>CM076580.1:1102912924-1103272143 GCA_034641835.2 Pinus albicaulis
AAACGCATTTTCTAGTAATGGTTGCTACAGTAATGAAATCTAGCACTTGTATCCCTTAGATCTAAGTATCTAGGTCCTAATTTCAAGAGGGCATCAAAAATAAATCCTCCTAGGTGGGTTAAACAGATCTCCCACACCTAGTTGTTTTCATAAATGCCTCAAAGAGAACTACAACAATAAAAAAGGATTCTTCTTATAAAATAACGCAGTTTCTATAGAGTAGTGATAAGAGGCTCAGAAAATATGTTTAAACAGTATTTACAGCAGTAAATAAGTCTTACAATTCAATCCAACAAGTACTTAGCTAAAAATACAAGGTATAGACAAAATAAATCTCCTCAAAAGAGGGCTGCAACCACATGTTTCACAAAATGTTGCCTTGATAGCATTATTTTTATTGAGTTACACTTTTTTATGTTACATGTCAGATCTATATTAGATCTGTGCATAAAATGTTAGATCTATATCAGATCCATGCAGTAGAAAAGCTCCTCTTTAAGATCCCCTTGGAATTTCAGGGTTTGCACCAAGCATGAGCAGTAGATCTAAGATCTAAGAAAGAAGATCTGCAGAAATATTCAGGATTACTGAAGCATTCAGATTATGAAGATCAAATATGAAAAGTACAAGTATAGATCTCCTCCACAAGATCTCAAAATGAAGAGTGGAACCTCAACACTCCAAAACCAGCTCTCCAACTGATGCACCCAAACCCCCTGCAACACCTCCTACAGGAATAACGCAGATCCAGAGAAAAAAATGCGCTGTAGGGGTTATATAGTTGATTTCCTCATGCCAAGATCATAAATTAAGCCTCAGGCACTCCAATACATTTCCTCCAATAAACTAGAGGCCTCCTCCACTGACAAAGAGCAGTGAAATGACTTAGATCATAAAAGATTTTATCTCCATGAAAATAATGCAGTCCCTCAAGGGAGACTGTGTTGCAGCTTGATTAACTGAGTTGGCCTGATGCCAAGATGCAAAAATAAAGCTCAACAATGGATGCACTCTTCCAGGAGGTTAAAAGACATACTCACTTAGAAGAGGATCCAATACAGGCTAGATCCTTGCAGATCTAGAGTTCCACTTGCTGCAGCTCACATAGACAACCCAATACTATGTTGTAGATGCAAGATGAGGCTTGGCCAAATTCCAAATAGTGGACTAGACAAACAAGGCTCCTCCAATGAGCTGCTAAAGGAAGGAGGGGGAGGTTCCTAAATTGGAAACCCCAATAGAGGTGTGTCTCAACAAACAAAACCTTCAGAAAATAACAACATCAACAAGCTTCTCTTGTTGTCCTCCTCCTTCTCTTATAGGATGAATGCCTTGCCAAACCATAAACCACCTCAATAAGTTAACCCCTTTCACATGTGGAGCCTCCATCGATAACTGCGTTGTGTATCCATGAGGTTCATTGAACCTAGACTGTGTTGTTGATTTGGTCAAGGTTGACCCAGTCTTGTGATTTAAGCTCATTTACACTTGCAAGATATTATTTAGATGGCCCAGATATGTCTCTATTTACATGGGCATTTATTTATTCATGGATTTTAGGAGTTTTACATGTCCTCCTTCATATTTTATTCATAAACATGAAATGCAAGATAAAATAAGGAAAAATAAGATATTCCCATAGGCTTGGCCTAAATTTGAATATTACAGTCCTCCCCTCCAAAATGTTGCTTGTCCTCAAGCAAATGATAATGTGAGTGCTACAAGACTTCTCCTTCATTGGTGACATTATCAAAGATCAAGTTTTTTGAATAAGCTGAGTGTTCACCAATATATCCTCCCATGAGTTGTCTCTCCAAAATCATTATGAGATGTTCATGATCCATCCCATAAGGTGTCAAGAATGCCATTGAAACAACCATGGCCAAACCCCTACTCTCCATAAAATGTGTAGCAAAGCATACAAAGAGAGTCTCCACCCCATTTGGTACACGTATGCCTCCTATCCTCCCTCCATACAATCTAAAAAATAAGACAAGTACATCATCCATGTAAGGAAACAAAATTAAAAATACATGAACAAAAATGGGAGCATGAGGAGGTGGATCATAGTCCAATATATGGTACCAGCGCAGGGCATCTCCTGCCTGCATCAGATCAAGATGTGATAAGAGGTTTTCCCACCACTTACTTGTAGCCCATGCCATCTCACTATAGATGGATGTGTGAGATGTGTTTGGTGCCTTAGGAAAGCACCCATCATGAAAAAAGATCTCTCTTTGTCCACCAAGGGAGTGGCCAAGTACAGCAAGTGTTGTGGCCCAAAATTTTCCATGAGATTGACAAGATAAGACTCTCCTCCTTGGAGTCATGGCCTGCATAAACAAGGTGGAAGAATACATATAATCAGAATATAAAGTACATGTATTAAGAGAATTCTCTCCACCAACAATTCTCCTCCCATCAATGGAGTGGTGCATAGATCTACTCTCTCTCTTAGGAGGAGGAAGAGAGGGCCGATTTAATTCCCCCTTAGATCCATATTGCTGCTCCAGCTCCACAGAATACATGCATGCATGGAGATCCTTGGAATATTCCACCAGCTATTGGAATTCCCAATAGGGATCTAGTGTGCCCCATAATGACAGCACTGATAATATGCCAACTAAAGTGGCTACCATGTTGCTGCTCCTCTCCTTGACATCCGCCAAGTCCAAGGTGTATGTTGGAAGGCCATACCTCCCACTCTTCTCCTTTTTTCCATTCCCCATGCCAAAGGTATGAGGTGAAAGGTTGCTATTCCTTCCTTGCTGCCCTCCTTGCTCATGCACATGCTTCAGAGAAGAAGGGAGCTCTTGGAAGTTAGTCTTCCATGGAAGGCTATCATCTATCCAAGGCCTCTATGTTTTGGCCACAGCATGCATGTGAGACCACCATCTCTCTTCCAGCAGGGAAGAGTGTTTTTCAAACAAGTTTTTCTTTTGATTCAAATATGGCCTCCCATGCTTCATGATGGTGTCATTTTCTCTCCTTGCAGCATACCTTCTCAACACAATTTGAGAGGTGACAATGGATAATGATGTCAAAGGAAAAATTATTTTCCTTTCTCTGTACTTCCCCCACACTCTCAGTGTTGTAGCATGGTCTGCGAGTGCTCCCTCCTTCCTTGGATCTATGAAAGGAGCATCAATGTCCCCGCATAAATTTTGACGACAGTAGGGGCTAAATTGTTTCTGAGCCTTCAATGAATGCATCTCCCTCGGAGACGCATCATCCTTGAAGTCTCCTGTGCCTTTTTCCTTTCATAAATCCCCTCTGCTGATCCCCATTATAAGGCCTCTCTGATTTTCAAAAGTTGTGCTCCAAGGGACCTATTTTCACCCCTTGTACCCCTGCAAGATATCCCATTTCACTCTGTTGCCCCTTTTTCTAAGCTTCCTTTCCACCCTTTTTTCCCCCCTTCTAAAATTCCTTCATTAATCCTCTAATCCTCCCAAAACCCTGTTTAAACCCTTCAAATACTTTTTATTTGGCTTAAATAGTTCTCTTCTCCCTATTTTTTCCCTTTCCACCCTCAAATTGCATTAAAATGGCCCAAAAGGCCATATTCTCCATGTATATGGGTCTTAGCCCCCTTCGGCTAGCCCCAGAACCATTTTCCCTCATGTGACCCGGGCGCTAGAACCACTCGCCAGCCCATAAGAGTGCTTATCAGATATGTATCGGGCGAAAGTTGAACCGTCGATCTGTATTGATCGAACGGTTATCGCGTGCTCCACAGCGCCCATGGCCTAACCCGTTCATCACCGATCATCACATCTTAACCGTCCGTTTAGCCGTTAATCCGACGGTCCACATTCTACCCGCTCCTGTGGTCCCCGCTGTGCACTATGCCAAAACTAGCCGGTTTCTATCACACTGCCTTTCGAAGGCAAGCGGTATTTGCTAGCGATTCCACTCATCAATGACGCGTGTTAGGCACACTATTTCAAAACCGCTACCTCATCGCACGTTATCGTTCATCCACGGATGCGTAGCGATATCGCCATGAGCTGTCCAATCTGGGGCAGCCCATCCAATGGTCATCGCTCAATGAAGCTACGCACGGGTTAATCTATGGTCTCCGTACCCCTGGTCCACTTTCCATCGCCCTCCACTGCATTTTCAACCATCGATCTCCTTTGAGATCTGACGGTCCAGATTTGTTTTCCCCCACTGTTGACTATTCCGCCATCGCCCGGTCCTGCCACATCACCATTCCACGTGTCTCCACCGTAAATTTGCCCGCCCCCATTATATACATTTGTCCCAAGCTCAAAGTTCATTATTTTTAAGTTAAAATGTCTGCCTCGACGTTTTCCCATGCATTCTCCACTGTGTTATGTTTTCCTCCATTGTTGCCCCTGCAGTCATCATCCTCGTCCGCGCCACGGTGCCACTGTCACATTCATCCATACCACCCTTCCCATAAATGTTTTCGTAACCATTTTCATGTTTTGCAGGTTTATCAGGTGGTAAAACCCGCCATGGTTCATATATGCTATTGTAATGGCGCAGTGCACAGAGGAAGCTGAATTTAGAACCCGATATTACAAGGAAATGTCCGGAAAGGTGTTTGCGACATAAATTTCATCGAAGTACAGAATTAAAGTTCTGCAAAACCTCGCTGATGCCATTATAGCATAGATTTTGCAGTCAGAGGAAATATAGAAAGCGGCAAAGAGTATCAGTGGAAAAATAGTGCGTTTAAGGCTTGTAATTGCAGATTTTGAGCCTTAATCCAATTGTTCAAAGACAAGGTACCAGAATCAAAGACCCAATGGATCGTTCAGATGGTCCAATGCACAGAAATATAATACTATCAGGGTTTCTGTATCAACAGAATGTTCTTCCATGAAAGGACACGGTACGCATTATTGTTTTAGTCTACATTGTTTCCAAATGAAGATTTCCGGCCTATCAGCAATCCTACACCATCAGAAGAATTTGTTACACGGTATGGCAGACCCTAGCATCATTATTCCGCCTTTTTGTGCAATTCACCAGAACACTGCAACGAGTACCAAAGATAAATGCTCAGAATTAAAACCGAATGGAGCCTTGACCCTCCTGCTTCTCCAATTTAATCTTTTAATTAAAATATCGTCTACTCGTGTTAAAGCTGACCTGGAGTTAAATGAACTCTGGTTCGATCTATAAGCTTCCCCTTTGTACCTCCTTGAAAGTTTCCTTTGAGTATGTCCAAGCAGGTCTGGAGTTAAATGACCTCTGACCTGATCTATAGACAGAAATTGGGTTGTTTTCCTTCTTTCACTTTCAATCCTTAATGTTCCATCACTATCACCATATAATCTAAGAGAATCTTCTG
This sequence comes from Pinus albicaulis, assembly GCA_034641835.2. NCBI lineage: Eukaryota > Viridiplantae > Streptophyta > Pinopsida > Pinales > Pinaceae > Pinus > Pinus albicaulis. The sequence goes on from CM076580.1 coordinate 1,102,918,251, forward strand.
TTATTAGATGAATTTCCTAAATATTTGACTGTAGTTGTTGCATGTAATTACCTTTCATGAATCCATAGCCCAATGGATGGCACTTCCTTGACCTATCCTCTTTGCTGAAACATCCTGCTATTTTTTCCCTTTTCTCCCATTACTTTCTCAGTCTATGATCTCATGACCAACCCAGCAACCATCCAACAAAATCATTTTAAAACCCCCTTTCATGCTTCATACCTAGCCTAACATCTCATTTGAGCTTTCAAAGATATGTCATTCTTTTCTTTATTGGAGAGATCTCTCTCTGAGTCCAGGAGGGCTAGATCTTAGGGCCCCAAAGTGGTTTTGATGTTGTCTCATCTTTTGGTCTTGAAAATACGGCAAAGGCAAGACCCACTACTTACAATGTGTGAGACATCTTCCATCAAATATGATTTCGGTGGTCTCCCAAATAGTACACCACAAGATAATGATTTCTCATGGTTCATCCCCATGTGAACAACAAATGGGAACATGTCATGGATGGGAACATGTCATGTTTGCTTCATGTGCAAAGCCATATATTATTTTTGTGGCAAATGCCATGAAACTTGGAGAACCCCTCTTAATGGTGTAAGAGTGCCTCTGATTGGAGCCCTTGCCCCATTTTCAGATAGTGGATCAGCTGTGTGACCCCTCCTTTATTCTGTCTCATTGTCTTCTTGCAAAGACACATGCTTCTCATGTTCTCCATATGGAAGATCCTCTGGAATTCCTTGAAAAGGTGCAAGAATCCCCCTAAGGGAAGCCATTGCCTCATCTCCCTTTGAAAATAAATCTCCTCCTACTTGCACAGCACTAGAGGATCTTCTTTGCTCTTTCTCTCCCTTCTCCCCATTATTGGAGAATGCTTCATCATCAAGAAATACTTTGCCTTGACTTCTTAGTGAGGAAGGAGTCCTCAATTTTTCTCTTTTGGAAAAGAGATCTTGTTGAATTGGGGCCTTTGCCTCTAGTACAAGGTGCAGTGATTTTTCAACCCATTCAATAATGTTTAGGACTGGAGTTGGCTCCATGGAATCTTCCAACTCATGCAAAGATTTAGATTTATTGAGCTTGATCTACCCCCCCCCCCCCAATAAGTCTCAAAATTTCTCTCCATCGTTATTCACTAGTCTCTTGATGAATATTATAGAAAGACATTCTCCTCCCTTTCAAGGAAGAAGACTCAAACAACCACCAAGCATAAGCCCTCCCTTGAAGATGCAGTGCTGCTACTCTCAAGGCTTCTTCTTCTGATACTTGATGCAGGTGAAATTATGTGCCAATCTTGTTTACCCAAGACTTGGCTAAGTCTTTAGGTGATCCATCAAATGTAGGTAGAGGAAAATACCCAAAGTATGTTGCATGCACCCTTTCCTTCCACTGTAGTTGCAGGACCTTTCTCCTTTGAGTTGACAGAACTCTGGGAAAATGATATGCTCTTTGAATCCCTCTGATTGAGATTCATATTCTTGGAGACATTCACCAAGATATATCTCCTTTGGTGTTTCCCCTCTTCCTCCTTCCTTTGACAAGAAAGCAGGTGCACTACCATCTTGTGTACCAGATTGTGTAGCTGAATTCTCACACACATCATATGAAGTAGTGGGGCTATCCTGTTGTGCAAAACTCATCAAGTGATCTGTTTATCTTCCATTCCTTACTACCCTCATTTCTCCCTCCAACTCATGCAAATCTTGAGAAATAATGTTAGAGTTCTCTACTCCTTTTACTCTTTCAATAGTGTAACCATTTTTCTTCTGTCTTCTCCCATGACACCTCTACTCTCTGTCATTGAGAGGTTATCCTCCCTCTGAATACATATTGGCTCCAATAATTTACATGCTATGATAAATATATCCCTCTGATTGGATCTGAAATCCACACGCTGAGCCAAGATGGCAGCTTTGATACCACTGTAATATCCCAAATTTGGAACTGCTAGCAAGGCATGACTGGAAAATGCATTTTCCAGTAATGGCTACTACAGTAATGAAATATAGAACTTATATCCCTTATATCTGAGTATATAAGTCCTAAATCCAAGAGGGCATCAAAAAGAAATCCTCCTAGGTGGGTTAAACAGATCTCCCACACCTAGTTGTCTTCAGAGATGCCTCAAAGAGAGATTGCAACAATAACAAAGGATTTTGCTTATAAAGTAATGTAGTTTCTGTAGAGAAGTGATAAGAGGCTCATAAAATATGTTTAAACAGTATTTACAGCAGCAAATAAGTCTTAGAATTCAATCCAACAAGTACATAGCTGAAAATACAAGGCATAGATAGAAGAAATCTCCTCAAAAGAGGGCTGCAACCATATGTTTGACAAAATGCTGCCTTAACAGTGTTATTTTTCTTGAGCTACACTGCTGTATGTTACATGTCAGATCTAGAGCATATCTGTGCATAAAATGTTAGATGTATATCAGATCCATGCACTAGAAAAGCTCATCTTTAAGATCCCCTTGGAATTTCGGGGTTTGCACCAAGCATGAGCAGTAGATCTGAGATCTAAGAAAGCAGATCTGCAGAAATATTCAGGATTACTGAAGCATTCAAATTATGTAGATCAGATATGAAAAGTACAAGTATATATCTCCTCCACAAGATCTCAAAATGAAGAGTGGAACCTCAACACTCCAAAACCAGCTCTCCAACTGATGCACCCAAACCCCCTGCAACACCTCCTATAGGAATAACGCAGATCTAGAGAAGAAAATGTGTTTTAGGGGTTAGACAACTAATGGCCTCATGCCAAGATCAGAAATTAAGGCTCGGGCACTCCAATACACTTCCTCCAATAGAGTAGAGGCCTCCTCCACTGACAAAGAGCACTAAAATGACTTAGATCTGAAAATATCTGATCTCCATGAAAATAATGCAGTCCCTTAAGGGAGACTGTGCTGCAACTTGATTAACTAAGTTGTCCTGATGCCAATATGAAACAATAAAGCTCAAAAATGGATTCACTCTTCCAGGAGGTTAAAAGACACACTCACTGAGAAGAGAATCCAATACAGGCTAGATCCTTGCAGATCTAGAGTTCCACTTGCTGCAGCTCACATAGACAACCCAATCCTAAGTAGAACTGTGTTGTAGATGCAAGATGAGGCTTGGCCAAATTCCAGATAGTGGACTAGAAAAACAAGGCTCCTCCAATGAGCTTCTCAAGGAAGGAGGTGGGAGTTCCTAAATAGGAAACCCCAACAGAGGTGTGTCTCAAAAGACAAAACCTTCAGAAAATAATAACATCAACAACCTTCTCTTGTTGTCCTCCTCCTTCTTTTATAGGGTGAATGCCTTGCCAAACCCTAAACCACCTCAATGATTTAACCCCTTTCACATGTGGAGCCTCCATCTAGAACTGCGTTGTGTATCCATGAGGTTCATTGAACCTAGATTGTGCTATTTATTTGGTCAATTTTGACCCAGTCTTGTGATTTAAGCTCATTCACACCTGCAAGATATTATTTACATGGCCCATATATGTCTCTGTTTACATGGCCATTGATTTATTCATGGATTTTAGGAGTTTTACATGTCCTCCTTCATATTTTATTCATAAACATGAAATGCAAGATAAAATAAGGAAAAATAAGATATTCCCATAGGCTTGGCCTAAATGGGAATATTACATTTCATTTACCCTATAGCTTACACGTCTTGGGTTTCTAACCCTGTACCCATCATGAAAAAACCACCCGATTTTGTATTGATTTTAGAGATTTGAACAAAGAATGTCCCAAATACAATTACCCTACACCCTTCAACGACTAAGTCATCAATGCATGTGATGGTTACGAGGCCTTATCCTTCATGGATGGCTTCTCAAGATATAACCAGATTCAGATACACCATAGTTACTGCTACAAAACACATTTTAGCACTCCATGGGGCACAGTCACCTATCGAGTTATGACCTTCGTCCTTAAAAATGCTGGTGGCACCTTTCAGTGGGCCATGAAATATATATTCCATCATTTGTCTCATCTTATACTAGCCTATTTGGATGATCTCATAGTGCGATCCAAAAAGAGTTCAAACCATTTGGAAAATCTCCACTTGGTTTTTTAGAGATGTCGACAATACAAGCTATTCTAGAACTCTCTCAAGTGTGTATTTTGTGTCAATGTAGGGAGACTACTCGGATTCGTTTTTTCCCAACAAGGCATTAAAGTGAAACCCCCTAAGGTCCATGCCATCTAAGAAATCCCCCCTCCAAAAAATTTGAAGTAGTTCCAAAGCATGCAAGGTAATGCCAATTCCTTACGTCACTTTTTGCTCAATTATTCCACTTGTGTGCATGGATTCTTGCACCTTCTTCGTTAGGAAATTCCCTTCCACTAGGATGAACAAGCCCAAAAATAATGAATTTTTTTTCCCTTACCCGTGCACCTCCACACGACTATTTCACAGTTTCCCATGTGGGTTTTGATTTTCCCCTGAAAATTTCCCATGCAAACCATCCTATATGGCCTAGCTACCTAGCCTACCAAAATCACAAAGCTTGGGTCATGACCTCTTACCTGGCTATCCTCCTGCACTACCTAGGTGTTCTGGTTGACTGCAACACAAGAAACAAGGTAGTGGACCCTGCTATGGATTCCATGTCATCAAGTACATATGTGGTGGAATATGGCCCATATCACACTATATATCACCCTCTTTGTCACATTCCAGAGGCCCGTTCAGGATCTCATGACCTCCTTTCACAAAAACATCAACGACATTAGGATCAGGACGACGTCATATACATCACGGTACTCTCTATTCCATTTCAACACCATACTCATTTTTGGGCCTATGTCATGGTTCAAAGTACCTATCAGGTGTGCATTTACATGTTTTTTGATTTTTATTGTTTAGCAAATTTTATCTTACACATGATTTCATCAAGATTTTTTCACTTGGGGTATTGGTTGTTGAAGTTGTAGGTCTCCCCATAGTTTCTCAAAAGAATCAGTCCCTCGACGACCATCGACAGTTAAGTTATCATTCTCCACTCATCATTATAGGCTTCCTTGAAATATTTGCATATCTTGACATTATTTCTCTAAAATTCACCATAAGTTCCATCATCTCGACCACATTTACCATTACCTTCCACCTGTACCTGGTAAATATCCACGTTGGTCGATAGTAACTCCCATACATGGATCACCTCATTTTTATAGTTTTCCTTAAACTATTAGGATCCATAACCATTCCCTAGGGCCCGAGAGCCATATCATTTTCATGTCTTTAAGATCATCCTCATTCTGCTCTTCTCTACTCATTTCTTACCAACCCCTCTCCTGGGCCACCATGATTTTTTGTTTTTTAGAATGAATCGATTGAAAACTCGCATTCTACTTTTGGCATGCCATTCCTCCATTTGGAAATAGCCCATATGTGTCACTTCATATGTCTCATCACCATCACACCAAGACCAACCAATGGCGCTTCTTCCCATAGCAAAAAACCCCACCTGCATCATTACGTAGGTTTTCGTTTGAAATGGGGTCAAATGTATCCATGTTTATACATCCCAAACCAATTTTACATTATTTTGGAAAGTGTACAAATATTTTTTAGGAAAAGGATTCCCATCCACATTTTTGTGTAATTTATCTAGCGACTATCCCTAGTCACCCTTGGTTGGATCTTGCTTATACCACCACATCATGATCTACATTCATCCATTATTAATCATGACATTCATAACATGCACATACCAACTCTATATTCCTTACTGACTCTAGGGGAATTTCCACCAGAAATATTGTTTTACTGCCACCACTCACATTACAGCTTCAACCTGAGACAATTTTTAGTATCTTCCCATATTGTCAGCTCTTTTTATCACGCTTCTATGACCCATCGTGTTACAAACATATTTATTCCTTCATAATGATTGCATAGATCAACATTTGGGCGATTGGTGCTTTTTTCCTGTCGAATTCAACACCCGTCTTCCATGATCAAAGAATTAACTTGGTTTCTCCCCTCTTTATGGGACAACCTCAGGTGGCACAGCTGGAATCACTATTTCCCATTGATCCCATTAGTCTCCTTGACGTTCGACACTAGAAATTTTTTTTATGTCATAATAGTATTTTACATTTTGACCATTGTAGTTCTCTCATTTATTCAAAGCCCCATGCATCCCTTAGCAACTCATTCAACAATGCTTACATTTTGATGCATGTGAGGTACTCAAAGTTGAAGACCCATGCATCCCTTATCACCCCACTTAATAGTGCTTCACTTTTGATGCATGGGGGTAGCTAGTTTAGTCTATTTGTTAGAGGCACCCATGAGGGCGTAAGCAACTATCGTCATCAACCATCAACATGTTAGTCACATCAATGTTGTCTTGATGAGAATATTTCCTGTGTGATTGTAATACTTAGTCATAGCCATCATAACGAGCATGGGATATGGTGGGGATATTCTCACCTCGTATAGAATATTTTGTATTAGTATCTCTTTAGAGCATGGTTCTCTTTAGTTCTCAGTCAAGGATTTTCCCTACTCATCTCTATATTAAATTAGCTTATCTCTCAATAACTTGTTAAAAATCTCATTCATATCAGAAAAACGTGATGTATTTCAGCTATACACTTTCTCCTAACCTCATACATGAGGGGGGAAATTCTATCATATGAAAATCATACACTCATCTGTATGCATTAGAAGACACTCAAAGTCAATGATCAACACATACAAATGTGAAATTTTCAGTTCAAAACACCATGAAGGCCATAAATAAAAATATTTCCTAAGGTTCAATTTAAAAAATGTAATTGCGTGGGTGCACCATTCTTGGATATTAATGGTTGCACAACTATTTCTTCGATAGTCACATGGTCGCAAAAAATCCATTCAAAACCTTGGGCCACGAACTTGCTTGAGAAACACTCCAAATCTTGACATGATAGGCTAACAAATTCGAGCCTTGAGCCCCAATAATCCATAAAATCAAGGAATTGGTACATCTCATCTCATTTATGAGGTGAACCACCACATTAATGAGCCAAGGGGAAGAGGAGTGTGAAAGAAACTCTATAAATACAAGTTCAAGGAGAGCTAAAAAACAACAAGAAGAAAAGAGTTGTTATGCTGCCGAAAATTTTCCCTAGCAATCAAGCATTTCATTGAGAATAGGATTTAATCATTGAGAGAGACTTCATACTTCTTTGAGAGAGAGAGGAATTTTTCAAGGAGATTGAGTCAAATAACTTCCTTATTCATTAGAGGATATTTCAGCCTAAAAGTGCCCATGAAATTTTCATGTAATTTCTATGTCATAATATGTAAACCAATCAAAATGATTTAAATTTGAAACGAGGTACATGTAAATAATTTGGAGGGAAAAGAAGAAAACTATTTTTTAATTTTATTTTTTACTTATCTCCTTATGGGTTTACTCAAATTTCAAGTGTAGACACTCATTGGATGCAAAATTAAATTTCACATCCAACGAGTACCCATTATGCATACTTTTGAGAAGACGCACCTTGATAAAAAAATGCAGATACATTAAAAAACTGTGTTTCAACATTATTTTTAATGTATCTGTAATTTTTATCAATGTGGGTCTTCTCAAAAGTATGCATAATGGGTACTTGTTGGATGTGGTATTTAATTCCACATTTAACGAGTGTATAAACTTGAAATTTGAGTAAACCTATAAGGAGATAAGCTGAAAATACAATTAAAAAAGTAATTTTCTTCTTTTCCCTCCAAAATGCATAACTCTTATTTTAATATTTTAACTATTATTTTATTGTTTTTCCTTAGGAGGCCACTTTTAGGCTAAAATTTCCTCTAATTCGAAAGATTTTTTAGCACCATTGCTTAAACAATTCTCTCCAAGTGTCTTTCTATTCATCTATTGTATCTCTTCTACATTCATAAGTCAATAAAGGGAACCCTTTTCCATTTATTTGATGATGTGTTTGATTCCCTAAGCATTGTTTATGTGTTATTTTGTGTAGTTTCTACTTTATGCTTACATATGCATTGTTTCCATGACCTTCAATGCCTTGTTTATCTAGGTTTGTCCACTAAAAAAAAACCAATTTATTATATTTTATTTGTAGGTAACAACCAACTCCAAGGAAGATGTCTTTGGTACTCGATAGCAACAAAAATATGGTTACAACCAATTTTCCTTCCCTCTGCAATCAACTACTCTATGCCCAAAAATTTGACTTTTAAAATATTGAATGAAATTGTTCAAAGGAGCAAAAGAATTGTTGTACCTGTGTCTAATATATTGATTTATTATTCTTTATCTGCACTGCCTGTAAGATAAATTCACTCTGAAATTTTCTACTTTATTTCCATAATTAGTGCAGGTGAAACAATAACCTAGAAAATTATCAACATACTCAGAAAAGTTTCTTGTTTTTAATGGTTAGATTGATTTCTTGGTTTTTCGATTTGCCTTTCCAAAATTTTTATTTACAATATTTTTCATTTTAATATGTTGCCTCTAACCATTCATTGACTGGTTATTTGGTTGCGTGGTCTCTTTTCCTTTTTGATGCTGCATAGTTTCTCCTTTTGTTGCTAGTACAAATGTGGTTAATTTCTTACCCATTGATTCTATTGTTGCACTGGATTTAGCCTCAAATCCTAGCCCACTTCAATATTTGGAGACTCTGTGTGCTTCCAAAATCTCATTTAAATTATTATTCCCTTTTCCAAACTTTTGATTAAAGCTCAAATGCGTTTTTTCCTTCTCTAATTCTTTCCTTTGCAAAACAATTTCACCCTCTAGCCTTTCACAAGCTTGATTATTCTCACTTAGCTGCTGGTTCAAATATTATTGAATCTTCTTGCCTTATTCAATTTGAAGGAGTAATGGTTATGTTAGGGATCCTTGGTTTCCCAAGGCTGAGAAAGGAAACCAAAGAGGTAACCACAGACCAAATTTCAACTTGGTATCTAGGCCTACCAATTCAGAGAGGGCTCTCTCTCTCTCTATCATATTTCACATTCAATGAAAATGGCTGGATAATAAGGATTTTAGGCTAGTTATAAGCATAGTAGGGTTTGATTAGGGTTTTCTGGATAAAGAAGCATCAGTTTTAGAAACTAGGCATGATATCCGAAAAGATCAATTGCAGACATAGAATGAGGCAAGATAGGTGTGATCAATGAAATGATTTGTTTGTCATTGTAGTGTGGTGATGAGGAAAGAATATAAGAAGTTAAGTGAGAAAAATTATTTAACTTAAAAAAAAAAGCATAAAAGAATAATCTTTGTTTCAAAAACCTAAAAGATAAAGCATAAGAAAAAAGTAGATGGCTACTTGAAAAACCTGATCATGATATGCATAAGAAAAATGGAGAAAAAAATTGTCACTAACCACATCAAAAGAATCCCACAAAAACAACTTCAACTACCTGTAAATTACTTCTACAAATAGTCAAGTACACTAGTGCCAAAAGAATGTGAACTTCAAATATCCAACCCTATCAATCAGTTGATTTTGAGTAAATATAGAAATTAAAACAAGATTCCACCTCTAGGGGTTGAATAATGATCCATAGCAACTAATTAGTGAACGTAATGACTCATTTCCTAATCCCAGGGAAGTTAGAAACAACTTTCCCCTTTTTTAGCTAACTAGTTGAAATTTTCTCTCAAGTCATTAATCATAAGATTATTTTAAAAGATGACCATTAATAGGCCAATTAACCATCAAAAAACTCATTATGTATCTATTAAATCAACCTTTTTGACCTTTTACCTCCACGTGTCAAGAAAAACCTTCTAATCTAGAAATGCATCCAAATTTCTCTGAAACACAAACTAGGTATGTTTTGAAAGATGAAGATGTATAATACACAATGGAGTCATCAAGTACTACAAAAACTAGCTCCAAAACCCTAAAAAATTGACTTAAAATCAAACTGTCCAAAAAACAGTGAGTGGTCTAAAAAGGTGGCAGAAAGGTCAAAAATAGGTACCATTTGACCATTTTACGAAAATTTATGAACCTCCAAGTGTCCTCATGTACTTTTATGACATCATTATGCCATAAACTATCTCCACATGCTTAAAATTATGCATTTATACCTCCTGATAAAAAGCGCAACAACTACTTGTTGCATTTCTGGGTAGTCAATTTTTTGTTTTTTTTTTTGTAAAAATAGGGGTCAAGGATGGACTAATATCTCTTTAACGATTATTTTTAAAAAAAAATTGGAGAGGTTTTTTTAGATACGAGTGTTGTGAAGAGAAACCTCTCTTGGGTTTGTAAAATTAATTTCCATATTCTTTTAATCCATGCCACAAAAGAATGACAAAAACATGAAATTAAATTGGAGAATTTGATTTTTTGAAAAATATGCTTCAAACTTTGCTGCATATCTCCCAAATCATAACATCTGTGCATAAACTGAAGGAAATTTTTGTTCTTTGGTCTATTATTGACAAAAAATCTTTCCCTTTTTTCAAATTAATCTTCATTACTTCATAAACTAATTTTGAAGTAAAAATGTCCCTTTGTGAAATATTAATCCTAGAAAATGATCACAAAACTAAAAATTCCAAAAATTTGTATATTTTTTCTTTGCTCTATGTCTTGAATTCATAACACCAGTGATGCATCAACTAATAGGTCAAGGTTATCTTGTTAAATCATGATGGTATCCCACCTCTTGCACTTTTTGACAAAACCCTAGGCAGCCTGCCTACTCAAATGACCTCCTTATAAAATATGATGAAATGAACTCTTGCATATGAATGAGCTAATATATTGATATCTATCATGATTTTAATTTCCTCTTTTCACTGGTCTCTACCATGTTTGAATTTTATTCTAACAGGAAACCCTGTTTTCACACAAGAATAGGTAAGGGGACTTGAGCTGCAAAACAGGGGTCAAAACGCGGCAAATCGAGGGTATGGAATGGAGGGGATGGGGAGCAGGAAAAAATATGAAAACATTATGGTAGCTAGGGATAGGTTTTAGGGAGACAATGAAAGTGGATTTTTTCAATTCGAGTGAGGGAAAGGGAGTAAAAAAAAACCATTGTCCCAGTATAGAAGCACAACAACTAGCTAGGGTAGTGAGAGAAAGTCATAAAATGACTGATTTTGAGTATGTGGAATGGTGGGAAATGTATGATGAGGGATATTTGAGATGTGTATGATTAGAAACTAGGAAATTTATCTTGAAAATCAGGCAAAGACATTGAAATTTCAAGAACACAGCAAAAGCGCAATGGAAACCCTAGGTAATGATTTTAACCAATTCTCTGAGGAAATGGACTAAATCAATGGTTTGTGAAGGCTCCAATTACTTTATAAATATTTTTGAAGCACCTAGATGAAGTTTTGAACCTATTATTTCCTCATTATGACCTCCAAAACAAAAGTGCAACAACCCTACCAGAAGCACAGCAGAAATGCTACAAACTAATAAAATGAGCAATTGGTGATGGAATTCGAAATTTTGATGGCTGTGGAAAGTGTTACAATGGTAGAGAGGAGATATTGAAGCTTTTTAAGGATAGAATGGAGCCTTAAAATTATTTATGATCCTTTATAACTCAAAAAATCGATTTTTCCTTGATGAAAACATGACATCATGTGTACTTTTGAGAAAGTGACTATTGACTGATTTAACATGCAACATTATTTCTTCGAAAGGAAATGTTACCTTGATTATTTTTGTTCCCTAATTTCTAACTCCCATGATGATGACCAAAATGGATGACATGACTCCCCTGTTTTCTATTGATTACTGATATGATTATGACCATCAAATGTGAATCCTAGATCATGACCTAGATGATGAGCCACTAACTCTTTTGATGACCTAGGAATTGGAAAAAATGACATGACCATGATGGATGATGGTGACCCTGAAAAAGTGGAGGGAGTATAAATGACCTATAAAATAACCAATGACCATATGACAACAAAGGGATGACAAATTTTATTTGAAAATATAACAGTTTGACCCTAAGACTTTATCAATCACATGGAAAGAGTACATTTGATCACTAGTGACTCATAGACTCTAACATTGGCTCCAATGGAGATGGAATATCCTTTAGGAGTTGTCAAGAACACCATATACCAGGTCTCCTTGTTCATTGGGAAGTGGAGTCACTGTAGCTACAATCATCAAACTGAATCAAATAAAACTGAAAAATGAACTGTACATCATCAACTGCAAACTCAACTGGAACTAACACTGAAAAAGATGCTCAAAATGTTGAGCTTATTCATCACACCTTACCTACTATAACTGATCCATAAATCACATAATCAAGTGAAATGAAACATCCAATGAAACCATACAATAATTTTATCCACTGATTGAATTCTTTGCATATGTTTGTTTACGAGCAAAATAGAAATTTTGCATGATCATAGCTCCAATAAAAAATTGCAAACAAATCCAAATTTGGTAGGATTGAAATATTTGGGTCCCTTTTTGGCTCCAAAAATGGTGAAAATGGATCTTCAAATGAATTTTCACTAAGGTTTAACTCGTCCATTAGATTATAATTCTTCTCTAGGTGGCCTTCATACCATGAATATAAATTTTCATCTTGATCCTTACTCTCCTGATATGACTACAAATTTTTGGATGAGATTTGTAATGAGACTCTTGCTGAACAAGATAATGAAGCTGGATGCCAAACTAAATTATTATCAACCCTATATTCAAACTCACAACTAGCTAAAGGATGAGAATTTTGAATACAAAGATCATCCATATAATTGCCTACTAGATCATTGCAAACATGAGAAAGATGTTGTAACCTGTCGTGGATCGATTATTATGAAATTGCATGATATTGTATTAACTCTTCATGTTCCACACTTCATTTTCATTTTCAAACTGAATTTTTCTTGGTAACTTTGATTGTGGATTGAAAAAGGGTTCTATGTTACAAACAACATTCTTAACAACTTCAGGAGAAGGTTTCCAACTTTTGTCAACTTTCTTATTTTTCTTCTGTTAGCCCCTATGAAATTCTTAAACAAACAAAATTTGGAAATTTGGATAGTTAGACCTTCAAGGGATGCCTTTCCCCCAGAAACCCTTCCTCCTTGAAGTATCTGAGTGCTATGCCTGATACGAATCCTATTTGCTGATCCATTCCTAAAAGGCCTACTATTTCCCCTTGCACCCCGGCAATTATCCCTTTCCCTTTTTCCCTCCTTCTGTCAGAATACCTTTGTTCCCTTCTATTTCCCCCTATCAACCCCCTAAAATCCCCTCTAAAGTCCCTACACCTTTTGTTGTCCCCAAATCCCACTCCATCTCCTTACCGTTACCCTTTCTAGCCTTTCATTTCATTTAAATTGGCTTCAAAACCCACTTTGGACCTTATAATAGGCCTAGCCCCCTCCGCATTAGCCCCACGCCCTTTCTTCCCCATATAACCCAGCGCAGTGACCACTCGCCAAAGCAAAAGGGCGCTTATCATGTCTTCCCCGCCTTTTCTCCATGCGGGGCCATCGCCGTCCGTTTCCCCACCAGATTGATGGTCCGGAGCCTTTCCCGCCGGTGGACCCCATAGCGCACTATGTCAAACCCGCCGATTTCCATCACATCGCTTATGCGCAGCAGGTGGTTTTTCTCCAATGCTCAGCGATTCCACTCACCTTTCACCGCGTGACCTCCTATACATTCCCAAAACCGCCCGTTAACCCGATCCATCGCACGTTATTTTCCAGTCATGGACGCCCAGCGAAATTACTGTAGATCGTCCAATCTAGGACGAACCATCCAACGACCATCGCCTGTCCAAGATGCATGATGTTTAACCTAGTCGCATGCACGATATTCCATGTCTCGGACCCCCCATCCGTCATCCTCCGCCGTTGATCTCCGCCCCGATCAACGGCCCAGATTTGTTCTCACTCCGCTGACTTTTCCACTGTCCCCGGTCCTGCCACGTCACCTCCACGTGTGCCCTCCATGCATACTCCCTTTCCATTACGTATAAGTGGTTTCTCTTCGTGTTATTTAAGTTTTTTTCACTTGAATGATACTCTACGTTCTGCCAACCCCCGCCAGAGCGTCTTTCACCATTTCTTCTGCATTTTTCCGCCCAGGTCACCGATTACACGACCATTCTCCTCTCCCATGTCATCCGCCACCCCATCCATTGTTTTCTTTGCAGGTTTCATGTTTCGCAGGGTTTTCAACAAGAAATGACCGCCATATTGCACGATCTCTATCACAGTGACAGGGTGATCGAGGAAAACTAGGTGCAGAGGTTGTATTCAGGGCCTGATGCTACAGGAAACGTCTAGAGGTGTTTGCGCCATAAATACATCAATGGGAAAGATTTAAACTCTACCAAACCTTCGACGTCATAAAAACTTAGAATGCATGAACAGAAGTAGTACGGGAACAACTGAGAGCTCGAGGCGAGAAATGGTAGACTTATGAGCTTTTTCAGGGTTTTTAAAAGGAAAAAGCACCAGTGAGGACCCCAAGGATCAATCAAAAGGTCCTGAGCAAGAAAAAGGTAACATCAGGGTTTACTAATCAGCATAATGTTTTTCTTAATCAAGTACAGGGCACCCATACAGCTTTTATTATGAGTGTCCCTGAAGGAATTTCCACCCTAACAGTAGTTCAAAACCACCAGAGCATTTATATGGCAGACTTCTCAGTAGATTATTTTATTTTTGTTTAAAACACCAAGGGTACGATAGCTGAAATCTATCAAGATCATACCTGGAGAAGATCACCTTCCACGAGGGAAGTGACAGAGATTAAATACATAGCAAACAAACAGAATGGGTTTCGGCCCTGCATTCATTTTGTGTTTAATGTTACGTTTAGTATTCACCTACCACCTCAGTCAACCTTCTGTTCATCATCTGCTATAAAGAACAGAGGGAAAATATTGTAATGGTGGTTGGTTGTTGATTGGATATCAGTAGACTACAAGTTCTCTCCTCTTGAGACAAGTTCTCTATGTAATATTGTAAGATAGACTGAGATTTGATGTATTCAGGCTGAATGTTCAAGCTGTGGGCAATGATGTACCTGATTGGTGTTGTTTTTAATATGACAAGCATGTTTCTTTGGATCCTGATCTAAGGCAGCTGGTGATGTTTTCCTTTCTCTGTATTTGTGATTGAATTGCTTCATTTCATTATGTTTCTTTAGGCTCGCATCAGAAGTTTGGCATAAGACTTACCCTTGATAGGTACCTTATGCTGCTGCTCTCCCAGCCTTTATGTTTTCTGCTTATATGTGTATCTGAATATTGATTTCGATTTATCTAACCAGTGTAGTGGATGTCATTGCCTGCTCTCTGATGTATGGATTAATGGAATCTATGTTTATATGTTCTTGTTAGGATTTAGTTAGATGAGTTGAGAACACTGGGAGGTCTAGAACCCTGTCTCTGCCTCACTAGGATCTTTCCATCTCATTAAGCCTTTCTAAGATCCCTTGTCTTGCCTCCGGTTTTGTCCAAGCAGGTCTGGAGTTAAATGACATCTGACCTGATCTATAGATAAAATTGGTTGGTTCCCCTTCACTCATTTTCAGTCCTTAATGTTCCATTCCATCAACCATCTTTAAGATCCAAATGCTCTAGATGACTAGCCCAACTGAAATCTTGCACATTGAACACAAGTAAACCCTTTCTTGACTCCATTTCCCAATGGCTTTGATGTTCCCCTGAGTTATCTATCTTTGTCTAGTTTCCTCTCTGCTCACCCTTGTCTTATTTTGGACCCTTCTTTCATGATTCCCAACAACCAAACATAAACAATCAAACAAACAAACCCTGTGCTTATAACTAGCCTAAAACCTTAACATTCGAGCTTCAAAGACATAAACCTTTGACAACTATAGAGAGATCCCTCTCTGGACCTAGGAGGGCTAAATCCTAGGGTCCCAAAGTGGTTCTATGTTGTCTCATCTTTTGGTCTCCGTCAACTTGGCCAAAACATAAGACTGGCTTCTTTGGAAACCTTGTAGTTTTCTATTATTTTTTTGAATGAAGAGCGTTGGAATGAGGGGTCCTAAACTAGGTTCATATTTATTGCACAACCAACAAACCCTCCAACTACTGGCCTTTTTGGTAATGACCCGCTTACGCAGATCAAAGTCTCACCTGAAGCAGTACGGGGGGATGATGGAACCGGATTTCTGTAGCTTGAGGATGAAATTTATGTGGTGGCCCTAAATAGATGTATAACAGAACTCATTGTAGATTATAAAAATATGCGCGCATAAAAAACTAACAAACTTTCAGAAAAACTCTGTCACAAACACAGAAAATTGCGCATAACAGATAACAATTACTAGATAAAATTCATTGCAAATGTAAACAGATAACATAATCAAATATTCACAGATTATTCCCACATAAAGAATGTATATTTGCACGTAATAAATTAAGAATATATATTCATATACTTGACTATCAAGAGATATTCATGCATAAAATATATATTTACTCACGCAAATGTATTTTATCATAATAGAAGTAAAGCGATCTCAAAGCAGTAAAAAAAATTAGATTCACAGTGATTAGATAACTTTAAAATCATAACACATTTGGTTCACCAAAATAGACCTTTTATTAAGATCTAAGAATTTCATTACATTCAGACTTTACCTTATAATTACCCTTCCGCGCATACAGCCAGGACTAGGTCTCCATGCACACAGTTAGCAAGAGCCTTTCTACCTAACCCAGACTTAGACTAAAAACCTTACAAAGTATTATCACATAAGGACGAATCACTTAGATATGAAATATCTTACTAGACTTGATTTATTTATATTTATATCCATTTAGAGCACAGATAATATGGTCTCAAACCATGGTTTGAGGCCCACAGTTTTCCCTTACAACCCTTTTACATAAAGTAGGCGCTTTGACCCAACCAAAATCCCCTTTGACTCTTCTTCGCAACGGGCATACCCAAATATATATAGAAATTTTTTATCAAAATTCATCCCAGGGTACCTCGCTCCAATAGACCCCAACACAAAATCATGACTTGTCCCAAGTCATTGTGGGGTAGGCCCCTTCATCTTCGCTTTGAGTACAACAACAAAGGTTTTCAGTGGCAAAACAACCTCGAGGCCCTGTAGAGTAGCTCCCTTGTCATGTGGAATTCTAATCTACGGATAAAATAGAGCTCCTTGAGTGTGGTGTCCCTTCAATCAGAACAACAGAAGAAAGATAAATATTCTTTTCTCTAAGAAAAATAGATAAACAGAAAGGAAAGGGACCTACTTATGATCCTTCGCTCTCATTCCTCTTCTTTTTCTTTTTCCGTCGCTCTCAATCCAACTAAACCCGCTAGATCATTGCCGCAATAAAAGATAGAAGACATTCGACAACATACAAATATACAATATCTATCTATCTTAACCAAATCGAATCGATTAGATCTAAGAATACATACACATTTGAGAATACAATTCACAAGATATATGAATAAATATGAGAGAAAGAACGAATATCTTTCTTAAGAAAGTAGGAGGAGAATATTACAACCAATAGATCGATTCATTGTCAACCTGCTCCAACTTCATTCCGTTCTCATTAGTTTAGGCATCATCTCAACAGCATAATAGTACTCCATCTCTCATCAATTGAGAATCCAACAACATAACAATACACAAAATTCTTCCTCCCTAGCACTTAGATGAGTGCTCAATTTATAGGGAAATTGTAGGTAGTTTCTCAATACAAGAAATTTAATGGATTTATAATAATATATGAGACATGTTTCCAGGTTCAAAGGTGATGGATGAACACATGTGGAGATTCCCGAAACGATGATGATTTCACTCTCAGGAGACTAACGGACCCTTAAGTGTCAAGAAGTTCTTTGCAGAGCATCCTTGCATGGGGATAAGTTCTTCACAACACACTTAGGCCCATTCAAAGGAGCGTTGATGAGTCAATGAGTCATTTTAACTATACTTCAAAGATTGGAATTCTCATGAATTAAAGCCTTCAATGGAATGAATTCTCTTAGGGTATGTAGCAACTGAATTAGGGGATGATAGACCCTGTTAGTATTGAATTAGGGGATGATAGACCTTGTTCATACTGGTCTTGGGGGATGATGCCAAAATTGACCTGTAACAACTACCCCCTAAAGCATGAAGTCAAAATAATGATAATATTTGGATGAGATGATTTACGATGTGATGAGTAGGATCTGAAGCAGACAATGACTTGCATCAATTTGCAATACATTACATCATGATATCTTGTACATATTGAACATGAACTGTTGAGGGAGGCATACCTATGCTCAACACATAAAATATCATAACACGTACATAAATCAGAAATTAGTCTACAAATATAGACATGCCTATAGATATAGGCCCATGATTGGGTGACCATCTGTATGTAAAGCCATCATATGAATGATGTGGTACAATTCCTAAAATTGCAACCTGGATGGATGAAACTAGATCCAGGGTCTTCTATCTCGTTTAGTCAATCTTTCAAGTACAAGTCTAACCATGCGAATATGTGATCTAAAGTCGAACATGGGAAGACATCATCTGATTACCAGTGGGTGATGTAAGTTGTTAACAGACGTGAGAGAAACCACCATTGATGTTAATGGTTCTCAAGGTACTGCAGTACAATTTTCAAGGCATAAATAGATTATTTGATGTCGAACGCCGAATAAAATCTTTCGGTCAAAGGTCTGATGATGTCAACCTGTTGCCGAAAGTGAGAAACCTATCGTCGATGTAAGCAAGCTTTAAGGCACTGAAAGATGTTTCTAAGATAACTTCCTGGATGATGAGTTAATGTCGACATGAAGAAAATTTATCGTGAAACAAGAGTAATGATTTTGGAGACAAAATGTGACTTGATGAAGCAATGTTCAAGGATGGAGGTCATGAAAATAAATGTTTATGAGTATTGCAGAAGATGAGGAATTACTGGATGAATTCTATTGAACATATCAGCGACACTGAAATGATTTGGTAGCATTGACCTAAAACCAAAGTGATGGATGGTATGATAGACCATCAAGAAGATTACCCAACCCATAAATCACTATGATGAAGTAAAGTGTCATGTTCAAGAGCGACTTGCTACCATAAAGTGTTTTGTTCTTTTTCCCAAATTTTCCCCAGTCATTGTTGACCAATACCTCTTTATTTTTTAACAAGCTTGAGGAGGGTAACATATGATTGATCTATAATTTGACCCATCGGGCAAATCCATCGCTATTCAATGATTTAATGAGTCTAGCGATAATGAAAATTGATCTTTCCATAATCAGACAAGTCTGTCACTATTTCATGTTTAGAGAGTTTGAAAAAGGGACAAAAAGAAAAATCCATAAGTCCTTTTTCCTAAATTTGTCACTCAGGTCCAAAAAAGTGTAAAATGATACCTAAGAAAACCTCTTAGCCATGTTTGACTAAGGTGTTCCTTTTTTGTAAATAATCTATCTTAGCTTGGAAAAGGGTTAAACTTATACTGAGTAGATTTCGTTTCATTTACTTTTATGAGCCCGAAAAGACAAGTGCTCGACAATATTTTCACATTATGAGAATCTGAAAAGAGCTAAAAGAAGACCCCAGGGGGTTCCTTTATCGCATTTATCAAAGCTCAAAAAGAGATAAAAGTGCAAATTAATTTCCTTTTTCATGTTTATCAAAGATCGAAAAAGGAGGATAATAGTATGCTTTGTGGTCAAATCATTTTCGAATAATTGTGCACTTCAAACTCACTATATCAGTTTTAAAACCTATTCAGAGAACCATAAAATGGATTAAAAATACCTGTTTCATAGTAAAAATGAATAAAAGCCTTAGTCACATCATTAAATATGATTAAAATAGTCAAAATGAATATTAAAAAGAAGTTTTTACCATTTCATTTTACTATTCCAAAGTTACCATTTTAAATTTAGGAGCTCTGAACATGTTCTTCCCTCGAAATTCAACGATTGATTTTGATAGTTTTAGTGGATGATTTCTCACATTGTTTGATCCAGGTTGGAGATCAGAACCTTCTCTTTCTTTTAGTATCATTTTTGTTTCATTTCATGGTAAAGTTTTAGGTTTTTGAGCCTCCTAGGGTAAATATATTGCACTGTGAGGGAAATGCACCCTTGAATGTCGAAAGGTGCATTGCATAGAACTAGAATTGAAGTCCAGATACTTTTCAATGATCTCTCCATTGACGAGGGGTGCGTTGGGCACATTTCCAAAATCTATTTCTTGTCATGTGCTCAAAATTTACCAAATTTTTTGCATGAAATGGATCCTAATTAATATTATGGTTGGATTTCAGGTATTGAGCGGATCCAAATGACCATTACATGGCAGGAAAGAGAACATGAAGAAAAAGACATGATTTACCTAAATGATCTGGGTACGATAAGAGCCCTCGGGGATTGTGGGTTGCTTAAGTATTTCAGATTATCAAGGATGAGACAACATTTCGAAATATTGGATTTCTTCATTCATTCATGGGATCCGGCATTGCAGGCATTTCACATCAGTGATCCCAATATTGGTTGAGGATGTTTACCAAGAATGATGGATTATCGAGACGTGGTTCTCCTATTTCCCTTGTGGGATTTGCTCATGGAGGAGAGACAATGAAGGATTACATATGCTAGTATTGTCAGCCATGTACTAAACTTAAGAAATATGGAAATATAAACATTCATGATGTGCGTGATTTGCCTTTGAGAACTATCCTTTTCACTATGGCAAAGCTTGCTGGTTCTGTTACACTACATGTCCCAAACCGATCATACATGCAGTATGCTCTTAAGTGTCTAGAACCGAAAGAACAACTGACTAAAGCAAAGGGTGGAAGGAAGAAGAAATTTAGTTATGGCTTGATTCTGATTTCCTTCATTTTAGAGCAAGTTCCATTAATGCAATCGCAACATGTGACATGGAGCATTTATGGTCCTAGAGATCCTCGGATGCAGAGATGGGTCGAATTGATGGCTAGACATGCAGGTCAATCAACCATCATATTATCTACTGCATTCTTTGCCTAATTCCGACGATAGATTAACACCATAGAGGAGTATCCATATGCAGGCATAGATTTCCGTGAAGATCCATATTAGATTTTACCAGATGGCGCTCAATGGGGTGCAATAGGTAAAAATGTTTTGACCATGTTTTTTGATTTTAAGGTTTCTACATGTTTTTGTATTTTTTATGTTTTCTAATACTAAAATAAAGTTTTGAAGTACACAGATGTGGGTCACATTTGACCAGTGGGTCAACTAGAGTAGGGAGTAGATGAACCAATAGAGAGGACTATCGGGAGAGAAGTCCTTCGGGATTTATATTTGACCGAGACTCTTGCTGAGTTGCAGTAGCACGTTGAGGGATTGACTCTTGAGATACTAGATGTCTAGACCGAGGAGTTACCTATGAGTCTGCAGTTCCACATTGTTGGTGTTCCTAGTCATTGGATGAGGCTATTGCGGAGGATAGCTAGAGTATTTTCTTTTAATCATGAGAATCACTAGTTTTACTTTGACATTTTTGCATACATTTTGAGGTCAGATGACCAATGTGTCTTGGACACAAATTTTGTAAAAAATTAAACTATATATCTATTTAATTTCAGTGTTTTCTTATGTTTAATATGCAATCATATTCAATTGTGTGATGTGAATGAAAATGTGTATTTACATTTTTTGAAAATGTTTGTTTAAAACATAATTCGCTAAGGAATCAGTTAATGTGTTCAAATTTTTCGAAAAGTGTTGTTATTGAATGTAATTAAAATGTCTTTCCAAAAGTTGAAATCTAAGGAACATACGATGAATTTCTGGATTTTGGATGGTATAGATGCTAGTAAGTTACAATACGACAAGTTGTGAATCTAACCTAATGATGATGTTGTTAATGCTAAATGAGATGACATCATAGAGAAGTTCGATCAACGTGCTATACTCAACGATATTTTTTGTTGATCGACTGATAAAAATCCCTTGAAAACTCACTAACTTGCCACCTGGAGTGAAAATGGCCCATGCTGCAGAGGATAGGTTTTGTGTTCTATGACTAGCACCATCGTCATACCCAATGAATGGTTCCAAAGATTCAGTCATCTGTGATGAAATGTAAAGTGGATTACTAACTTTCATTCAAACTCGAAAAAACAAACTAAGAAAATTAATGAAATCAAAGAATATAAACAATATGATACAAAAGTTTACTACACTCAATTAAGCATAGTAATGTTTAAGATACAACCCACTTCGAGGTTGCGCCAATGAATTTCCATCATGATCAACTAACTCATAGGTGCCCTTAGCCAGAACTCTTTTGATAATGTAGGGGCCATGCCATAGTGGCTCAAATTTTCCTGTTCCTATCAAATCAAATTCTTGATCATAAAGCAAGACCAGGTCTCCCTTTGAGAAGATGCGAGGCTTGACATTGCAGTCATATTGCACCTTGATTCTTCTCTTATGCACTTCGTTAGCCAATGTGGCTTCACGATGCGTTTCATCTAGATGGATGAGGTTAAAAAGACACACTTCTTCATTATAGGTGTCAGGTAATAGGTCAATAGGGAGTTTTAATGAAGAAATTTCAGATTGGATTGGCAATATAGCTTCCAGACCATACACCAACTAAAAAGGAGTAAATATGGTTGCATTTCTCACTAAGGTTCGATATGCCCATAAAGCCAAGTACATGATTAAATGCCAATTTTTTTATGAACCCCTATCATTCATTGAAGAATTCACTTAAAGATCTTGTTAATGGCTTGAACTTGTCCATTAGATTATGGATAATAAGGGGTAGAAATATCATGCGATAGTCCTAATTTTGCAGTCAACTCATTCATCATGTTATTACGAAAATGCTTACCATGATATGTAATTATAGCTTGTGGTACACCAAACCGAGAAATGGCATGATTGAAAAAGAACAATGCAGCTCTTTCACCTGTGTTATTGAATATAGGCATTGCTTCAGCCCACTTGGTAAAGTAGTCGACGACGACAATAATATAACCATGCCCCCCGGCCGAACAAGGGTTGTAGGTCATGAAGTCAATGCCCCATTTTGCAAATGGTCCCACAGCAATGACAAGATTCATTGGTGCTGGCGGCATGCTAATTTTAAAATCAAATATCTAGCATGCATGAAAACTTCTAACCGTGAGAATGCAGTCGCAGAAAATGGTTGACCAGAAGTAACCTGCGCGGAGAATCTTCTGCGGAGTAGCGTAACCAGACGAATGTCCACCACAAGTGCTAGCATGACAATCATTTATAAATTTCTTGACTTATTCATGAGTGAGGCACCTCTTTAAAATTGTATTGACACCACGCCGATAAAGTGTATCGTCGATGATCAGATAATATTTGTCTTGGTATCGAATACGTCGCTGTTGTGAGCGAGAGGTATCGGGCTGGAAATTTTGGGTTTGGATATAAATGATAAAATTCCCATACCAAGCGTCATATGACCCAATCAGAAATAGAGACTCATCTGGAATTGATGGTTCTAATGTAGTTTCAGTACTAACATAGGGAAGACCGCAGAGAAGCTTAGCCAAAACTAAAGACTTCTTTGACTTGGATTTGATGAATTCCAAATAAAATTTCCGCAAAATGATGATCCATTTTGAATATTCCCTCCCAGCAATTGACGTGATAGAATGTATGTCATAGGGTTGCAATCCGAAATGACAATGGTCTTTTGGAGCAAGATATAATGGCGAAATATTTGGATAGCTTGAATGGTCGCTAAGGCGATATTTTCAACGTATGAGTATCTAACTTCCATATCATTGAGATTACGACTCAAATAATATATGGGATGTTCTATCCCATATTATTCTTGGACTAAAACCATAGCATTGGTTGTATCTTCAGTGGCGAGACATAAGAAATAATCACTCTGATAATTAGGGGGATACATTAATGATGCTTGGATCAGGGTATCTTTAAGAGCATCAAAAGAAGCTTGCACAACCTTATCCCTATGGAAGGGAATCCACTTTTTCAAGGGACAAGTAAATCCTTTAGCCATTTTGGCGTAGTTGGGTATGAACCTCCTTAGAAATTTAGCCTTTCCTTGAAGTTTCTGTAACTGAATTAAGTTTGATGGCACAGGAAAATCAAGAATGGCTTGGAACTTCAGTGGATCAATTCGAATTCCATATTTTGAGATGACGAATCCATTAAACGTCTAGAACAAAAAAACACACATTTTTGTGGATTGAGGCATATCTTGTAGTGTCGGCAGCATCAAAGTAGAGATCTCAGATGCACCAGGTGATCAGTCTATTTTCATGAATGCGTGGGTAAATAGTTTAGATAAGGTTGAACAATGCACTTAATGTCATGGAAAGCATAATCCATTTCTCTCTGAAATTTTGTCCCAATGTTATTTAAGCCAAATGGAAGTTAACGGTAAGTGAATGTACCCCAGGGACAGATTAATTTTTTCTTATATTGTTCCTTTGGGAAAATATTTTTTTGATTTTAACTGGAGAATCCATCCATGAATGAAAATATTTCACAGCTAGCACATTCGTCAATAATTTGGTCGATAAAGGGAGTAGGATAATTGTCTTTTGGACAAGAAATATTGACATCCCGATAATCAACACACACTTTGATTGTCCCTTGTTTCTTCATGACAAGAACAATGTTTGAAACCCAATCAGTAAGCAGAACAGGGTAAATGAAACCATCACGCAAATGTTTTTCAACTTCTTCTTTAATGGAAACAACCTTCTTTGGATGAATAGGACGAAGTCATTGACGTACCAGTCTAACATCAAGGTACATTTTAATTGTGTGTTCAACAATACTAGAATCTATGCCTGGCATTTCCTCATAATACCAAGCAAATAAATCTCAAAATTCACCAAAAAGAGAGTGATAAGATTCAAGTTCAGATGTAGAACAAGACATGCCAACATGAATGTTTTCTACAATGCCAAGTTTGGTCAAAATATTGATATAAATTGTTTCTTCAATATTTGAAAGGTTTCACTCAGATTTGATGGCACTAATTAGAACATAATTTGAAAATAAATTAGATATCGTAGGGCGATATAGTTCAATAATATTATCTTCATTGTAATCTACAATATGAGAGCGATGATGATAATTGTCCCATGGTTCTCCTTCGGACATCATTTCTTCCACAATGATCTCATCAGTCAAGGATGTGGATGAAAAAGGATCAGAAGGAGTACCAAAATCTAATGAAATATTGACCCAAACAATCGGCGATGATGGATCAAAATGCACCGCCCAAGCCAAGAAAATCGATTTCTATGCGAGCTCAATTGGGCTTTGCGACAGAAATTTGCCTAGAGTATCAATTGCAGAATCATTGGTAATCTTCCTTAAGTCAGATGAAGTGGAATATATTGTGTGGCAAGTCTCTATTTTTTCAATTTCCACCGACGTCGCATGTAGCGATAATGAAAAGGTGCCCATAAGGGAAGAATCCCTTAAGATTCCTACACCAATGTTTTGAAGTGCTAGCTGGGGTGCATGAACTAACACAACGCTTCTAGTTATCTGGGAACTAGAGGAAAAGAAAGAGAGTTGATTAATGATTGTGATGGTGCCTTTATGAGGGAAGGTGATCATTCAAAGGTAAGTAGAAACGATTGCAGTCATAGCGTCAACCCATGGTCTTCCAAGTAAAATTTTGTATTGAAGGAGTCCGTCAACGACCTCAACTTCAATAGTTACAGTTTTTCCCCCTAGTTCGACATGCAGGTTATTAATAATACCACAAGGCTTATATGTACGATTGTCAAAATCTTTCAACGTCATAGGTGATTGAGATAAGTGAGGCAAGACAAATGAGTTCCAGTAATTGAGAGACATAATACAAGTAGTTTCTCCCTCATTAATAATAGTGCGATGAATGAGGTGATTTAGAACATTTAATTGGATTGAAACTGTTAATTCAGTTGGTAATTGTGGCACATAGCCCGTGTGACTAAATAATACAAGATTAGAATCTATTGGATCGATTCAACCAATTGTAGACAACAAAGCTTGCTTCTGGGAGGGACAATTTTGAAGTACCTCAAGCATTGACATAGTTGAAGGTGACTGAGCTAGATATCCAACTATATTATAATTTTGAGCTACGTGGGCTCGAGGATTGAGCTATTGGAAATATTGTCATTGATGGCAAAGGAGCACAAAGGAGCAACACTAGATCTATCATTAAGGAAAAGGAACAGAGAAGAAACAACAATAAGTTAAAGAATTAGATCAGGCAATAATGTAGTAAGAAAGAATAAAAGAGAGGTATAGGAGCAACAGAGAGGCAAGGAGCAGCATTATACCATCAGCAAAGGAAAAGGAGCAGAGAGGAGAAACTTTAGAATCAAAGGAGCAAAGGCAGCAAAGAAGCAAAGGCAACAGAGAAGCAGTTAAGGTAGAAAAGGAGCAAAGGCAACAAAACAACAAAGGCAGAGTCATGAATGTGTTGGGAAAAGTCGTGCACATTTGGCTTGAATCGTGAATGCTAAGTGGGTCAATTCATGAATGCGGGGCAAGTTGTGAACGTGGGAAAATTCATGAACAAGTGAAGTATTCTATGAACAACTAGAAAGAAACGAATGGGAACAACCAAAGAAGAAAAGTTGGCAAACTGAAGTAAAGATAGCCAGGACCGTCAAATCTGGTCATTGATCAATGGCAGAGATTAAATTGCATGGTAGTCTATTTTATTTGCGATGCAAATTAGATCAACAAAGGAGTAGCATGGACCGTTGGATCTGGGCATTGATCAATGACGAAGATTAAATCGCATATCACATATCGACGAGTTTTACATTTATATGATAAGAAATCGCAAGTTAAATTGTTTAAGTTGTGATGCGATAAGTCAAAGAAACTATGAAATGCGATGGGTGATGATGTGGGAAGATTATGTGGTAGTGACATGCCGATGACGTGGAAATGACGTGGAAAGATGATGTGGTAGATAACGTGGCCCTAACCCCATAGATCACATGCAATTTATGATGACATGGCAAGCTAACATGGCATGATGACGTGGACGTGGCCTACATACCACACATCGCAGATCGCATAGGATAAGTTTATTTTCAAATGTTAAAAGTTGCAGGTTGCGACAGGGAGTTTGTTACGATTTGCGAAATCGAAAAATCACAAGTATTGTGAAATTGCTATAATCTAAAACTTGTGAAATCTGATAAAGAGGAGCAGACGTGATGGAGCTTCAAAGCTAAATTTTAGAGAATTTAACGTCTGACATCGGACCCATCCACATACCGCACATTGTAATCGGTGATTCTTACATTTACATGTTAAGACATCGCAAGTTATATGTTTTGCGATGTGACAAGAAGTTCGATCTACGATGCGATGCGATCGTATATCGCATATGTTAAGAGGAAACTTGTTAGCGCTATGAAATAAATCTTGCGAAGTGTGACAAGATCCCGGATGTGATGTAGTGCGAGAGTCAAATTGCAAAGGATTTCAAATATAGATGTAAAGCCTTTCTAGTGTTAAATCACATCAAAGGTGGAAAAGAGAATTATAACGTAAAACCTTTGATACGTTGAAATGCGATATGAGACTGGACGCGATAAATTTTGAAGTTAATATCTGATGTATTTCAAGTCCAGGGCTATGTGGTTTTAGAAAGAAAATGTTTGAATCAGATGACGACTCGGTTTACAAAGACAACACTGAATGCAGGAAAAATACTTGGGTGTATAAAGAAAATTCTGAACGGGAATAGACTCGGGTAAGACCTGACTCTAAGAGAAGAACAATATCATGTAGTTGCTGTTGTGAGTTAAAAAGGAAAGGCTGAACGCAAGATAAAAGTCTTCGGGCAAGTGACTTGAAACTCGTGCAAAGGTGTTATACGACTGCGGAAGTTTGATAACAAAGACTGAATGTGGGAAGAAGGAGACTCAGGTAAGTAACCCAACATAGAGAAAAGAAGCAAAGAAGAGCATAGAAAGCTACAGGTAAGATATGCAATAGGTAGAGGTGGTGTAAAAAATAAAGGCACGGGTCAAGTTAGGCTAAGACAGTAATGCTGTAGCACAGTTGGAAATATAACAACAGGCAAAGAAGACAAAGGGACAACAGGCAGAGAAGACAACATGAACAGAAAAGAAAGAAGCTGCAAGGGATGAATTGAAATATTATTGTAATTGTAAATGTAAATTCATTGATTATTTTATATTATTTGTGATGCAAAGGCAAGTCTTCATAGGCACAGACAAAACTCCATGAGTGCTTTAATGATTATTTTTAATGTAATAACCTGAACTGAAGTGTAAGGAATCGAATGGGTGGAAGGCAAAGAGTCATGCCTATTCACTTCATACTCCCATAGAGAATGAAAATAGTCATGAATTTATCTGTATAAAATAGGTAATATCCATGGGCAAAACTTTAATAAAATAGAGAGAGAGAGAGAGAGAGAGAGAGAAACAGAATTGAAGAGAGTTGAATATTGTTAGAAAGCTGTAGAATGGAAGAGAGAAGAAGAATATAAGAAAGCTGTAGAAGGTTGGAGAGTGAAAAATAAGAGAGGACTAATAGAGATGTTGTGATATCAGGAGCTAATATGAAGAATATATGAAGGTTGAAAAGGCAGCGGTGAAGGAGTAAAACAGAGCTGATATCCAGGTAAATCAACATATGGTTTTATTGTAGTCTGAGGGATTTGGTGCTTTCATTTCAAGTTGTAGCTTGATAGATGTCCAGTTGGATTTGGTTTAGGTAGGAGCCTCCTGTGGGTTGTAGCCTTTAGAAAAATACATGGGAGTTGGTGCTTCTGTTTCAAGTTGTAGCTTGATAGATGTCCATTTGGAGCTGGTTGAGGTAGGAGCCTCCTGTGGGTTGTAGCCTGTAGAAAATAGATGGGAGTTGGAGCTTCCTTGCAAGTTGTAGCTTTCAAAATTTGAGTTAGTAGCCTCTTGTAGGTTGGATCCTATAGAAAATTAGTGGTGAGAGGGAGTTGGAGCTTGCCTTTGCATCACAACAATAATAAGATGTGGTTTTCTCCCTTATGGGTTTCCACTTATATTTGTTGTTTATGTGCTTGATGATTATGTGTTGATGTGATGTTTTAATCTGCTTAATTACTTTCTCTACACACATTAAGTTTGTTGATTCATTATGTATTAAGATGCTTATGAACTAAAGTTGTAATTGAGTTGAATGAAAATAATTTTAAATTTCCATGAATGTACTAAACTGATTCACCCCCCCATCTTATTTTAGCTAAGAGTTCATCATGAACATCGATTTGTGGATGACTCCCTTTGGTGGCTTTATTGTTAACTGTGGAATAGTAGGTGGCGTAATTGATTCATGGACGGATTTGTGGTTGAGGTAGTAGGTTTATCAATAGCCTGACTACTGTAATATTTATTTCGCGTACACACCAAAACATCATTTTTTGGCTTTTTGATAGATAGCATAAGCACTTGGGAACTAGAAGACGGATCCGTAGCAATCATGTTTGTGTCTGGATTCAGAAAAGGATTTGTTAACACAATATATGCAACCGAAGTCTTAAGAAAATTTGAGACTTCAACGTGGTGAGGACAGTCTTGAATAAAGTGCTCCTCATTACATATCAAGCAAGGGTAACAAGGTTTCCGAGAACTTCCATAGTGTTGATCAGATGATCGTTCCTGTGGGGTTGAATTTTTCTTTTTCTTTTATTTACCCTTTTTCTTGCTTATGGGTTGCTTGTCACTTTTTCCTTTGTCAAGTGACACGACATGTATTTTGGAAGAAGGTGCAGGATTAGATGAAATAGAGGTGTGAGTGTTTATAGAACCGATAATACCATTGCTGACATGAGAGTCCTTACCAGATGGAGGAGGAACAATAAAATTTGACTACGGTGTGTTTGGAATTTTCTCATACAGCATGCTAGACCGAGTATAAATCAAATCTAATTACTCGGCATGAGAAATGAATTTCTCTTTAGTGAAGACGCCACCTTTAGATACATCCTCGGTGATAGATGGCAACAAGGACTTAATAAAACACTAATCTAGGAGCTGATTAGGAACAAATTTTTTGACCATTCGACGACGACGACGCCACTTATGAATATGATCAAAAATTTGAGTAGCAGTTTTGTGTTTAAAGTTGGTCACTAGTTACGTTCTAGTTTCATATCGTATGGGTAACTGGAAGTGGGTTAACAAGGTAGCGGCTAATTCAATGAATTTGTCAAATGAAGCTCATGGTAATTCAATATACCAATTCACAACTGGACCAGTAAGCATACACTGGAAAAGACGTAGTCTAATGGAGTCATCATTTAAGGAGTTTGTTGAGCACCACAAATGATAAGTCATAACTTGCGTTGAAAGGTATTCTCTAGGGTTTCCATTGAATTTAGGAATTTCATAAGGTAATTTATGTGGTATAACCGACCACCAAGGAGTATAGCTGATGGGATCATTGGTAGGCTTGTTTAAATTAGGTAATTCTAATGTTGCAACAAATGGAAACTGTCGATTCAAGTGAGGTTGATCTAACGATGATATGATGGAATTTCTTGGGAAACAGGTCTTTATGTAGTAGCATAAGATATTTTTTGCTGTTTCTGGTAACCTAGATATGGGTTATTTTGATGACCAAATGCCTGAGGGATTTTTTGACCAAGTCCTGGATTGTTGTTGTGGTATTTGAGGTTGTGGCTGCCAAGGTGATTCCAGATCAAGATTATGGCCCATTCCAAAATATCTTGGAACCGGTTGTGAATAGGTAATACTGATAGGAGCCTTTGAAATCCCATAAAAGGGTAATCCAACCTGTGGTTGTAATATTATAGATACAGGTGGTTGTTGTAAGCTAGCCGAAGGAGGTAGAGTGTGGAGGCCCAAGAATTGAGGTAATGGGTTAAAGGACCCACCAGAGTTGGTTGAGGTATAGAAAACTGAGGCTGTAAATGGGGTAATGAAGTAATAACATGTTTGGTAGGTGTAGGCGCAACAGGTTGAACCAGATGGTATGAATGTAAAACTGTTTGTGGTTGAATGGGCAGGATAGGATGCCACTAACAAACAATCACTCCAACATTTGGGTGACCATAAAATGACAGAGTAATGTCAAAATGGGTGACCATAGGTTGTCCCCCATCATGAAGAGTATAATAAGATGGAATATATTGATCTCCAAATGGTGGGAGTCCAGTCGAGATTGAACTGGATGAAATGTACCCAGATGGACCAGCTTGATGTTGCACTAAAGATGTGTATAAAGGATCAAGCCATTCAATACTCATTAGAGATGTACTAGATAAAATACCAAAATATAACATGGGTGAAGTCCATGGATTTGAGGAGGCACTAGAGTAGGTTCCAGATAATTATTAGTAACCTGATGGTATGGACAAACCACCATAAAGATGTGACTCGGGTGACGTGGTAAACATCGACAAAGTAGCAATAGTAGATGTTGTCGCAACTGTAACAGATGGTACAGCCAAAGATGTTGACTCAAACATGGTCAAATGACCCAGTGTATACCCTATAGGATGTATGGGAACTGGAATTGAAATAGGATTAACTGAAGCAGTGTAATTCAATAGAGGAATAGACTCGTAAAGATAAAGCCCCGACCCAAAATGAGTTGGAGTGGAGGGTCTTTTTTCTTGTTGAGGTTCTTCCTCAATCAAAATAAAACGAGGTGGAATAATTTCATTGTCAGGCCTGAGATATATTTCAGGTGGTTGACTGTAAGATAAAAGAAAATACTCAATGACTATAGCTGACTAAGGAGAGATCGATACAGGAACAACTTCCAGTTGTTCGACTTCGAGATCTAGATGTTCTGGTAAAATAACGATGGGATCCGGATCAAATTCCAGTTGAACAATGTCAGGTTCTGGATGTATGGTCTCACTGATTAGATCTACAGTGTCCACAAGTAGCAATGAGGAATCCGTTTCGACGATAGTAGATAAACTAGGATGTGTAAAAACCACTCGAGACGACTCTGGTAAATGAGATGAAGATGATGCACCAGAGGTATTGATGGTATTGGTTTCAGTAGCATAGGGTTGCCTTCACTGACTAGGAATGGCTTCTGGTGGTAAAGGTGTTTTAAGCGCTATTCTATGCGAATGATGAGGAAAGGATTGTTATTCTTCCACGATGACTAATTGATTTTATCACAAAAACAAATAAACAAATAAAAGGATGATACTAGGAAAACTTTTTACCAAGTAATTATGAACTGTAGAATACCTCTTGGCGAACCAAGAAGTATAGGCATGCAATCTTCATGAATGCTATGTTTGGTGTATCGCAAGGTACAAGGCGGCCGACTTGGTTACCTATGGATGGTGAGAAATGTAAAGTTGTGCTCCCAAATATACCTAAAGGTACATTGAGGCCCAAGTCTCTGTTAGCATTGTCTAATGAGAAAATACACGGTGAGAGCACCCCCTTATACTTTTTGTACTAGAACACTGCCCAATATACCCGAAGGTACGTGGATGAGCTCCGATATACTTACGTACGTGGAGTGGGATTTTACACTCTGAATATATCACAAACAAGTTAGTGACAACTGCTATTTTTAACGATGCTAGAACATGTCTCTAGCATAGGCCTTCTAAGTGTTATCGTTATTGTTACAATGCTTTTTTAGGTTGATTGAGGTGAATTTTATGTTGATCTTTTTTAACAATTTATCTTTCAGGTTCACCGCGATATGTAATGGGAAATTCCTAAAATGAAAACTAAATGACAAGAAAAAATTTCAATTCAGTTTTTCAATGAAAACCTTAGCTACTAAAGGGATAGAGCAGTTAGAATTTGAGCATACAAAAAAGAGCACAAGCCAAATGTAGATTTCCCTAATCTGTTCCTATGCAACACTCACAATCTCTAAATGCACATGCATGTTTTTATTTTCAGTTTCCTTTAATTTGAATGAGTAAAAATAAAATAAATGCACAAATCAATCAAAAAAAGGCTTTATTTTGATAAACGAGGAATGAAACAACAATTTCTCTTAGGAAAATGAAGAATGAAATGACAATTTTCCTTTAGGAAATGAAGACTAAAATGAAAATTTCCTTTTCAAAAATAGAGAATTGATCTAATGAAAAATTTACAACTTTGGATTTAATTTTCCAATGATAAAGAAAACAAATAATGAAACATTGAACAAACAACTATCCAAAGGAGGAAGAACAAGTAATGTTTACTGGTCTCTAAAAGAAATAAGGCATCTGAGAATACAACAGACAATTGGCTGAAACTGAATGCAAAAGAAAATTTTTATGGAATTTGGCTGGCTGAGGGGGAAATGCACCCTATAAGGGTAGACAGTGCATTGCAGAGCACCCATGAATGGGAGACAATGCTTTGCAGAGCCCTGTACCCTGAGCAACATTGCGTTGAGAACAAATAGGTTTGGAAAACAAGTAGCTTAGAAACACTTCTTTTGAAAAAAGTACATTCAAATGACTGAAAAGATGAAGTAAATTCTACTGATGATGGTAAATAAAGACAAAAACACTAGGAATGATGGATTTCTCCACAGCGGAGTCGAAATTTTTTTATGCGGAATTCTAATCTATGGATAAACTAGAGCTTCCTGAGTGTGGTGTTCCTTCACTCAGAACAATAGAATAAATATAAATATTCTTTTATCTAAGACAAATAGATAAAGATAAAGGAAAGGGACATATTTATGATCCTTTCCTCTCATTCCTCTTCTTTTGCCATTTTTGTCGCTCTCAATCCAACTAAACTTGCTAGATCGATGCCTACAATCAAAGATAGAAGACAACAAACAACATAAAAATATATAGTATCTATCTATCTTAACAAAATCAAATTGATTATATCTAAGAATACATACACATTTTAGAATAAAATTCACAAGATATAAGCATATATATGAGAGAAAGAACATATCTCCTCATTAAGAAATTAGGAGGAGAAGATTACAACCAATAGATCGATTCATCGTCAACCTGCTCCAACTTCATTCCATCCATCAAGAATCATCTCAAAAACATAACAGTACTCCAGCTCTAATAAATTGAGAATCCAACATCACAACAATACACAAAATTCTTCCTCCCTAGCACTTAGATGAGTGCTCAATTTATAGGGAAATTGTAGGTAGTTTCTCAATAAATGGAATTGAATGGCTTAATAATAATAGATGAGACATGTTTCCAGGTTCAAAGGTGATGGATGAACACATTTATTTGAATTATGAAACCTATGAGCTCTTCTAGAAGGCACTGGACATCTGAAGATTCCCCAAAAAATGATGATTTCACTCTCAAGAGACCAATGCACCCTTAAGTGTCGGGAAGTGCTTTGTAGAGCACTCTTGCATGGGGATAAGTTCTTTTCAACACACGTAGGCCCATTTAGAGGAGCATTGATGAGTCAATGGGTCACTGTAACTATACTTCAAACATTGGAATTCTCATGAATTATAGACATAAATGGAATGATTTCTCTTAAGGTATGTAGTAACTGAAATAGGGGATGATAGACCCTGTTAGTATTGAATTAGGGGATGATAGACCATGTTCATACTGGTCTTGGAGGATTATGACCAAATTGAATTGTAACACTCCCTGTGCTTCATTTACCAACTCCTCGGTTGTCAGTCGTTCAGTGGAAAGTTCAATGCTACGATGGGTCTGCTAAAATGACTTTAATGCTCCATCCAAATTTTGCAACAGCTGCATAGCCTCAGCCCACGACTGCATCGTTTCCACTAGAAATTTCTATCTACAACGCAGATCCTTGATCTTAGTTTTAATAACCTAACCCTCTTGTAGGCGGGCAAGGCACCATGCAATCATGAGGGTACGTGCTGCCCCGAATATCTGCAAAATGTTGTTCTTTGACACACAACACGTTGCGCAGTTGCTGCAACATCGGGTCATTATGAACCGAAGTCCAAACTCCCATGGCCTCATCCAATAACTGGGCACATTCTGTAACTGCAGAAATTATCTCTCAATAGTTGTTTTTACTTTTTCTGCCCTATGATCTCTAACT
Organism: Pinus albicaulis; assembly: GCA_034641835.2. Lineage (NCBI taxonomy): Eukaryota > Viridiplantae > Streptophyta > Pinopsida > Pinales > Pinaceae > Pinus > Pinus albicaulis. The sequence goes on from CM076580.1 coordinate 1,102,953,287, forward strand.
TTTGGAGGGGACTCCTGCTACAACTTGATATTCAGATCCACAATCTAGTGCTCAAATTATACACGAACAGTATGAATCTCCACACGTGAGGCCTTCAACGCACCAGCCAACCCTTCCGATTTTTCTGTTGGGGCGGCTGTGACAGGGATCACTGACACAACACTATAGAATTGATCGATTTTAGCTTCTAAGGCTACACACCAAGCCTTCGCTGCGCGACATGCTTCCTCTACATTCTGCAGTTCCTGCTAAGATTCAATGACATGTTGCTACAACTCTGCAACAATGTGGTGGGCGTGGGCTTCTCTAAACTTTATCTCGTCCACAATCATGTTGTGGATCATGTGCAACTTTCCTGTGAGTAAAACAGATAGGTCAATGTTGATATCACTGCATCCCCTGAGCTGTGTGCACCGTCTTGCCGACTTGACATGGATGACATGTTTAGGGATCTGGATGAGATGAATCTCACCTGTCGTAGGAAACACTATGTTTTTTTTTTTTCACTAGTCATAGGCACACTCGCTTGCATCTGGCTCGCTCGTGCTACGCTCGCCTAAATAAAGCTCGCTTGAACCTTTAGCTCCTAGATGCTGCTCTGAACCTCGTCGATTGCAACCTTGTACTACACTTCCCAGTTGGACCACATGTCCTCACTTGTAGATGTGACTTTGTTGGATATTTAATTGAGTTCCTCCTTTGTCAACGTCATCTCTTCCTCCCCAGCGTATTTGGATCCTTTGAGCTTCTTTCATGGATATCCCGTGGCTTGAGAACCATGCTTTGTCCCTTTGGCTGTTTTTGCTTAAACATGCTCAGTAGTCTGAGATTTTTCCTCCTTAAGTCCCACACCATTCCTCTCATTTAGATTGTCTTTCTCCAAGTCTATGGTCTCACCGGTTGTGGTCAGCGTGGCCACTGCTCCAGTTTTTTTTTTTTTCGGCTGCATTCCTCTCCTCGACTTGGTGGGCATATTTGGGATGGACGTGGAGGCACCCTCCATGGCGCGCGACTCAAGAAAAATTAGCAGCCACTCAACAGTGACACACAGAAAATCATATTCAAAAATTAAGTATGGAAGCTCGTACCATATGCCCTCCACAACGCCCTTCACACAGGTGTGAATGTTGTGGAATGTGGCTTTAAAATATGCTATCATCTTGTACTGCTCTTACAAGGTCGGAGACAACCTCGGCTTCGATTGAATTTATTGGAATGTTAAAGCATCAAATAAGACCCAGAATATATTTTTCTCCATGATGCACGCGAGGATTGATGAATGCCAAAGTGTGGTGTATCGTGTGGCCTCACACATTTGCGGCTTGATTTTTGGAAATCGTGTCTCTTCTAGCATTTTCCAGCGGATGAGTGCTATCAAAAACAAGATCCAATCATAGTAGAAATTCTTGCACTCCTCTTGTGCCTCGCCCACATTCTCTAAAAACTCCTTGCACATATATTTTTCCCAATTATATTGGACACCCTTCTCACATTTCCTTGTTAGTGCAATGACTTGTGCAGGGAATTCTTTGGGTCTACATTTCCTCAGTATCTTGCTTGCCAAGATGAGTGTCCCAAAGTGGATAGTTGGGTTGTTAATTTCACTCACCACGAACCCTCAGCTGTGGAACGTGACTTGGTAGGTATTCTTGATCTTGTCTACCACCTGCTTCTCCTATCCCTTGCCTCAAAAATCAGCCATGGAGTCTGCGCCTTGATCAGGCAAGCCGGTGATCCAATGGATCAACACAAATTCAATAGGTATGAACTCTCCCAACCACAACGAGTCGTCATGGATGAGCATGAGAAACTTTCGCACACATATGTTATTGATCAGGTTGTGCTCGAAATGAGGGATTTGCAATAAATTTAGGAGGCCGACCTTCTGCAAGCCCAACACCCACTGCTTTAGTTGCACGTGCACAATGCCCCCCTCATAGGTCACTTGATCTAGGTATATCTCTGGTGTGAGTTAAGGGAAATTTTCTGCATCAGCAAGGTCCCATTCCTCCATATTAAATAGTGGCACTTTGGTGAACATGTCGCCCTCCACTAGGGCATTCTCTAGATCAGGGGCATGTTAATGTATGACCTAACTTTGTCAAGGTCCTTGGGTACCTTTAATAATGCTTTGTGTGGTGCAACATAGGCTGAAAACCATGAGATGGGGGGAACTTATACCACATATTCCTCCTCCATGATCGTTTCAGGCAACTCAGACATTGGCTTCTTCTGTATCTTGGCTGTAGTGGAGCGCAGCTTCGAGATCTTTTCTATTTGGGATTTTCAGGACCCTAAGGCTTGTCCCTTCATGGTCTTTGCTAGCACAAGTGTCTTAGTGGCCTATGCGATGGGATCTTCTCTAGGGTGTGTGGCTATCATACTCGGAGGGATGACGTGTCTGAGACCTTGACGACGCAACTCCTCATCAAACACCAGATCCAAACCAGACATAGAAAACTAGGAAACTTCAACAAGCAAGGAGCTTAAGGCAGAAAATATACACAAAAGGAAAAGGAAACTAATGCAACCCCTTTAGTCATATTTATAGCTAAAGTGCTTCTTCAATGGTCCCTTGTGCATTATGTGTCTCCATAAATGGAAAAACAGTGACAAATCTGGAAAAATATCCTAATTAAATGCAACCTAGACGCTCCCCTAAATGGTAATAAAACTGTCTTTTCCAGATTTACTATTCCAATGGCTAGATTTTGGCACTTTTTTGACTGAGTCAACCTCCACGCATATTTTCCACGCATGCTTGCCACCTTTCTATGCATATTCCAACCCTTCTGCACATATCCAATACTCTGGCCATATAGTCATTTGGTGTGCACAGGGAGAGGGTCATCCCTGTACAGGTTTAATCATCTTTCGTTTACATACACGGGAAGATATTCACCGCTTAAAGTGGCCAGGCGCACTGCACCTCCGTCAGTGATCTCTTCAAAAATATATGGTCCTATCCAATGCTTATTTAACTTCCCTGGGTGGCGCGCAAAATTTTTGTCATACAACAAGACCAAATATTCTTCCTGAAAGACATTTTTTCTGATATGCCTATCATGCCATGCCTTTTCACGCACCTTCCGTACTTGCTGATGGAAACTTGAAATAAAGCGATCCTCTTCAAGCGTGACAAACTGTGACAACTGTTCCTCCATAATATCCTCTTCTGCCATATTTTTGAAGGCTACAATACATAAGTTGGGAACAATGTACTCCATTTGCATCACAACTTCTTTCCCATATACCATTTTGAACGATGTCTTGCATGTCAGATTCTTGCATGTAGTATGATATGCCCAAATAACTAAAGGTATACACATCCAAATCATTCTGGTTAGCATTGAAATATTTGTGAACGTAGTCTCCAATATTTTATTGAAATCTTCTACTGCTCCATTCTCTTGTGGGTGATAGGGAGTGCTCTTCTAATGGTGAATCCAAAATTCTTCTGTCAAAGCTTCAATGGTTTCATTAAAAAAGTGTGTACCTCGATCACTCATCAAAATATTAGGGCATCCAAACCAAGTCAATATGTTTTCAAAAGTGAAATGTGTAGCTGTGTCCACACTACAGTCCTTCATTGGCTTAGCTTCAGCCCATCGAGTTACATAGTCCGTCGCAATGATGATGTACTGCGCACCTTTATTCTATCTTAGAGGGTTAATAGGTCCATCAAAATATATGGTCCATCTATCAAATGCGTGTAGTGCCATTTGTGGATGCAAGGGCATCTCATCTCTGCGCAATGAATTTCCTGTCCTCTGGCATACATCACATGCACAAAAATGTGCATATGCATCACTGTGTGACGTGGGACAACATAACCCAGCTCGAAGTATCTTCTACATGGTTTCCTTTTAGGCATAGTGACCTATGGAAACCTCTCCATGAGCTTCAACTAAGATGTATCCTCTCTCAAATTCCAAGACATATCTTCTCAATACTTCGTTTGCCCCCATCTTGTACAACTGACCAACAATGATAATAAAGTTAGATGTGCATGCCACTAGTTATTTCTTTTGCTGCAAAGTGTACTCTTCATGCACACGCCTAATAGTAAAAAATTCAATGATTTCAAGGAAATTATCATAGAGTATTTTGATTGCAAATAACTGCACGTCGGGTAAACCATCCTCCAAACTAGTTGGCTCTTCATTAGTGTCAATGCGCGACAAATGGTCTGGCCCAACATTCAGTCTTATAGGATTCACAATAAATTCAAAATCATACTCCTGAAACATCAAAAACTACATGCAGATATTCCCCCCCAACACAAGCTTATTGACCAGGTATTTTAAATTAGAGTGGTCTGTAAACATCTTGAAATGTCCTCCTAATAGGTAGTGGTAGAATTTCTGCAGCGCATACACCATAAAAATCCTTCTCTTTCTGTGGTTGAGTAATTCCTTTCTGTGCTATATAGATTTCAACTTGCATAGGAAATAGGATGATCGATCTCTCCAGCTCCTGGCTACGCTAAGATAGCTCCGTGCACGATGTAGGATGCATCCACATCTACATGAAACACCTTTGACCAATCTGTATAAATCAATATGGATGCAGTGACCATCTTCTCCTTCAACAGTTCAAGCTCTTCTGACATTCCTCATCCCAACAAAATGTTGCATCCTTTTTGAGAAATTTCTCGATGGGTGTAGTTATCAATGCATAACACTAAATGAAATTCTGATAATATCTAGTATGCCCCAATATTGAGTGCATTTGTTTGAAATTCATAGGCACTTCCAGATTAACAATTACTGCGATCTTCGCAGGATCTACCATCAACCCTTGCTATAAGATAGTGTGACTCAAAAATATCCCGAATGGCACACCGAATATGAATTTCTTCAAGTTCAGTGCGATTTAATACTTTCTACAGGTATCCAACATTAGGTGCAGACTTGAGTCATGTTTTTTCAACAACCCAAAAACAGTTCAGTCATCAAAGTAGAATTCTATGAATTTGTGGATATAATCCTTGAATGTAGCTACGACTATGCGTGAGAAGATAGAAGGCGTATTCTTCAATCCAAATGGCATGACTGTATATTGAAAATATTCCCATTTCATTGCAAAGGTTTTCTTATTTCAAGATCCCCGTTCCATTTCAAAGGTTGTCTTACTTTGATCCTCTAGTGCAATCCTGATATGATGATAACCTGAGAAATCAACTCTGAATGAATAAGCTTCTTGTCCTCATACATTGTCAAGGATATCATCAGAAAATAGAGTTGGGAATGGATCATGTACACAGGCATCATTTAGTTTTTGTAGGTCCACACAAATCCTTATCTCCTTTTGTCTTCTTATCTTGTACTACCATAGGCCTCACCCAATCTGACTCTTCCACTAGTTCTATAATTCTTGTAGTAACCATTTTATCCAACTCTTCCTTCAATTTCTTCTTATAATTTGGATTCAGTGTGTATGGGCGATGCTTCATAGGTCACACATCACGTTTCAAAGTGATCTTCATAACTCCAAGTTCTCCAATTATCCCTTTCAACTCGAGATCTTTGTAGGAAATAGGTCCTGATATTCTGTCATCAGCTCAACAACCTTTCCCACTATGTCATCAACCCAATAATATCCAATCTTCGCCAAATTTGGTTGTTCTTCAGATCCAATGTTTACTTGTCAAATATTCAAAGGATTTGTAACATCCAATGAGGTAATTGAAGGCCCAGCAATTGCATGCTCTCCCTCAGATTCTAGAATTGTGATATGCCTTGGATCTTCTTCTGTTTATTCTACTGTCAAATTTATGCAATTGACAATATCCCTCATCTATGCATCCCATGCTGGAGAAGCATGCTCTATTGTTGTCTTTGAAGTATCAAATATGACTTCTTAGATCCCTTGCAGCGCGTTTCCCAAACAATCAAACCCACTCTCGAAAGTAAATTTCAAAATGAAACTTTCAGTCAGCACAGACCATTCACTACTTCCTCAACGCAGCTTCATCTCTAGGTACCAATCAATAGGAACTTTCCCCAACATGTGAATGAACATGTGCACCTATTTCGGTCTTGGCTTTGTGCCCCATACTTCAATCCATTTTTCCAAATGTCTGCATGGATCACTCTTTCTAAAATACACTTCGTACATTCTGGTAGTCAGACATTCAAAGCGCAATCTCATTATTTGAGCACATTATTCCCAATTTCTCATGTTTCCTTTGTGATTCTTCCACCATCATGCTAGCATAGAGTGCAATGCTATATCCAATGCATGTAATCGTTGTCCTTCTGGAACAATTCTTTCAATTTCCCCTAAAAACATCTTCACATTAGTTAAACCATCATAATACGGTAATTCTCATACCTTTGATGAGATGCAATGAAGTGATATGGTTACCCGATGGCAGTGAAACACATATACTTCATGTAACCGATTATGCTAGTTCTCCAATATTCATCTGAATCTGAAAAGCAGGAGCTTTCATTTTCCCAACTAAGCCTTCCATCAACTCTTGGATTGATCCAATCCTCATCTCCTACAACCAACTTGTAGATATGGTCAATTTCGTCATCAACGTGCATTGGTTCTGTGTTTCTTACACCTTCTGCAAGATCCAAGGGAACTTTGACTCTGGTTCCATTTTTCTGAAATTCTATTCTTCTTCTCTTTAGATTTATGATACCATCCATATCAATAGCCAAGTCCAACCCCAACAACGCAGGATAAGGGTCAATATCATCCACGATCTGTATGACTTTGAAATCTATCAGCATCTTAACTCCTTTAATATTAACTACACATGTGACAATCTTCCTAATGGAACTATTTTTTGCTCGTTTGACATGCGTAGCTGAGTAATAGACCATTCCAGCTTAGGCTCTCCCATGTGCTGCCAATTTTTCTTTGGGAAGACATTTTCATCATACCCTATATCCAAAATTACCCGATCCATCTCATAAGCACCGATCTGAGCATTCAAACACATCTCTTGTCCAAATCTCTTATTGTTTTTTTTCTTATAGATCTTATTGAAAGCTTTCTGTTCTATCTGAGGTTGTTCCTTTTTTACGCAGTTATCTATGAGGCCTTGAATATTTTATACTTCCTTCTTGTTGTGTAGTAACTCAATGCAAGATTGTAAGAATGGATTTATTTCTTCATCTACTCCTACCTCATTCATAGGTCTACCTGATGTCATTGCGCTTGCTTCTGCAAACCCCTTCCTTTCTTCAACACAAGTTTCTTTCTCGTGCAATAAATCAAATCCATCCTTTTTCTTAGGTGCCTTTTGAATCCAAAGATCAGCATCCAAATTCTTTCCTTTATCTTAACCAGTGGCTGCATCGCTCCTAATGACAACATTCACGCTAGAATCTTCTTCGCGCAGCTCCACCTTGACCATCTGAATGTTCTGCATCGGAGTCTGCATCTTTTTCTCCTTCATTTTAGAAATTAAAGAAGGAAAATCTTCTATTACATGATCAAAATACCTACAATACCTCCATGATTGTCACACAGGGTTTCGAAAGTCACATACATAGTGACCAGCATATCCACTATTATAGAAAATGACCTGTCCCCTTCCTCGACCAGCTGATCCTCCTCCTCTTCCTCTTCCTGTAGTCTGAAATCTGTCGTGCCAAGATACGGATGTTGGTGAGGTAGATTCATCCTACATTCTATACAACTCGTATTTTTCAATCATCAATTCAAAGCTTCGGCAGTGTTGCTCAGCATGTCCAAGTGACGAACAAAATCTACAAAACAGTTGCTTCAACTTAGGCATGTATTTTCCGATCCTTGGATAGAAATATGTCGCATTTAGAACCATAATCTAACAGATCGCACACCAAACTGGAGGTGTCCCACTTTGTCCCACCACACTCTTCAACACGCTTGGTCCTCCAGTGTGAAGATAATCATTGAATACTATACATTGATCCTTATGAATTCCCATGACTTTAAATCGTATGCACCATACCTCTGCGCATGCCTCCTTGCCCTTATCTTTACGCAGATTCTGAATCTCCAAATGTATTTCTTCTTACAGACTCTGAATCTGTTTAGTGAAAATCGCGGCAGGCACTAGCACAACTTCTAATTTCATTGCAATTTCTATAGCCTCGGCCTGCGTGGAAATATTCTGTTGACTCAATGGATGACGTAAGTGCGGGAGAAGCATAGCAATAAACCAATCCTTGTGTTGGGTATCATCGATAGTGAATCCACCATCTATGATAGTGCACTTCAATCTCTGATATGCCTCCCGTACAAATTCATTTATCTCTTGGTGAATCTCTTTCAACTCGGTTACACATTGCGTGAATGACTTCAATTTTTTGAATTGTTCTTTGAGAGTGTCCTTCAACTAATCCATAGTTGCATTAGGGTTTGATGATACATATATTATATACTAGTACATTGTGTGATCTTGAAAAGTAGTGGCTAACTGTGCTTTCTTAACATCATTGCTATTAACCTGTTGTGCTCTCCATACATCATCTATGACAAGCCAAAATTGCTTAGTATCTTCATTTCCAATACCTCTGAAAGTAGGTAGCTTCATAGATGTGGCCATATCTATGCCCGAGGGAGGTGGAGGTGGAGGTGGAGTGGATGACTTGTGAGATGAGTGTGGAAGTGGAGTGGATGGAATATGAACTACAATCAATACTCCCTAGTTGTTCTGATCTTGTGAGACTTCATCTTGGGAAACTTCCTCTTCTTAAGAGTACGCAGATTCACCAGAGCTACTAGTTTCTATCTCGTCGTCACTATCATATCTACCCTTGACAGGACTATAAATAAAACCTTCTTCTAGGTATGCACGATAAATTCTTGCATTGAGTGCAGTTGGGCCTCTTTGGGACATTCAGGAAATATGCTTGCACAGAGAACCTTGTTCACACAATAGCATCTTAATCCAGAACTTCAAAGAGCACACGAACTTACCTCTAGGACCCTTGAAAAATATTCTTTCAGCTTTAGAATAAGACATGAACTGGTCGATGGAAAAATTAGTTACAAATCCTCCCATGACACGATCGATCCAATGATTTATCGTGTGTGTGATCGTATTTCTTGTTTTTTCTAATTGTTGTACCAATTCTGGAGTCCCCTAAGTCACTCAAGAAAACCACTCATGTAGCTTAGTTATAAAGGAAGCAAAGAATATTTCGTGAACTTCTGTATAAATGTAATTTTGTATATATGTACTTCTGAACCTAATATTCAATAAATAATTTATAACTTCGATTCTCTTGGATTGCGAACTCATGAATCTTTCTATCTAGCCAATATTGTAATTCGTTCTGCGTGGGATGCCAATACATCAATTCTCCCTCAAAATGATCTCTGTCTCGAAAAAGAAACCATTTTTTCCTTGAGGGGTTCTGATCCAGGTTCAGATTTATTACACAACCAACAAACCCTCCAACTACTGGTCCTTTCGGCAATGACCCTCTTGTGCAGATCAAAGTCTCACTCGAAGCAGTATGGGGTGGTGATGGAACCAGGTTTTCGCACCCTGAGGAAGAAATTGATGTGGTGGACCTAAATATATGTATCAGAGATAATTTTAAGGATGGAAAATTATCTTGAAGTTTAAAAAATTGGCGAATCTCACTAGTCCCTAATATGCAAACTATAAAATTTTTATTGATGTATTTATAAAAATACTCAAATTTATAATGATATTATATATATTTTGTGTATAACTTTGGCGATTTTTAACGTAAAATAATTTATATTGTAAAAATTGGGCGAAATTGTTTTATAAAAAAATGGAAATTGGCGAATCTTTTTTTCGGAAAAACCATGGAAAATTAGCCCACCTACGAATATTAGCCCCTAAAATTATGTATAGCATAACTTATTTCATATTATAAGCAGATGTGCACATAATAGACCAACAAACTATCATAACAGCTACGTCAAAAACACACATAATTGCACATAACCGATAATAGTTACCAGATCAACTTCATCGCAGATGTAAACAGATAAAATAATCAAATCTTCAAATATTATTCCCACATACAAAATGTATATTTGCGCATTGTAAATTAAGCATATATATTCATATACTTGACCATCAAAATATATTCTTGCATAAAATATAGATTTACTCACGCAGATGCATTTTATCATAACATAAGTAAAGTGATCTCAAAGCAGTAAACAGAATCAGATAGCAGTGATCACATAACTCAAAACGCATAACACATTTGGTTCATCAAAACAATCCTTGTATTAAGATCCAAGTAGTTCAATACATTCAAAATTTCCCTTATAATTACCCTTCCATGCACACATCCACTGGAGTTCACACACAGCCAGCAGGAGCCTTTCTACCCAACCCAGACTAAGACTGAAAACCTTACAAAGTATTATCACATAAGCAAGAATCACTTAGATATGAACTATCTTACTAGACTCAATATATCTATATTTATATCCATCTAGCATGTAGATACTATGGTATCAAACCATCGTTTGAGGCCCACAATTTTCCCTTATAACCATTTTACATAAAAGAGGTACTTTCACCTGCCCCAAAGCCCCTTTGACTCTTCCACGTAGTGCGCATACCCAAAACTATATACAATTTTTTATTATTATCAAAATTCACCCTAGGGGACCCCGCTCCAACAAAGAGAAACAAAAAGATAATGAGTCCTGATCAGAAAGTTCATGGTATTCTTTGTGCTCAATATCAAAACTAAAAGACTGCAAATTTTTATTTTTGAGAAAATTTTCTCTCGAAAATTGAAATGAAGTGAAACATAAAGGAAAAGACCTTTCACATGACTTAATTTTTTTTGCATTTTCTTCATTGCTGTCATTATTGATATGCAAAGGTTGAGTGCTATATTTGAGTTTTTTTAATTGAAATTCCTCCTCCCAAAAACATGCCATTGATTGCCTTGAAGAGTCAACCTCGATTTCGACAACATAGTCATCATCATACTTATCATACTTGGGTAAATCATGAATATAAGAAATTTCATCAAGAATACACATTCGAACAATAGATTTCTTCTCCATAGGTTGATCTACAAATCCATTTTCATGATTTTCCATAAATGAATACATAAAACAATCATTTTCTCCTCTATGGTAACTAGGATTATTAGGAAAATGATTAGGGTCAATAACCTCTTCTTCTTCTGCAATAAGTGGGACATGGTGTTTTTTAAAAACAAATTCATCCTCATGGTGATATTTTGCATAATTTCTTCCATCATTCTTACCAAAATGTTGAGTTTCTCTTCTGAAGATGTTAGGTACTCCTTCTTTGTGTTCTCCCTCTCTTCTGCCTTCAACTTTGACCTTTTAACCAACAAATTAGCTTCCACAAATATTGCACTATCTTTCATTTCTTCGAGTGTTGTAATGTTCCTTTCTATCAATTTTAATGCCATTTCTGGATCAAAGGCATCCAGATAGTTTAAGAGAGCTAAACCAGGAGGCAGTTTGATATCAACAGCCATTGAATGGTATACTTGATTGAACCTAGCTGAAAAGTGTTATACTATTTCTCCTGGTTGTCTTATCAAATGATTATATTCTTATAAAATCATATAAGGATTCCCCTTGATCAACCATTTATCAAGGAATACTTTCACAAACTGATGGAAATAAAAAATGCTTGCAGTTGGAAATTTTTTGAACCATTTCTTGGCTTCGCCTTTCAAAGATAGAGAAAAAATCCTGATACTGACGTCATCTTCTTTGATCTCAAAATGGTCGAGAAAATTTTCAAAACTATGAATTTTTTTTTTCAGTAGTTATGTTACAATATTCTCCATCAAACCTGGGAAGATATTTGTAATAATTTTTAGGGAAATCATGGAGTATAGGGGGTAAGATGAGTGGCTTGTATCTATCTGTAATTTTACAAGGTATAAGAGTATGTACATAAGCTGTAAGATTAGTATTGATCTCGTGAGGCTCATAAAGATGAAGATTATTATCATAATATTTGAAAGAAGGGTCTTGACCAAGATAAAAAAATTTAAGGATAATTTGAATTCACAATTTTCAAATGAAAGGAATCAACTGTAGGTTTGTGATATTTTTTGAAATACAGTGTACATTGGAAAACCTTCCTGAAATTATAAGGAAAAGAGAAGAAATAATTTATGAAAAATAACATAATATCTTGGATGAAATTCTAAGTTGAATACCTCATCTTCCTATATTTTCCTTTCATGTTTCTGTTGGTAAGGTTCATTGTCCAGTGGAGTCTTTGAATTTGATTTCGAAACTGGAATTGGAGTCGCCAAGTGAATGATTTCAGCCTTCCTGTGTCTGATCACTTTCCACCATCACCAAATCAAATCTCATCCTTGTCGTTCACACCCAGGGAAAATGTGACCTTTCGATCCCTGACAATGGCGCCAAAATGTTAGGGCTGCTTGGTTTTCCAATGCTAAGAAAGGAAACCAAAGAGGTAACCACAAACCAACTTTTGGCTTGGTATCTAGCCATACCAAATAAGAGAGGTATTTCTCTATATCAAAGCTCACAGTCTATGGAAATGACTGGATAATCAGGATTTTAGGCTAGTTATAATCTTAGTAGGGTTTGATTAGGGTTTGTTGGACAAAGAAGCATAAATTTTAGAAACTAGGGATGATATCTTTAAAGATCAGCTGCAGACATAGTATGAGGCAAGATAGTTGTGATCAGTGACACAATTGGTTTGTTATTGTAGTGTGTTGAGGAGGAAATCATATAATAATTTAAGTGAGAAAAATGAATTCACTTATTCAGAGGATGAAACACTTAGATGTTTATCTTAAACAAATACGGAACATAAAAGAATGATTTTTGTTTCAAAACCTTAAAAGATTAAGCATAAGAATAAATTAGATGGCTTCTTGAACAACTTGATGATTATATACATAAGAAAAATGGAGGAAAACATTGTCACTAACCACATCACAAGAATCCCACAAAAATAGATAGAACTTCCTGTAAATTACTTCTACAAATAGTCAAGTACACTAGTGCCAAAAGAGTGTGAAATTCAAATATCCAACCCTCCCAATGACTTGATTTTGAGTAAATATATAAAATAAAAAAATATTTGACCTCTAGGGGTTGAATCTTGATCCATAGCAACTAATTAATGAACCTAATGACTCATTTCCTAATCCTATGGAAGTTAGAAATAACTTTCCCTTTTTTTAGCTAACTAGTTGATATTTTCTCTCCAGTAATTAATCATAAGATTATTTTACAAATAAGACCAGTAATAGGCCTATTAACCATCAAACAACTCATGATCCAACTGTTACATCCACCGTTTTGACCTTCGACCTCCACATGTAAGAAAAGCTTTCTAATCTAGAAACACAACAAAATTTCTCAGAAACACAACAACATTAGCAGAAGCACAACAAAACTTTGGAGGATGATTTGGAGGCCTTTCTAGATGATTTTTTGGTTGGAAAAGGTATCGTTGGAAAGATCAAGATGTCTAATAAAAATTGGAGTCATCAAGAACTGCAAAAACTAGCTTTAAACCCCTAAGAAATTGACTCGAAATGAAACTATCCCAAAAATGTAGCGAGTGGTCTGAAAAGGTGGTAGAAAGGTAAAAAATAGGCACAGTTTGACCATTTTATGAAAATTAATGAATCTTCAAGTGTCCCCATGTACTTTTATACATCCTTATGCCATAATATATCTTAACATGCTTGAAATTATTCCTTTAGACCTCTTGAGAAAAAGCACGGAAACTACTTGATGTGTTTCTAGGTAGTCAATTTTTGTGTTTTTTTGTAAAAATAGGGGTCAGAGATGGACTAATATCTCTTTAACCATAAGACGTTTTATAGAAATTAAAGAGGTTTGTGTAGATAAAGTTTTTTTCACGACAAAAATCTCTTAGGTTTTTGGCATTCATTCTCATATTCTTGGAGTCCATGCCACAAACGAATGACTAAAACATGAAATTAAATGAGAGAATTTGATTTTCTAAACAATAGGCTTCAAACTTTGCTGCATATCTCCAAAATCATAACACCTATGAAAAAACTAAAGGAGGGTTTTTTTCTTTGGTATATGGTTGACAAAAAAATCTTTCTCTTTTTGAATTCATCTTCATTACTTCATAAACTAATTTTGAAGTAAAATTATCCCTGTGTGCAATGGAAACCCTAGCAAATGTTCACAAAACTCAAAATTTCAAATCTTTGTCTCTTTTTTCTTTGCTCTTGGTCTTTCATTCAAACCACATTTGATGCATCAGCTAATAGGTCAAGGTTATCCCATTAAATCATGATGGTAGCCCACCTCTTGCACTTTTTGACAAAACCCTAGGTAACCTGCCTGCTCAAATGACCTCCTTATAAAATATGATGAATTGACCTCTTTCATATGAATGGGCTCATATCTTGAGATATCTCCTCCTTTTAATTTCATATTTTCATTGGTCTCTGCCATGTTTGACTTTTATTCTGACAGGAAGCCCTCGTTTCATACAAGAATAGGTAAGCTGACTTGAGCTGCAAGAGAGGGGTGAAAACACAACAAATTGAGGGTATGGAATGGTTGGGATGGGGAGTAGGAAAAAAAATGAAAAATTTATGGGAGATAGGGATAGGTGTTAGGGAGACAATGAAAGTGGAGTTTTTCAATTCGAGTGAGGGAAAGGGAGTGAAAAGGGAAAAACATTGTCCTAGTCTAGAAGTGTAACACCTAGCTAGGGTAATGAGAGAAAATGGAATCGTGGGAAATGTTTGATGAGTGATATTTGGGATGTGGAGGCTTAGAAACTAGGAAATGTATCTTGAAAGAAGCCAAAGAAAATTAAATTTCAAAAATGCAGCAAAAGCGCAGCAGAAACCCTAGGTAATGATTTTAATCAATTATTTGAGGAAATTGACTGAAACAAGGGTTTGTGAAGGTTCCACTTACTTGATTAAAGATGTTTGAAGAAATGAGATGACATTTTGAACCTGTTATTTACTCCTTATGACCTCCAAAACAAAAGCGCAACAACCCTTCCAGAAGCACAACAAAAATGCCTCAAAATGATAAACTGAGCAATTGGTGATGGAATTCAAACTTCTGATAGCTGTGGCCATCATTACAATGGTAGAGAGGAGCTCTTGAAGATTTGGAAGGATATAATTAAGTATTGAAATGCTTTATGCTCCTTTAAAACTCAAAAAAATCTATTTTGGCTTGATAAAACATGACATCATGTGTACTTTTGAGAAATTGATTATTGACTGATTTAACATGCAACATTATTTCTTCAAAAGGATTTGTTACCTTGACTCTTTTTGTTCCCTAATTGCTAACTCCCATGATTATGACCAAAATGGATGACATGACTCCCTTGTTTGATTTTGATGACTGACATGAGGATGACCATCAAATGTGAATCCTAGTCAATGACCTAGATGATGACCCAATGACTCTTTTGATGACCTAGGACAGGGAAAAAATGACATAACCATGATGGATGATGGTGACCTTGAACAAGTAGAGGGAGTAGCAATGACCTAGACAATAACCAATGACCATATGACAAGAAAGAGATGTCAAATTTTGTTTGAAATTTTTATTTGAAAATATAACAATTTGAACCTAATACCTTATCAATCACATGGAAAGAGTATATTTGATCACTTGTTACTCATAAACACTAACATGTTCAACAAATTCAATTTTTTCTTTAATCCTAAACTCCTTTTGAGATTTATTTTTCTTTATCAGCCTTTTTATTTCTTCAAGTGCATTTACTTGCTCGCCTTCCAAATCGACTTCAACATCTTCTTCATCATAATTAATGGCTTCAACTTGTAGATTGTCTATAGCCATAAGCATGAATTCTTTTGTAATTCCATAATATTTGTCCTCATTTGAGGATTGGCTTGCTTCAATTTCAGAGGAGCTTGCTTCTTGAATATAGAGACTCCTCTTCTTAGCCTTCTTTCTCTCTTTTTGTACATTCCTGAATTTTTCTGTTGGATCACAATCCTTCTTTTCAAGACACTTTGAAGCATAGTGACCAAATTTTCCACAATTAAAACACTTAAAAGTTAACTTAGATTTATATTTTCCTGAGCATATCTTAAGCTTCCTCAAAAACTTGGCTTCTTATTCATCTGATTCACAACATGAATCATCATGCTCTTCATTGGACTTCTTATCTTTGAAGGACGACTCTTTTGTTGCAGGATTTCCATTTGATATTCTCATCTCATAGTCATTAAGGATGTGAAGTAATTGGTATAGAGTGAGAGTGTTCATATTGGTAATTTATTCAATGGCTAAAACTTCGGGATTAAATCTCTTAGGAAGAGATCTCAACAAATTTTTAACTATTATATATTCTTCTAATTTCTCATCCTGTCCTCTTATGGTATTCATAACCTCATCAACACTTAAGAAGTACTTTTCAACATCTTCATCATCATGCATATTCAAAGAATAAAATTTCATTCTAAAACCTTGAAGTTTAGCTTACTTTACCTTGTTGTAACCTTCATAGAAACTACTCATCTTGTCCTAGATAGCTTTGGTAGATGTAGATTCCATTACTTCGACAAATTTTGATTCAGGTAGACCAACAAGAAGGGAATTCATAGATTTAGCATTACAACTGAATTGCATCTTTTGATATTTAATAATAAACCCTCAATTCTTTTGATATTGTTTTCCCACAACATACCATACATCAACTCCAAGTGATTGAATGTAGGTTTTCATCCTTACTTTCAAAAGCACATAGTTTGTTCCATTGAAAATAGATTCCCTATTGGTAAATCCTCCTTCCTAGTTTGCCATGGTACTCGATATTTCTTCTAACTATTAAATTGATATGAAGTAAATGGCTCTGATACCAATTTTTCGAAACTAATACAATATTGAGAGGGGGTATGAATTAGTATTGTAGGAATTTTTAAAAAAATATTTCATGTGTATCAATATTAGACACCATAAAAAGTTTCAACAGTTAATTCATATGAGTATGAAATGAACCAAAATGAACAACACTAATATCACACAAATATTTTTCAAATTTTATTTCAATTTATTCACAAGGAAATCTACATATTTATTTTACAAATTTCTATGGATACAACCAATAGGAAGCTTCAACTCCCTGGGTTATCAACTACAACCCCAAAATATTTACCAAAACCTACTGGAAGGAGCTACAACCCCTGATTTGCAAGTTACAACTTGCTTGACATCAATGATTCATATTTCATCCATTTTCAAACTAGAACCATGAATGCCACATCTATTTACAAAATAAAATAATTTGTCTCTTCAAACACTTACAAAAAAACCTTCAGCAATCTCTCATTACTGATAAATCCACCATCCACACTAGAATTAATCCAACTCGCACACACCATAACGCATTCCCACTCTTAAAAAATTCCTCAATTGATTATAATTATAAAGAAAATTAATTGACATTTTTAGCTTCATTGCATTTTAGTTAACTTCACTTTAATTCTTTGCATGAATCATCTATTTTCAATTTTTTAAAGTTTCAAAAAGTCTTCTGGATGTGCTATTCAAGTTATTAAGATATAATATAATATTTATAACCCAATAGTCAGTTATAACACTTTATCGGGGTTTAAATAAATATTTTCTATTGTTAGCGGGCTCTAACTTTGGATTTACTGCTAAAATCTCCTCTTGATCTATCCATGCCACCGAATATCTCCTATAAGCCCCCAGTGCAAGTGACCTGACCCTTTTTCCACCCATAAGTCTACGCGCTATGACCTTGGCCTTAGTCCCTAAGTGCTTAGTCACAGACCCTTTTCCTTTTTAAGCCCCAAGTGCTTATTCATTAGAGGAAAAATTCAGCCTCAAAGTGGCCTCCTAAGGAAAAATAATAAAATAATAATTAGGATAATAAAATACGAGTTATGAATTTTGGAGGGAAAAGAACAAAACTACTTTTTCAATTGTATTTTTTTGTTGATCTCCTTATAAGTTAACTCAAATTTAAAGTGTAGACACTCATTGGATGCAGAATTAAATTCCACATCCAACAAGTACCTATTATGAATACTTTTGAGAAGACCCACATTGATAAAAATTGCAGATACTTTAAAAAGCATGTTCAATATGATTTTTTAATGTATTTTCGATTTTTATCAATGTGGGTCTTCTCAAAAGTATTCATAATTGGTACTCACTGTATGTGGAGTTTAATTCTATATCGAATGAGTTTCTACACTTGAAATTTGAGTAAACTTATAAGGCGATAAGCCAAAAATACAATTAAAAAAAATATTTTTTATTCTTTTCCCTCCAAAATATTTACATGTATCTATTTTTAAATTTAAAGAATTTTGATTGGTTTACATATTATGACATGGAAAATACATGAAATTTTCATGGGCACTTTTAACCTTAAATTTCCTCTAATGTTACTCCGTGCCCTCGATCTTCTCATCGCATGAGACTAAGAGCAGGTTCTTGGCTCCTGACACCTTTATACCGATGCTTTCCTTATTGTTCCCTTAATTACTTCTAGGGTCATGCTTCTGGGTAAATGTGTACAATGGGGATGCCTCTCATCTTTTCTGATTGGGTATCACTCCCATTATGTACCACACACATGTCCTGAGCCTTGTCACCTTGCTGATTCCTTTGTGCAATTAAAAAAAAACTCTAGGTTTTACCTTTAGGGATGAGTTTTCTTAGTGTGCCCCCACTGCACCTGTGCACCAATAAAATGATGCCCGATCTAACTTGGCTCTGACATCTACCACGTTGTCTGCTACCTCGTCATCTCGAAAAACCCTCCACATGTATTGTTCAAACCTTTCGGTATATACCATCGGGATGATGTCATGCTCACGTCCTTAGTGCCACGTGATGCTCTGTTAGTGGACCATGTGTCACCCGAAAATGGCCCACTTTGGTTCCAAAAAACATAGAAAATGCATGACATGTGTCCACAATATTGGACTACCACGACACCAGTGCTAACATCATTGATGAATCATACGATGCTGACATGTGTCCTATGAGAGAGGAGAGAGAAAGAGTTCCCAAGGCCTTTTTTCATTAATTTCCTTTATAAAAATTCTAAGGGTCCTGAACATTTCTCCTTGCACCACGTTTCCCGACCTTTCTCTACATGGAAAATTTTAGGGTCTAATATTCGTAGGTAGGCTAATTTTCCTTGATTTTTCCATAAAAACGTCTCGCCAATTTCCATTTTTTCTAAAATTGGTTCGCCCAAGTTTTATAATATGATATTATTTTACCTTAAAGAGTGCCAAAATTTTATAGATATTATATATAAAATCATTAGAAATTTGAATATTTTTACTGAGATATGTTCAAATATTTATAGTTTTCCTATTATGAACTAGTACGATTCGCTAAGGTTTCTAAACTTTAAAATCAATTTCCATCCTTAAAATTTTCCCTGTTGCTCCATTGTTGCAAAAACCTTTGTTAGAAATGCCGCCCATTTTGACACCCTTGTTGTGTGGGTTTTTGTATAGAGAGGGGGAGTGTCGCAATAAAGCTCCGTTGTTGATTTGACGATTGGAAGTATGGGGTAAACCACCCTTTTCGCTAAAATTCTCCACCATATTTGGTGACATTTCCAAAAATAAATTTCTCCAAATCACTTTCGCCAAACTAACTCTGCAAATTTTGACTTTTTAGGTCCCTGGATTTAACTGGGCATATTTGTTGATCATAGGAGGCCATTTTCGGTCTTCCACATACCACTATAAATATCTTTCAAAGCTATTTCCATATAAGTTGGTTTCATTCATGTGTAAGGTGATATCCTACACTAGAAATGGCTTAGAAATCACTATACCTTCTACATTAATGTTGATCTTCGTTCTTCTTCTTGTACCTAATCACCCGCGGCATTATCATTAACACTTCTGACACGTTTTACATTGATGAAAACATATTTCTAATATGTGGATGCACTCGATAGGAAAAAAGGAGGTTGAGGTTGGTGTGATGTGGAGACCTGGGGTAGGACATGTTACCTCGATGTTTATTCCTTGATAGTTTCCTGTGGTGTTGGGAATAAATGTCCTGGGACTTTATTTTTTGGATGGCATGGCTTGATGGGACAATATTCACGCTAATTTGGAGTAGGGATAAGATTGGGATGATGTTGTTGGGTAGAGCCCAAGCGCATGGCCATATCAAAATATTATGGGACACATGGAGGAGGGGTCCATGAAACCTCGGTTCCACTACTCGGGTGATCTATGTTGCTGGCTAGGTGAAACACCACTAGGATTTTACTATTGGGATGAGGTGGAAATCGAGAGGCTTACATCCACATACTCATATATACTATATATAAATCATATAATGTGCCTTTTAAACCATGGGAAGGAGAATACGTCATCGAACATGAATGGGTCGACAACTGATATCACATGAATTGGTCGACAAATTCTATGTGTATTATGACATGGATGACCGTGTGGGAACCATGTGAAAATCCAAAATGACTTGGTAGAAGTTTATAGGAAAATATTCAATCAACCATATCTTTTGATCTAGGAGTCAGATTGAGGAAAATTTTGTAAAGTTGGAAAGGTATCCAAATATTTCATTGTAGCTAGCTTATGGTTGGGCAGAGAATTTAAGTCCCTCCCTTATTTGAAAGTTATTCAAGTTAATCAAATAAGTGTGTTTACATGTATAAAATTTTATTATTAATTATGAATGATATTATTATGTGTATAAATATGTATTTATCAACATTTTTAATGGAGGAATGTGCTATTCTGTTTGTCTATGATGATATGTTTTTATGTATACTCTCATGGTTATGAAGGGTTTGGAGGCCCATGTGTTTGATGATAAGTTCATGAAGTGAAAATATAATTATATGGTCATGTATGACTACTAGATGTGCCTAACTAAACTGTAACTAAACTGTTTGTGTGAAGTTCCATTGTCTAGTATGTTATGGATATCATGGATCTCTAACTAGTTAAGACTATTGGGTATCATTCCTGGTAAATACATAAGAATGATGTAACATATGATGTATTAGTGGATTTGATAGTTTTTTTTAGGATCCATTTTGTGGTTTGATATGATGTTTTGTATCTAAGTTTACAACGCGGTATTGGCATGACTCATCTTGTTAAAATTTCTAATATCAGGCATGTTGATAGATCCATGTATTGTATTATGGCTATACATTATATTTTTCATTGCAATTGTTTGAATGATGGTTTTTATCTCTATAATTTGGAATTCTGAGGAATGCCCTATGTCATGGAGGACCTTGGAAAAGTCCCTTTAATCTATTTGTTTTGATAAGTCTAAGTGTTTTAGAAGAAAAATTGTATCCAGACCCATAAGCGTTATTGGTGGAATTTGTATCTGGGCCAAATATGTTTCGATACGTCTATTGTCTACTACATTCAGATATGTGAAGAGGAGTGGATGTAATCAGGGCTAGTGGATGCATCCAAAAATTTAGGCATCTATCTAGCCAATGCGTATGCATTATTTACAAAGTATCAGATTCTAATGGAAACAGATCGTGGAGTAAGTTTACTGTAGCTGGGTTGGGGCCCAACATAGTGGAATAGTGCATGGATTGTATCCAGAGATGCAGAGGATATGGATATCTAATCAACAAACCAATTCCTCCATAGTGCGACCTTCTTGGAGGCTTATAGGAATAAGGCCTCGAATGTGATGTGATTCATATGTGGGACAAAGTATAACTTATTCAGAGTGGGGCCTTCTTGGGGGAGTTATCAACACGAGTTCAAATTACCTTGCTAGTGAAGTTGTATCCAGGTCATCCGAGGTAAGGAATGGGAAATTTCACTAAAATTGTGGATGGTGAGCCTCAAATAGATATCCTTATGGTGCCATGTGATATCTAGAGATTAGGAGGATCAGAGGTCTCAGGGAGGTTGCCACTTTGTAATTTTTTTTTCACACCCATATTTTCCCAAAAACTAGATATAATGAGAAATTGATGATTTGTAGGAAGGGGTTGGACCCAGTGGGACACGTGAATTAGGTTACGGTGGAAGGTGTCATGGAGTCCCTCGTAAAAATTACATGGCTTAACTAATGATGTGGCATGATATCAACATGGCATGTGGTAGGTAGAAATAACCCTTTTACATGGAAAATTAGCTAGTTTTTGGATGACATGTGACACCATCAGAGGATGCCACATGATGGGATGATGTCATCATGATATCACTATGACATCAATAAGAGGAAGTGAATGGATGGTGATGTGGAGATATGTGAAGTGGTAGGAGAGATGAGTTAGGAGCCACAAAGGACTGGGATGCATACACCAAAATGTGGATCCACCCCTTCATTAACCATCTGGCATATGGGAGGGCCCCATTATGGAATTTCGACCATCATATTTGTGGGTTTTATATGGGAAAATCTTAGCTATGCGGAAGTTGTGGGGACCTTACTTGTATAAGCAAAAAAATGCAGAGCCCCATTTTGTTAACTATGAGGTAGGTAGGGGGTGGGAACGATGGTTAGGGGTTGTCAATTAGATCTGATTGTGTCATGATTAAGTGGTGAATTGCATGGGTTCAATCATTGGCAATGTGGTTCAATGGAGGATGCCACATGGTGCTTGAAATAATGTTAATACTGAGAGGAGGGTGAATCAGTATTAAGCATAATTTTTAGTTTTATGCCAATTTATATTTCTCATTTCATTCTTGGCAATAATTCATGATACTATCAACAACATATCCTGTAGTAAAATATAACACAACACTTGAAAACATCACAACACCATAAGAAACATACACATGGAACATAGAGGATTTAATGTGGAAACACAAATGGGAAAAACTTCCAATCTTGTTTTTTATGATTTAATATGTGAGTTCCTACTCTATTACATCATTTTTTTTGTGAGATACCACTCATAGGAAGCACTAACTCCCTTAGATTGTTAGCTAGCCCCTACTAGTAGGAAGCACCATCTTGCTTCTTTTGTAGACACCTAATTAGATTACCAAAAGTACCAACTGAAGCATCAACTTCCTAGATTTGTTGCAAGCACCAACTTGCAGCGTCATGAATTTATGCAAGCACCC
Source organism: Pinus albicaulis (assembly GCA_034641835.2). Taxonomy (NCBI): domain Eukaryota; kingdom Viridiplantae; phylum Streptophyta; class Pinopsida; order Pinales; family Pinaceae; genus Pinus; species Pinus albicaulis. The sequence goes on from CM076580.1 coordinate 1,102,976,356, forward strand.
ACTTGTAGGAGGCACTAGCACCCAAGCTTTCTTTAGACACCCACTAGATGGAAGCTCCAACTCCCTAGGATCCAACGCACACTTAACAAGGAACTTGATTTCTATTTGTTATGACACCCACTTTTATTGATTTCATCTTTGCATTCACCTCTTCTTCGACCTTTGTTCTCTTTAGTACCCTTTACTCATACAAAAAAATGCAACAATTAGTATTCTACTCATTCTTATCACTCTCCAATAGCACACATTCAACTCTTGGCCCTCATACAATATGCATATAAGCTTTCGGCCTTGGCCATTCCACAGGCTCTCTAGCCCTTTATTACTAGCCCGAAATTGCTCAAAGTACTAAACACACTAATACAATCCCCAAAATTACACGCATGCAACCCATGGTTTTGTTCCTTTGCTACAAAAGAATGATGTTGTGTTTGTTAGCTCATCACTCTGCTCGAGCATACTCTTGCATGGAATAACATTATAGTTTTACATCTAATTACTAAACCACTACAAAAATATTAAATTACAAAATTGGCACTCATACTTTCCCATCCTTTAAATCAATTCTCATTCCATATTGGCAACACATCACTTCCCACATTTATGGCCACTCCTCATGCTACATTCAACATATCACAATGTCATTGAGATTTATATCCTGCATGAGTCACCAATAGCTTTCTCTCCCCCTTTGACATCAATGGAAAAGGGCTACTAACTATTTATTCTCCCCCTTTCAATAAATCACTTAGGGTATGGTTGCTACTGTGCATTCTTATTTGTAGAATTTTCTTCTCAAGGGAGGATATCTCCTTAATGAGGCAATTGAATTATTCCAACTAAATTTAGCTACATGACCTAGGGAAAATACACCTACAAAACCAAGCATTAGTAAAACATGTTCTTCTTTCTTCCTATAGCTTCTCTTCCACTTCAAGAGAACTAGATATACATGATATGCTCCTCCTGAACATATACTAACTCCTTTTGATTTTTCATCTAGTTTTGGACACTTTTATGGTTATTGGGTGAAAACTCTATTTTTCAATGAATATTTTGTACCAATTAAAAACAAATTGATAGAAATTAGAACTGTGAATGGTATTGTTATTGTTTAAAATACCATATTTAATGATGCATTTATGCTTACTCTTCACTATTGTTGCTCATTCAGAGATAATGCTCACTTTTCTTGAGCATTATAACAATCAACTCTTCTCCCCTTGAGATCATGATACTCCAGAATAGAGACTATTTTCCTTTATTGAACAATAATTCTTCCTGAGGGTAATGCTTGTTACCTACTCCTAATACTAAAGAAGCCACCCCTAAACCAATGTTTTCTTCTTTTCTCTGACCTCATTACTTCTACCCAGGGATTGATCCTATGGACCTGATTTTAACTATGACCCTCTTCACATTCCAAACTTCTACTACTGTTGGCTTGAGGGGTCTTGACCCAGGTTCAGTTTTAAGGTTTGCCAACAAACCCCTATATTATTGTCCCTTTTGGAAATTGCCTGATTACGTAGGTAAAGGTTTCACCCGAAGTAATATGGGAGGGTATTGGAACCAAATTTCCACAACCTGAGAGAAAGAAAGTTAATTGAAGTGGGTCCTTTCAGGTCTGACAGACCTGCACCGAAGAAGCCCTAACATAGAAACCCTTAATAGTATATTGGTGGAATATATTGAACAAAGCTCATAAATCATTAGATAGCATGTTAACAGAAGCAAAGCAATTAAATATAACCATATCTATGAATTCATCCCCTTTTACAATATCGCATCCACATGCACATCAATAAATCATCAATATTTAGAAAAAATATATAACTTTATAATAACACAGAGTGCAACCAATAACCATAACATAGAAGTACTCAAATTATCACAAAATAGTCTTCACATTCATTAATATCCGGATCCAACTTACAAACTATATTTACTATCTCGCGCACATAGCCAGCAGGAGCCCTTACCCATAAAATCGACAAAAAAGATCCACAGTTCATATCCAAGCTTGATACCCAACTTAGCCTCCATCTAGACTAGATTTAACCATCTATTTATAACATATTAGCTTGTGCTATTCTATGGTCTGCAAACTGTGGTTTGTGGACTTTTGGTCTACCCATTGACCCATTACAATTCATTGGGGGCTTTGAACCACCCCAAAGCCCCTATGCTAGACTAAATATTACAAAATATTACAAAAATGTACCAAAAATGCAGTTAGGGGATCCCACTCCAATAGGCCCCCAAAACAATATTTTGACTCGTCCAGAGTCACAACGACGGTGGGCTCTTCATCTTCTCCTGGAGTTGTGCAACAAAAATGACAAAAGGGGGGAGGATGCCTTCACTTTGCATAATTTCAACCCACTGCTAGGAATTCAATCCCTTAGTGGCAGTTGAGATGCTCTCCAGGGCCTGGTTCAACTGATTTACTGCCATGTCTAAATCTTGCGAAAGCTTGAGAGCTTCATTTTCCCACAGCTTCAAGTGGTCGCAGATGACCTATTTTTTATGGTAGAGATCCTCAATTTCATCTCTAAGGGTGTGGATGGTATGGAGGCGTGCTAAGCGTTGGGTGGCCATGAGGGTGGGCATGGCAGCTTCCATCTGTTCAAACCCTTACTCTTTCTGGTGCAACTCCTAATTGAACTGCCAGAGGAGGGGATCGTGCTGCACCATGGACCATAGTCCCATATAAGTATATAACAACTCTGTTCCCTTGGTGATTTGTGCTGAAATGGTGCTCGTGGCGTCCTTGACTAGTGCAGCGCACTGGGCACGCACTGCAAGAGGGGTTTCTGGCTGCAGGTTGGCTTACAATGCAGCAATTTGTTGCTCCAGGTTTGCTTTGATAGCTTGCACTTATGCCTTGGATGCCTTTAGCATAGCTACCAAGCCTTCAACCTTGGCTTGCAGTGAAGCAGAGGAAGGAATCACATCTGGCATGTCTTCAAATAGCATGTATACTAGATTCTCTAATTTGGCTTGCTACGTAACTATCGCAAACTAGGTGGCCTAGGCTTGGGCAGCTTCGGCAACCTTAACTGCAGGTGTCTACTCAACCATACTGAGTTGGTTCCATGCCTAAGTTTTTCTGTACTGGAGTTCACCAAAAATGGACAGGTGGAGAGATGGTAGCTGCTCGTTCATTAGTCTTGCAATGTTGAGATTGACCTCTGACAATGCATGAACTTGCTCACAAAGGACTAGAGGGATCACTGTGAATGCTACGCCCAGGAGGGGGAATCACCTGAGTTAGCACGCTGGAAAAAAAATAACCCAAAAAACCTTATTTTCTTCGACTCGCTACTCATTCGTTGAGTCCCATAGGTTGGCATAACGTGCCCCTTCGCAAAGGCCAATATCGATGTCAGGAAGGACCACGTCCTCTGGGGTCTCCCATGCAACCATAGCAACTGGTAATAGGAGCCATGAATAGCAGAATGGCGTCCCTCCTTCCTGTGATTTGCACACATTCTCTAGAAGCTGCTCGCAGAGGAATTGGGACCAGTTATAAAGCACCCATTTTTTGCACTTGGCTGCTAAGGCAATGACATGTGCTGGAACTGGCTTCGGCTGACATTTCCGCAGAAGCTTACAATCGAGGATTAAGGTGCCCAGACATACCACCTGATCATTGATGGTCTAGACCAAAAATCCCTGTATGTCTCATTAAACCACATAAGTATTCTTTACTTCTATGGCAACTTGCAGCTTGGTACTCTTACTAAAGCCTGTTAGTAGATGGGGCCCTCTCATTGGCAGTCCGGTGATCTTGTGGATTAGTACGGAATTAATTGGGATCTTTCCTTGAATCTAGAGCATGCCATCATGGACGAAGGTCATCAATTGGCGAACACAAAGGCCAGTGATGGCGTATCGCCCGAAATATGGGATCCTGAGCATATTGAGGACGCCTTCATTGCGCAGCCTGCATGCCCATAGTACTGGTTCTACCTTTGGGAGATTATCATACAAGACGTGTTCCAAGTAATTTTTGGGGGCCAATTCCAGAAATGTGGCTTCGTTGGTGAGGTCATAATCATCAAACTTGATTTGGGGAAGCAGGCCATGCATTTCGCCAACCACCAAGACTTCTTGGGGACATAGGGGCATCTACAGGAAATCTCGGATTACATCAAGGTTCTGCGGCTTAGGCATCGAAGGCTTCCTTGGCTTAACATATGACGCACGCCACGAAACTAGATCTACCTGTAGCGGTTCATTAGTCATCGGCTGCTTAGACGTGTCACCTTTCGCTGAACGCTTGGTAGAAGCTGGCTGGGGAGACAAGAAATTTCTTGGCGAGGTGTGGGTTTTGTATGAAGCCCACTTTGACTTTTTTCCCTTTCCCTTCGTCTTTACATTAGCCTTCACTGGGGTGGATGTGAATTCTGCCATTTCCAAAACGACTTCTTAGGCCTCGTTTGATTCTTCCACCGTGGACACAATGAGGAGTGTCGAGAGTTCCTCAGAAATATTAGTGGTTGTCATCCTAGCATGAAAGATGAATTTGGGGTTACTGGCATTGGAAGGGGACTCGCAGCTAGAAATGCAACCTACCCAAGTGGCCAAAGAACAAATCTTATGGAGGAGCACGGGGCGCCAGTTGGGATCATAGCATGAGGGCCAACGAAAACCCCTTCTCTTCTTATTGTGAGTCGTCCATAGTAAAAATGGTCATTTGAGCATTAAATTCCTGGAATTATGATAGAAATGGTAAGAAGTCGACCGATACTTCTTCATTAAATGCGTCTAGGTCGCCATTCCCAAGGAAAAATCTCTTTTCCTCCTCTACTTCTTGATTCCAACGGCTAGTTTATCCAGTTGCACGCTACCCCTATGCCTCCATCGCAGCCTTCCCTGCCTCCTTACATGTGCGTTAACCCTAAGCGCCTGTCAGAACCCCCTTCGCTATTACCTCCTTGTGTGTGAAACAGTCGTTATACAGCTATGTAATATTCCAAATTTGGAATAGCTCATGAAACATGCATCAAAATGAATTTCTAGAAATATATACAATAAAATAGTGAAATCATCACTTGGATCCCATGGATACATATATGTAGCATATAAATACAAGAGGAGATCAAAAAGAAATGGAACTAGGTGGGTTAAACAGACCTCCCACACTAGTGTAGATGAAAATGACTAAAACCCCCAAACTGCATTTTTCTAGAGTTGCTGCATCAATGGAATGCGTAGTTTAAAGAGGTTTTTAACATATAAACATGGGAAAAAAATATATCTACTCATATATTAATTAATAATACTTAAGTACAGAGATATAGTCTCCTCATACAAAATACAAGAGAACCCGACAAGGGTTTCTTGTCAAATTCTCTGCATACAAATGTGATATTCAAAAAATTATTGAATAATCACTGCAACACTGAAGCATAAGAGAATATAAGGCTGAAATATTTCTGATATAATTTAGTTCCCTCAAGTTCTTCCTCCCATGAAAGGATGAACCTGTCAGTCACAAGGAAACTCAGTAATGGAGCCACCAAACCATGCAATGAACACTGCCTCCAAAATAGCGCATTCCCTAGTAGAAACAACACTGAGAATGTATGGGAAATGTGTGGTATGATACCACAGATATGAAATAAGCTCTGGAGCCCTCCAAACAGATCTCTCAAGTGAAGGAAAGCTTCCTCCAATGAGAAACTAGCTCAGAAGCCGGGATTCCAATCCCTTCCACTGTTGCACCCAGCAACACTGCACAATCTCCAGCAAAGCTGTGCTGATGATGTAGTCTAAAGCTTGGCCTGAAAACCTGATGTGGAATGATGAATAAAAACTCTCTCAATGAAGCTCCTCAAGGAGAGAGGTGGGATTCCCACTCGGGAACACCCAGCGCTAAACAACACTGCAACTTTGCTAAGCAGCAAAGCAGCAACAAGTCTTGGCAGACAAGAATAATAAACTAGAACATGAAGAATAATGCTGCCATAATCTTCCTTATATAATACATGAGTTTTCTTGCCCTTGGCCCCACTCAACTAGGTTACTTCTAACCCAAGTTACATCTCCCTCAAAAATTGCATTATTCATCCTTGGATTCCTCCTCCACTAAAACTGCGCTGTTGACTTAGTCAAATAAGCTTGATCTTATCTCTGTTCACACATGGAGGTGTTTTATTGAGCTAGAAAGAGTGTCTCCTTTCACAATTGGAGTTTTTTTATCCTCCTTAGGAGACTTATGGGCTTTTCTACCCATTTATTTACCGGCTAGTTCTGCTGCTAACTCTAATTTTCCATTCAGCTTGGAGGCTAAAATTTTGGAACATTAAAGTCCTCCCCTCCAAAATATTTGCTTTTCCTAAGAAAATGCATAAGGAGAACAAAATTTCTGCCCTCTTCCTCATGTGGCCTCCATCAATAGCCTCCATCACTGCATCAAGAGAATCTGCAAATATACTGTCATCCAATGCTTCTTGCCAAGTGTGAAAAACCAAAGTGTCTGCATCAATCAGAGGTCGAAAGTGTGAATGGAAACCTTCCAGCTATCTCATGGCCTCCACAAATTAGAGTGATGATCATCATGATGAATGAGTGCCTCCCTCACCCATGCTATCATCCAAATGAAGTGAGTCACCCTCCAACATGGCAACTCATGAAAAGTCTCCTCCACCTTGTGCTCCTGAAACATAGGTGGGCTGAATAAGTGAACATGATAGGAAAAAGGGCCTATCCCACACTATCCTCCTCTCCACTCATGATAAGTGTAGAGGGTATGCTAATCTTGGGCTGAAACATGATTTCCCTCCAATGGCAAGAAGAAGATTGAGCCTCCAATGACTCTTCCTCCAAAATCATAAGACATGTCAACCCAAACCATTCTATCGAAGATGAATGGCACATCATCACCATTTGGCCTCCGAATCAGAAAATTTCTGAAGGTTAGGTGCAATTTTGGATGGTGCCAAAGGTTCTCCAAGTGGATATTACGTAGTCCCCCCAACTGCTGCTTGAGAATGTCATATGGCAAGTGATCTTGCAACAAGTTACAAGCTGTATATGTTTGCTCTCCCAACATGGGGAAGTAAGAATCAATGTATATCAGTTGTACATAGATAGAATAGAAATACACTTGTCCAAAGTCATGCATATATGGGCTACTATCATCATAAACATTGGCCCCAAAGTGACCATAAAACCCAAAAATACTCTTGCCCTTTTGAGGAGCAATGCACTGTGCAAACATGGTGAGAAAGTAAAAATACTCAATGGAGTAATCAAAAAGTACAAAAATGCATTCTCTACCATACATAGTGAGTTGGATGAAAGTGAGACCCTCCAATGAGTCCACCCATGAGAATATTTTCATAAAAATCTACAAGAAGAAGGATACCTCCTCTCCTTGGAATGTTTTATCCATGAGAACATGCTCCTATGTGACAGCGTTGTAGGCCTTTGTAATAAGGCTCCATGCCTCCTCTCTTTCACATTCCATATGCCAAAGTCATCCACCATTATGCTGCTATGTGAGAAGATCTTCTTCCTATAGGGAAGCCTCTCATGATCCTCCAATGTTGAAGGGTAGCCTCCTTGCACCATGAATGTGCCTTCCTTCTCTTCATAAATCTCATGAAAAGTATGGGAAGAATTTTTCCCACACTTTCCCAAGTGCAACCATAGAAACAACAACCTTTTCTGTTGCCTCATCTCTCCCTCATACAAGCCATGAAGTAAGATCATAGTGGTCAACTTGTATGATGCCCCATACCAACTTGTCATCTGCTGATCTACCATATGGGTGCCATGCCATGCAATTGGTTTCTTTCTCCATACAAATATTCCCTTGAGAAAAAGAACATTAGAAATACATGGAAGCAATATACAATAAAAACAAGTTGCCAATTGACAACCGGAGAGTGAATCATGTTCCCTCTCATGGACCCAGTGCAGTGCATCCTTGGCCTGCATCAAAATACGAAATAAAAAGTTCTTTTCCAACCACTTGTTTGCTACCATAGTCATCTCATAAGATGAAAACATGAAGTTACAATATGGTGTCATTGGTGCACACCAAGAGACATATGGCTTCCTCCACAGCTCATAAAAAATATAACTAAGATCAATGATAAAAGTAGCTGCAAGTACATCATCAAACAATATGCAAGAAGAAATATTTCTTCTTGTTACATCATGCTGCTCAAATAAGGGAAAGAAGTACAATACAAAACATGAAATGATACCTCCTCCATTATGTACTTGAGGTCTTGAGTTGAAATGGCTCAACTAGAAATTCTCCCTCACTCTCAATGAGTAGGAAGGTGGCTGTGACATCCTCTCTATCACCATGTGGGCTATGCATCTCTCCATATGCTGATATATATCCTGCTGGATGCCATCCCAAGTGAACTCCTCCATAAAATGGAAATATGCATCAAAGTGCATAGAAGAGAATTCCTCATGTGCTGCATGTAGCAGCTTCTCCTTGATACTAGAAGATCTAGTCAAGAAGATCCTGCCATAGAAATAGATGACCACATCATCCACCATGTATCTGTCATCTCCATCTGGGTCATCTAGAATCATGCATGCACCAATATCCTTGGAGTACCTCCAATAAGGATCAATCCTTCTCAAAGACAACGCTAGTGATCTGGCATGTGAAGCTCTCCTAATGATATTGCCTGCTACTTTGACATCCCATATGCCAAAGTCTTCCCCCAAACTCTTCACCTCTCCAAAATCCAAGAGTGGTGAACAAAAAGACAAGATATCTCTCATCAACTATAGATCAGGTGGCCTCCTCGGTGGAATGCCTCCATGTAGTGAGACATCAATGTCAAGAGTATACTGCTCATGTGGTTGGGAAACCTTTCCCTTTCTCTCACAGTGCAATATAGTTTTCCTCCTCTTTGCACTAGCTTTCTGAAATAGAGAAGGGTGTGTGCTTCTCATCAACTGATTCTTCTCTTCCTCCCTACCTCCTCCATCTAGCTGCAATGCTGCACAATCATGTTGCTCACTGATTATGCTTGGACCTCTATGTATGAGATCCTGGGGAACTTCTTGTAAGGATACAAGAATACCTCCTGTTGGAGCATGTGCTCCTCCCTCCTCTGCATGAGGCACTGGATGTGCTCTAGATGTGACAACGATGTTGCCCTCTCCTTCATCAATGTGTGTAGTCAAAATCTCAAAAATTGGATCCCTTTGTGAAAAAGTGATCCCCATGCCCTCTTGTTTAAGAATATGAACTGGAGGTTTTGCTTTTGGTAATGTGAAATGCAACACATCAGCTCCTCCCATGGTTTTCTGAAATGGAGTTTCCTCCATCACATGCAAGGGTTTTGTTTTCTCAATTTTTCCTTGCTCATGTGTCTTAGGAAATTTTTCACCAAACCTCTCCATCAATGTTTTTATGAATCTTGCATAAGAGAAAGTGTTTGCATTCTTTAAGGAATAAGATTCAAAAATCCACCATGCATAATCCTTACCTCTGAAATGCAGCACTACACCTCTGATGGCTTTGGCTTCATAAATGTGGTGCAGCTGCAAATAGGAATCCAAATCCTCCACCCAAGCTCCAGCTGAACATGTAGGTGATCCAGAAAAAGTAGATAGAAGAAATCTACCTACATCCTTCTACTTGATTTTCTCCACCTGGATCTTGAAAAACTCCTGGAAATGAATATTATCTCTAAACCTCGCAGTTTGAGACTCATATTCATGCAAAAAAATCACTAAGAGTTCTCTTCTTAGGCATTTTTCCTCCTCCCATCCATCTCAAGTTAGCTCTGGGCACTTGAATGCGTTGTGCATCATGGATTGCAACTGCATGCTTACACTCACCATGTGAAAATCTAGGTTCAGCTCTAGATTCAACCTCCCTTGGAGATCCCATCTCCAATCTCATTTTCTTTAGCTCTCCTTGAAAGCTCTCCATAGATTTTGGAAGAAGCTTTGTGAGCTTGTCTTCCTTTCTCCTTTCACATACTGAAGCTTTCTGGCTTCTGTCCATCTCTCCTTCCTCTAATAGCTGGATCTCATAGGATGAGCCAGAGATCATGCTCTGATACCACTGTAATATTCCAAATTAGGAATAGATCATGAAACATGCATCAAAACGCATTTCTAGCAACATATACAATAAAACAGTGAAATCGTCACTTGGATCCCATGGATACATCTATGTAGCATATAAATACAAGAGGAGATTAGAAAGAAATGGAACTAGGTGGGTTAAACAGACCTCCCACACTAGTGTAGCTAAAAATGACTAAAAACCCCAAACTGTATTTTTCTGGAGTTGCTACATCAATGGATTGCGTAGTATAAAGAGGTTTTTAACATAAAAACATGGGAGAAAAATATATCTACTCATATATTAATGAATAATACTGAAGTATAGAGATCTAGTCTCCTCATACAAAATACAAGAGAACCTGACAAGGGTTTCTTGTCAAATGCTATGCATACAAATGTGATCTTCAGAAAATTACTGAATAATAACTGCAACACTAAAGCATAAAGGACTATAAGGCTGAAATATGTCTGATCTAATTTATTTCCCGCAAGTTATTCCTCCCATGAAAGGATGAACCTATCAATCACAAGGAAACTCAGCAATGGAGCCACCAAACCATGCAAAGAACACTGCCTCCAAAATAACGCATTCCCTAGAAGAAACAGTGCTGGGAATGTATGGGAAATGTGTTGTATGATACCATATATCTGAAATAAGCTCTGGATCCCTCCAAAAATATCTCTCAAGTAAAGGAAAGCTTCCTCCAATGGGAAACTAGCTCAGAAGCCAGGATTCCAATCCCTTCCACTGCTGCACCTAGCAACACTCCATAATCTACAGAAAGGATGTGCTGATGATGTAGGCTGAAGCTTGGCCTGAAAAATTGATGTGGAATTATGAATACAAACTCTCTCAATGAAGCTCCTCAAGGAGAGAGGTGGGATTCTTGCTCGGGAACTCCCAGTGCTAAAAATCACTACAACTTTGTTAAGCAGCAAAGCAGCAACAAGTCTTGGCAGACAAGAATAATAAACTAGAACATGAAGAATAATTCTACCATCCTCTTCCTTATATAATACATGAGTTTTCTTGACCTTGGCCCCACTCAATTAGGTTACTTCTAACCCAAGTTACATCTCACTCCAAAATTTCGTTATTCATCCTTGGATTCCTCCTCCACTAGAACTGTGTTGTTGACTTAGTCAAAGCAGCTTGATCTTATCTCTGTTCACACATGGAGGTGTTTCATTGAGCTAGAAAGAGTGTCTCATTTCAAACTTGGAGTGTTTTTATCCTCCTTAAGAGACTTATGGGCTTTTCTACCCATTAATTTACCAGCTAGAGATGCTGCTAACTCTAATGTTCCATTTAGCTTGGAGGCTAAAATTTTGGAACATTACAAGCTACTCCAGCCATATAGTCATTTGGTAGGCACCAGGTTGTCCTTATATGGTTTATGACTTCCATTTACGTACCCAGGAAGGTAGTAACCACTAAGCGTATCCAACCTAACTGCACCACGATCTGTAGTCTCTTTCTCTATGTAGGGGCCCAACTAATGCTTTCAGAACTTTCCTGGGTGGAGTGCAAACTGGTTGTCATAAAGCAACACCAATTCATCTTCCTTGACTATATTTTGTCAGATATGTCAATCATACTAGGATTTTTCCTGAGCCTTCTGAACCTGGTGGTGAAATTAGAAATGAACCGATCCTCTTCCAAGGAAACCAGATGTACCAAGCATTCCTCCATGATGTCAGGTTCTGCCATGTTTGTAAAATCTACGATGCACAGGCTGGGGACGATGTATTCCATGGGCATGATGGCCTCCTTCCCGTAGAACATCCTAAAAGGCGTTTTTCCAGTCAGTTTCTTGCACGTGGTCCTATATTCCCAGAGCATTGAGGGGATGTGCATGTCCCAATCACTTCGATCAGCGTTATATACCTTAGTTAGCACATGTTCCAAAATTTTATTGAAGGCCTCTACTACCCCATTCTCCTGTGGGTGATATAGGGTACTCTTCGCATGGTGGATTTGAAATTCCTCAGCCAAAGCTTCAATAGTTTCATTAACAAAATGTGTACCTCTATCACTCATTAAGATCTTTGGGAAGCCAAACCTGGTCGAAATTTGCTCAAAGATGAAGTGCACAATGGTACCTTCAGTAAAATCCTTCATAGCCTTCACTTCAGCCCATCTGATTACATAATCAGTTGCAGTAATGATGTGCAGGGCACTCGTCTTCTTTCCGAAGTGATTTATGGGTCCTACAAAGTCTATGGCCCATTTGTCAAATGCCTGTAAGGCCATCTTCTGTTGCAGGGGAATTTCATCCCTGCACGAAGGTTTCCTTGTCTGTTGGCATGCATCGAAGGCTCGACAATATGTGTGGGAATTGATATGAATTGTAGGCCACCACAACCTCTCCCTAATTACCTTCTGTGCATTTTATTTTTCTTCATAGTGACCTCCTGCCTCTCCTCCATGGGCTTCAGCCAAGATATCTTATCTTTCATGTTATAATACATACCTCTGCAACACCTCATCTGCTCCTAGCTTGTATAATTGACCAGCACTTATGGTGAAGTCAGTTGCATGGGCTACCAACTCCTTTTTCTTCTATACTGAATAGTCTGCTAGTGCCATTCCCATGGTTAATAAATGAATAATGTCTACAAAGTGCTCGTCAACCACCTTGATAGAAAAAGGTTCTGCATCGAGAAACCATTATTCTAGATTAGTTGGTTCTTCTCCATTCTCAATCCGATACAAGTGGTCAGGACCTGCATTCAATCTCCTAGGCTTCACAATGATTCAAAATCATACTCCTAGAATAGCAGTAACCATCTACAAATATTCCCCCCTCAACACAGGCTTATTGACCAGGTATTTTAAAGGTGAATGATCAATAAACATCTTGAAGTGTCTGACCAAGAGATAGTGCCTATATTTTTGCAGGGCATACACCATGGCCAAACCTTCTCGCTCAGTAGTAGAGTAGTTATGCTCTGTGCTAGAAATTTTCCTTCTAGAAAATGCAATCGGGTGATCAATGTATCCTTCTCTAGGTTGTGCTAAGACAACTCCTAGGGCTATCCCTAATGCATCGAAATGTACATGAAAGACCTTCACCCAATATGGAAATATGAGGATAGGCACAGTGACCATATTCTCCTTTAGTAACTCAAAGCTCTTTTGAAACTCCTCATCCCAAAAAAAGGATACATCCTTCTTGAGCAAATTCTCCATTGGCGTAGTGATCAGGGCGTACCCTTGAATAAACTTCCTGTAGTAACCAGTGTGCCCTAAGATGGAGTGCAGCTATTTCTCAGTGGTGGGGACTGCTAAATTGATGATAACGACAATCTTGGCTAGATCAACCATCAATCCCTGCTGACATACTACATACCCCAGAAAAATCCCAAATGGTATGCAAAATATGCATTTCTTGATGTTTAACAAAATTTGGTGTTTCCTGCAGGCATCCGACATCATGCGCAGGTTCGACACATGCTTATTTACTAATCCAAAAACTTTCCAATCATCAAAATATACCTCCAGAAACTTATGAATGAATTATTTGAAACTTCTACAACTAAGCGCGAAAAAATGGAATGGGCATTCTTCAGCCCAAAAGGCATGATAGTGTATTGAAAATATCCCCACTCATTGTGAAGGTTGTGTTGCTGTGGTATTCAGGTGCTATTCTAATTTTATGGTACCATGAAAACCCATCAATGAACGAGTATGCTTCCTGACCTCCCACATTATCCAAAATTTCATCAGAGAACGACGTAGGGAAAGGATCATGGATGCAAATGTCACTTAACTTGCACAGGTCTACGCAGATCCTTATCTCTCCTTTTGTTTTCTTATCCTGGACCACCATAGGGCTTACCCAATTTGATTGTTCTACTGGGTCAATGATACCTACAACCACCATCTTATCTATTTCCTCCTTAACTTTCTATTTATATTTAGGGTTCAGACGATAGGGTTGTTGCTTGAAAGGGTGCACATACAACTTCAGGGTGATCCACATAACTCCCATATCCTTGAGGATCCCTTTTAGCCCAGAGAACTTTGTAGGGAATAGGTCCTGATATTTGGTCAGCAGCTCCACGATATTTTCAACTGTATCTTCATCCAATAATCCCCAATTTTATCCATCTTGGGTTGTTCTTCCATTCTAATGTCGAATTATTTCAACTTTAATGGCTTGGTCACATCTACTACCTATAATAGCGGTCCTAAAACTATGTGATCTCCTTCTGATTCAGGGATAGTGATGTTTCTGGGGTCCTCACCATAGTCTTCTATTGAAAAATTTCGGCAGTCAAAAATATCCTGCATCTGTGCATCCCATGTTGGCACAACACATTCTTTCCTAGATAAGGACTCATCAAAGACCAAAGCATCTATATCCTACAAGGCCTCATCTAATTTTTCTGTTCCTCCAACTAACCCAAATGTTACCAGGAAATCCTTTATCATTGTACCCTAGTGAAGAGTGCGCTGGTGTAGCTCTGCATCCAAACACCAGGTCATGGGGATTTTTCCTAAGGCATGAAAAAACATATGGGCCCATTAATTTCAAGTCATTTCATTCCATACTTCCATCCAGATAGTCAAGTACTTGCGTGGATCCCCACGATCAGATAAGAGTTCCATGGGAGGGTTGAATGGAGGTTCAAATCATAGGATCATCATTTTTTGGCATTCCTCCCAGTCCTGGCAAGCCTCCTTATGAGTTTCCCACCATTGCATAGGGGTCACGTACATAGCCAAGTAAAGTTCCCAAAATCTTAGTTCTCTAGGGACATCTGCTTCGAATTATTTAAGGAAATACTTAATACTACGATAACCATCAAAGTAGGGTAGTTCTCTTACCTTTGAGGAGATGCATTAGAAGCTTTTTGTGATCTTAATGCACCGCAACATGTCATGCAACCGGTTCTACCAATTTTTTATCTCACCATCTGAGTAGGAGAGGCATTCATTGTCTTTCTCCCAACAAAACATTCCATTAGCCGTGGGGTTGATCTAGTCATAATCCTGAGAAGTTAGCTTGTAAATGTGATCAACATCCTCCTCCCCGCACACCGATTATGTATATCATTCACCTTATGCTGGATCTAGAGGGACTATTATCCACATGCCCTTGATCTCGAAGATCATATTTCTTCTTTTTAGATTGATGATACCCCCTATGTTAATGGCCCAATCTAGGCCTAAGAGCGCAGGATAAGGGTCTGCATCATGCACAATCTGGATCACTTCAAAATCTGCGTAGACTTTAACTCCTGCAATATCTACCACAACCTTCGACAGCCTGCCTAGTGAAATTATCTTCTGATGGTTAGCCATTCGTAATTGAATAGTAGACCACTCCAGCTTGGGTTCTCCCATCCGTTGCTAGGTTTTATTGGGTAGGACATTGGCATCCAATCCTAAGTTGAGGATGAATTGATCCATTTCAGAATCCCCAATCTGCACAATCATACACATCTCCCAACCAGTCCTTCTTTTGTTCTTATAAATTTTGTTCATAGTTTTAACCTATGTTTGTGGGGAAACCTTTTCTGTGCAGTTGTCTATTAGTGCTTGGAGATTCTCCACCACCTTCTGGTTGCACATCAGCTTCAAACATGCCTGAAGCAACGGCTTAACCGCGTCATATGCTTTTGGATCTACTAAAGTCCTTGAGGTAGATGCTTCAACCTTGGCCATCTCCTTCTAAGCTTCAATGAAGGTTTCTTTCTCCTTTTTCAGATCTAGGATTTCATTTTTCTCAGTAGCTCTCCTGATCAGTGGTTCAGCCGTGTCTTTTTCCTCAGCTCCTCCGGTGAAAATGCCACTGCGCGTAATCACATTGATACTTGGCCCATCGTCTCATGGTTCCATCTTAACCCATTGTAAATTTTGTGTGGGTGTCTATTGTTTATCCTACATTTTTTCTATCAGCACCGGACAATCTTCAATGACATGTTGAACTTCCTGCAATAACTGTAGGATTGGCACATAGGGTTCGGGCAGTCTCTTGCATAATATCCCACATCCCCACAATTGTAGCAATTTATTTTCCCTCGTCCTCAACCTGCGCTTCCACCTCTCCCTCCTCCCCGTCCTCTTGTAGGGGATCCTCCACGCCCTGAGGGAGATAGTGGTGATTAAGGGTCAGCCTATAGCCTGTATAGGTCTCCCCGATCTACCATTAGGTCAATTTTTCGACAATTTTTCTCATCATGACCCACTGACAAGAAAAATATGCACCACTGTTGTTTCAGTTCTGGAACATAGGTACCTAATCATGGGTAGTGATCTGTATCATGTCTTCTTGCTACCCGACAGTCGGCGCACCACATCATGGGGGTACTTGGTCTAGCCATGTCTCTAGGGCATAGAGGACTTGGTCCCCCAGCCTACATATAATATCACAATAGAGGACATTGATCCTTAGTGTGGCCTGACACCCTGCAACGCATGCACCAAACATCCGAGCTAGCTTCTTTACCTTGAGTTTTGAATTTCTAAGTGCATCGCCTCTAGCTAGCTGTAGATCTATAGTGCCTCAAATTGAGTATCATCTCTTGGCGCAACTTCTAGCTTCATGGAAATCTCCAGGGCTTCTTCCTGGGAGTCGATCTTTTTTTGTCCCATAGGTCCGTGCAGATATGGTAACAACATGGTGATAAACCATTCCTTGTGTTTTTTGTCATCATAAGCAAATAATCCATCACTGATGACCTTCTTTAGCCACTGGTCAGCTTCCCAAACAGACTCTGTATGTCCCTGCTTAAAATATTTCAATTCGACCACGGATTGAGAGTAGGACTTAGGCTTCCAAAACTACTATTTTAGGGCATCCTTAATGTTTTTTATTGAAGGGTTCGCATGCTGACCAATGTATCCCATAAACTAATCCAAGGCCCTTCCTTCAAAGGATACAGATAACTACACTCTTTTGAAAGTTCCATTATTAATGTTCTGCGCAACCCATACTGAGTCTGCTAAAAACCAGAATCGATCCTCGACCCCGCACCCTTAAAGGTGGGCAGCTTCATGTGCACAACCACATCGTCTATAGGTGGTGGTGGGGTGGGGTAGGAAAATTCTTACCCTTGCGTGGGTTTGACAATGGCATAGCCGGGGGACTGGTCTCTACGTGCACAACCCCATCTTGGTTGAAGTCAGGTGCATCCCTTAAAGGACTGTATATTGATCTATCCTCTTCTTGATTAACTTGGCAGTATTTACCACTTCGTGTCATGCTTCCACTATGGTTGGAGGTCATTCACTCAGTGTGGCTACACAAGACACCCTTTTCACACAATAACATATTAATTAGCAGCGGAAATTTTTGCAATAACTTACCTCGAAACCCTTTGAAAAACCTTGCTCGGCTTTAGAATAGGACACAAACTAATCGACTGCAAACTCAATTAAAAATTCTCCCAAAACACTATCAACTCAGTGATCTACAGTCAGGGTGATTTTTTTATTAGTATTATCCAACTGTTGGATCAATACAGGGGTCCACTGTGTGACCTGATCGTCTTTCCAATAGGTCCAGAACTCCGCCAACCTGATCGTGCACTTCTGTGAAAATGTACTTGTTCTTCCACTCTTTGGTCGTCAGCTTCTTACTTCGATTCTCTTTTATGGAAAACTCCTAAATTTTCTTTTCAAACCGGTCCTTGAGTTCAGGCTTCAATGGATGCCAATGACCTCGTGGCATTACTCGATCTCTCTCTAAAAATGCTCCCAGTCCCGACAACGGAACCATTTGTTGGCTTGAGGGGTCTTGACCCATGTTCGGTTTTAAGGTTTTACAACAAACCCCTGTACTACTGGCCCTTTCGGTAATGGCCTGCTTGCATAGGTCAAGGTCTCACCCGAAGTAGTATGGGAGGATGTTGGAACCAGGTTTCCGCACCCTGAGGGAGAGAAAGTTAATTGAAGTGGGTCCTTTCAAGTCTGATAGACCTACGCTGGAGAAGCCCTAACACAGAAACCCTTAACAATATATCAGTGGAATATATTCAGCGAAGCTCATAAATCATTAGATAGCATGTTAACAGAAGAAAAGCGATTAAATCTAACTAGATATATGCATTCATCTCCTCTTAAAATATCGCATCCACGTGCGCAACAATAAATCATCAGTATTCAACAAACATATATAACTTTAGAAATAACGCAAAGCACAACCAATAACCATAACACATAAGTACTCAACTTATCACAAAACAGTCTTCACATTCATTAATATCCAGATCCAACTTACCGACTCTATTTACTAGCCCGTGCACATAGCCAGTGGGGTTCGCACACAACAGGACTCAGGGTCTCCATGCACATAGCCAACAGGAGTCCTTACCCAGAAAATCGACACAAAAGATCCACAATTCGTATCCAAGCTTGATCCCCAACTTAGCCTCCATCTAGAATCGATTTAACCATCTATTTATAACCTATTAGCCTACGCTATTCTATGGTTCACAAACCGTGGTCTACGGAATTTTGGTCTACCCCTTGACCTAGTATAATTCATTGGGGGCTTTGACCCACCCCAAAGCCCCTGCGCTAGATTAAATATTACAAACTGTACAAACTGTACCAAAAATGTGATTAGGGGACCCTAATCCAACAAATACAGATCCTCCTCTTCTGCAATGTTGATAAATTTGAAATAAACAAATCATCATTATAATCAACATGAATCTCTGTGTATAATTATTTTTTATACTTGCACCTGACTTCTTTTTCTTCACTTGACTCTATTCTATTATTTTAGTGAAGAGAAACTTAGGGTCTACTCCCCCTGAGCATATTATCCTCCTTTTTCCACCCATATCTTCTTTATTTCATTTTTTATTTCTTTGCTAGCTTGAGATATATGGTTATTGTTGATGGCAGTTACAGAGGAGTCCACAGCTAAAGTAGAGGAATTGTTATTTTGAATTTTCTTAACAAAAAAGTCAGACATTTTATGATTTATCTCTCCTCCTTTTAGCTTGTTTCATTTACACAGAGCACTAGGCAAAAACTCACAATCGTCTTATCTACTATTTATTTTCATTCTTAAATGATGAGCTGCTACATTTGCATGCATATTTTGAGATGCCTGCCTTGTCTTCTCATGCCTGTAGCCTGTTTCTTCGTGCACAATTTTTCCACAGTTGTAGCATTCAAAATGATATAAGAGTGGGGAAAAAATGATTTATATATCTAACAACATTATTGTCAAAGCCACTTCTGCATCCATCATGCTTATTTCTAGGAATTTTATGCCATCTTGGGTTCCTGCTACCCAACACATTTCATTTTATTGCATACCATCTACAATCTATCGCTTTATGTCCAAAATTGTTGCAATAAAAACAATATATATATAAAATATATTTGGATGCTTGAAGATACCTTTTCCTTGAGAATTTTTTCCCTGAACTGGAGAGGTCTTTTTTTCGTTCTTCATTCGCTCTCTGTGGCCATTTGAATTTTTTCCTTGAGCTTTTCTTTGTCATTGCTACCTCTTATAGCTATTAATATTTCTTCCTCGATGATACTGCTTAACATTCTACTACTTAATTTTCTTCTCTTATTGATGATTACCTCAACCTGTTTAGTTGGTTCTTTTACCTTTTCCTACTTAAGGATCAAATATTCAATGAATCCCAAACCAAACTTGATGAAATAAGGTTTATTCTTATTGATAATTTCATCTAATATCTCAAATCCATTTTTAATCTTATGATATTGAGACAGTTGATGATTAGCCTCCTCTAAATCATGTATAAATGATATTAATTCATCTTGTAGTTCCTCACATTGAGATTATCTCTCATTGAGCTAATTGGTCAGCTTCTCATTCATTCTACTAGCCTCTCCTTATTAAGAATTTAGATTAATAATTTATTTTCTCAACTTATCATTATCAAGCTCATATTCACGCAACTACTTCTTTTGTTTTTTATTTGTCTTACCCTTGATCTCCTTAAGAGTAGAGTTGAAATTTTTATTGAAATATTTTTTTTTGATTTAGATCCCTCTCTTCACTATCGTTGTGGTAACAAAATCATCACAAAGGCCTATAACCAATTCTGAGTCTCTCAATTGCTCCATGGGTACGAGGAGTATTACTTCTTTATCACTACAGTGAATTAATCCATTTTCACCTGTATATGAACATTCATTTGATATCTCTTCAATATCCACATGAGATTTTCTTCCCTCTTATTGAGAGGTACCTTCATCTGCTATTTCTACAAGTATGGGTCTTTATTCACTACTTCTTGATGCATTACTATCCTTTTCTTTAGAAAATGAAAGAGAATATATATAAGATAAGTGACCTATTGCTTAACATGTATCACTGAACAATAACTTACCTTCTAGGAAGCCTTTCCTCTCTTATGATTCTTCATTATCATATCAATAATGATGAGAAGCAACTTGCAGGTTGGAAGAAGGGTATTTGAACTTTAGATCATCTTTCCTCATTGATATATCCTTCTTATCTCTCCTTCCCCTTTTCTCATTTCGAGTAGCAACTTCTTTGGAATTTGATTCACTACTTGAAAAAAATATTTCTTCAACCTTCTCTTGAGCTTTGTGGATATCTCCTCCATATAAGAATTTAAATTTGTGAAAAATTTCCTATGATGTCATACAATGTCTCAATTTATCAACATCTGAATTTGATAGCCCTTTCATGATAATATCCTTGGATTCTGTATTAAATTCATTCTTCTCTCCATATTATAAAGAAAACCAAATGTTTTAGTTGATGACCATTAAATGGGATCCCATTCTAATATTCTAGAGAATATAGTCTGCTCCATTCAAGAATGATACTCCTAATGTTATCCAAACTTGACTAGCTATGTTTCCTTTTGATAAACCTTCAAGTGGTTAAGATTTCCCTGAAGGAACTTGGCTTTGATACCAAATGTTGGAAACAATGTTAATATTGAGAGCGTGGAAGTGAATTAGTATTAAGGACAATTTTAATTTTTAATTCCAAATATTAATTTCACATTCAAGATTGCAAATAATTATGTGTGCAACCACCATAATGTCATGTTTATCAAATCAAATCATCACATATACATACACACCAATACCATAAGCAACAGACACATGGAACAAAAAAGATTTAACTATCATTGGTTATTATGATGAAAATAATAACCAACCTTCCTACTATATTTACATCATATCTCTTTGTGAGCCACGACTCACTAGAATAACCAAATCCCTTAGATTGTTGGAAAGCACCCACTAGCAGGAAGCACCAATTCCCTTCTTCAGTAGACCTGATCAACATACTACGAAGCACAAACTAAAGCATTTTCTTGGATTTTTTCAAAGCAAAAACTTTCAGCCTCATGGATTTTTTGAAAACACCAACTTGCAGGAGGCATCAACAACTAAGCTATCCTTTGGACATCCACTAAGTTGGAAGCTCCAACTCCCCGTTTTGTGGGCTCCAAGCCACACTCAATAAGGAAATTGCTACTCTATGTTTCATACTCTCACTCAGCCTTATAAAAACTCTGCATTTACTTTTGGCTCTTTGTAATAATCAATTCTATGCCCCATGTTCATTTCAACAATATTACAAACATTTCACCCTCTCTTCTTCGATTTCTACACCAAATACACACCCGTTATCACTCAATTTATGGCCCTCATACAATCTGCATATCATCTCTTGGCCTTTCCCATTCCATAGGCTATCTATGCCTCTCTTAGTAACCCACACTCACTCAAAGTACTAAAAATACTACTACAAGCACAAAAATTACACACCTACAACCAATGGTTTTGTTCCTTTGCTACACAGGTAATAATGTTGTCTCTGTTAGCTCATCACTCTGCCTCACTGTACTACTATATGTAATATTTTTTTTTATTACATATAATTACTCATATACTATGACAATATTAAATTACATAATGAACACTTGATGCTTTTTCATGTTGAAAATAAATTCTCAATCCATCTATGCACTTCAGTAAGGATCTCCATGCTTATTAATTGATCACAGTGCTCAGAATATACTTTAGCATGACTCACTGAGCTATCGTCAAATGTCCACTAATCCCAGGGCTATTTTTCTCATTTAATTCTTCATGGCATGCAAGGAAACTTAGGGGTGGCTTGTTTATGTTTAATTCAGGCTCATAAATTCACTATGAAAATTGTGCTCCTTGTTGCCTTTATCTAGTGCTCTTTGGTAATCACCATTGACTCCATTAACAACAACAACCTATGCATTCACAATGTGCACACCAATTTTTTTTGACCCATTCATTTCCTGCATAAGGGCCTGTTATCACTCAGATTTTCCTTGAAGTTGTTGGAAGAGGAAAGGGGTCCGAAGTAACCACAAACTAACCTTCAGGTACAGAATCTAGCCAATCTGTACCCAGAGAGGGCTCTCTCTATAAAATTTAGCTTTGTTTTTGGAAGATATTAGGCTAGTTATAAAGTCCAGGGGTTTTGATTTTTTTTGGGTTGGTGGAATTATTTAGCTGAGATTAAGATCAAGTAGTTTCAGTCCATTGGGCTAATGGAGTCAAAGGATTGGCTACACTGGCTTAATTTTTTTAACAAAATATTGTTTATCAGGGCAAGATAATCAAACTAGAAACAATTATAGATCTAAAGTGAATGGAATGGAATTCAAACAGATGAAAGGCAATAAAGAATCTTTCAAAACATTCAAGAGAAGAGAAATAAATTGATTATCAATAAAGAGCAGTTAAGTATTCTTTACTAAATAACCAAAGATGTATGAACTAGACAAACAGGAGCAATTAAGAATTCGTTGTTTAAACTAGTTTAGAAAAAAACATTTAGAATAATAACGACTGAAATCAGATTACACCTAAGTACTTTCTGATTTAATCCTTTTCGTTAAATATTAAGATAATGAAACACGGATGATATTGTAAACAAATATGAAACTTCAAAACATGAGATAGAGATGACTTATTGATCCTTCATTCGACACATGAATCCTGAGAAAAGTCTTCTGCCTCAATTCCTTGTCCAGTTTTGCCACGAAAAATTTCTCCAAAGCTATTTATTCCAAAATATTCAATGTTACATCAGAGTGTAAGAATCCACCCACAATACTCCAATTGAGGGAGTATTTATACAAATTCTAAACTAAAATATCTTGAAAAAATATCAAGATTGGTTCACAAATCTCTCCAGCTATTTTACATAAATAGAACTTAAGTAAAATGCACTCAAAATAATGCATATATTTGGCACTATTTTGTATGGATAGGTGATGACAAAGAGGAGAATTCGAATTTGATCCAACTCTTAGTTGATGATGAGGCATCCAAGTCACTAATTGCTTCCTTTCTTTGTGCATTCTGCTCCAACAATTCTGCAAACTTGGGGTCCAATGATATCTTTTTATTTCTCAATACATAATAGATATGTAAACATTGAAAGAGGTTATTGTGGAATAATATTTTGGTGAGATAAACCTCTTTCAGTTTCCTAAAATCCCTCTCCAGCTGTGCACAATAGGCTCTGTAAAAATATGTGTAAAACAACATTTTACAGAGTCTGAAAAATAGCCTGTAAATATGTGCATGTATCTCTCATTCTAAAATCATTATGAAAAACGTGAGATAGGTTTTTCTATATGGGTCTCTTCGAAACAAAAACCTCCTTCATTTTTGTATGATGTATTTCTTATTGGCCACAATCTGCTTTTCAAAATGATGACTTAACTGGAATTTTCTACAAAAAGTTCTTTCCAACATTGTTTAGTATTTCAAAAACCATAATAGCTGTTAGAAAAGTGAGAGAGGTTTTTGTAGATGGTCCTCTTAAGAACATAAAACTTATTCAGTTTTGAAAAATTCATCTTGGATTGATCACAATAGTTTCTGAAAAATAATGACTAAAACATGCAATTTCTGCAAAAATGTTCCTTCTTGTTGTATTTTTCATCTTTTCACTTTTTTGTTCTTTTGACTATTTTACTTTCACTTTAAACAAACTTCAATGTTGGTGAAAGTATTTTCATTTCTTTTTACCCTTAATATCTTCATGTTTACTTTCATTGTTTGCTGTTTACTTTTTACTTTTTACCGCTCTATTTTTTATCTGTCTTCACTTTGTCATGAACTTGTATGTTCTGTTTTGTAATTGTCTTCCCTGTTGTTTATCTTCATGCTGGCTGATTTACTTGACTTGGTCTTCAATCTAATACTCTTTAACCCTGATACTCTTTGAATGTTCTTTAATGTGTCCTTTTACCTTTAATGTGTAGTTTAGGTTTTTACTGTCTGTTTCAACAGTAAATTGTTTAATATCCTGTTTCCTTTGCTTGTCTTTCAACTGTATGTTTTATCTTCCATCTCTATTTGAATAGATTTGATAACATTCTTGGAGTAAACAAGTCTTATGACTAGTATTAATACTGTTTATCCAAGGATGTGGTCTTCTGATCACCTGTAAAACAAAACAAATTGTTAAGAAAACATTGTTTTGCAGGGGAGGTCGAAAAGGTTTCATTTGATTTTGAGAGGTCTGTGGAGTGAATCTAGAATGATTTTTGGGAGGTAAACCATGCTTTAATCAGTTAATAGAGGCTTTAGGTGGTGCAGCTGGGTTACAAAGGGTTTTACTGCACAATCAGGTGAAAATGAGCAACACTAGGGTGTTTGTGTTTAAACAGGTAAACAGTTGATATTGGCGGGTAAGCTTTGAATGAATAGTGATTTGAACAGGTACTGGTTATGGCGGAAGAACCTTGGAATACTCGACTGCAATTCTCTTCAGCAAGGTAACGGTTGGCAGGCTTCAACAGTTGATTTTTGAAACTGGTTGCATGGGGGACTGGTTCGTGTACGAGATAATGAAAACGACGTGGGCAGATTTGTTTTATTCACAAAGTCAAAAGGGGGCGAATTTTTTATTATTTTAATAAATAATGTCAGCATGTATGAGATTGGTCATAGGGAACGAGCAGTAAAATGGTTTTCATCGCACTGCTTATGAGGGAAGGTGGTTTTGGGCGGAGAGGCAGCGATGCGATACAACGATTGACACGTAGCCTTGTACTGTTTAGAAAACCACTGGCCCATCGCGCATTATCTTTCGTACGCGGATGATCAGCGAAATTGATAACAGTCGTTGATCTGGATTCAGTTGATCGGACGGTGGTCGGGGTGTGAATTTGACGGGGAGTTAATAAGGCGGGCCCGACGTGATTTTTATTAATTAATCGCACCGGGAGTGATTTGATTGGCGTGTTAGGTTCTTAATTAATCGTGGGGATTAATTAATTCCTCTGTATGACGAAGGGTCAGGTTAAACTTGTAAACTAGGTTTTAACCAAGGTTAAGATTTACGAATGTATATCGGGAATTTATTTTTTAACCTTGGTGAAAAGGAGTCGGGAAAGGAAATATGGTGTATTTTTTGCGTTTTAAACACATATAAAATATGTTTAACTCATTTTTTGAATATTTTTATTATATAGTAATTAAATCAAAATGATTTATTTACCATAGGGGGCAGGAATAATATAGCGATATACTTTAACCAAAGGGGCTCTAAAGTGGGTTTTTTTATTTAAACAAGTGGGGGATTAAATACTTTGGTTAAAATTATAATACATGGGTTTTTTGGGATATTATATAAATGAGTTATATAAAATAGGAGAAGGTCATTTCTATAAGGAGTTAATACATAGAATTAGTGTTAATATGACAAATGAGCTAGAGCGCTAAGTGTAAAACATTATAATAATGTATTTAACTTATGCTTGCATGAAAGGGTATTTATGGAATATTGCATGATTTTCCTAAGTAAAATGGGATTTTTCTAAGGAAAATATTTTTTAGAAATGAATGAGTGTGATGGTGAATAATTTGAAGTACTTAGGTTTTTTCCAATTATTGGGCCGAGGGTCCGGTCCCTCCAAAAGTCAAGGAAATGCCTTGAGCCCCTCTAATATTTAAATACCTTAATACTTAAGGGAAATTTGTGAAATGTTTAGGGAAAAAAAAACGAAGGGAAGTTAATGATTTTGACTTTTCTTTGCTTTGATTTCTTCCAATGGAATGTTTGCCTTTGCATTTGTGATGAAAACAGAAGATTTAACACATCTAGAGCCATCATCCATCACATGTAATTCTGCAACATCATATACCTACCCTACCTACTTTACTTTACCATTTTTTCTTCTTTATTAGGGTGCACTTAGACTGGCAAACACTTATCACTCTTCTTTTTCTTTTACATGGCAAGCTTACCTAAGTCTACACTTATTACATCCAAGGGCTCAGATTAAACTGTTGAGCTCCTTTTTATTTACTCTACCTATCTACTTATCTGCCAAGATTAAACTATTTGGCCAGATATTTATTCTCAATTCTACAACATGAAATTGAAAAATGAATGAGTCAAGTTTAAACAGTTTGACTTTTCATAAATTGTGGCAAAAGTTTAACAAGCTGCACACAATTGCTTATTACAGAAAATGAAATAGTAGTGGCATTTAGACTTGCACATTTTCCTGGTCTATTTTTGTTTGGGGTTCATTTCTTTCACTTTTTTGACCATTTTATTCTTTTCACCCTTTGATTTTCTTTTAGGGTATAACCTCTTTAACATTTTTTAAATTTTTTGATTTTTTTTTGAAAATAAAGAAAACCTTTGCAACAAGGATAGGAATGAACATATTACAGAGCTCATCAAGTCAATCATGAAATATGACACCTATTGGTATAGGAGCATAACACTGGCTCCACTTGGGGATGGCTTTTCCTGGTGAAAAGTCAAGAACAACAGGTCAGTTGCCCTCATTCATTGGCCTTTGATGATCTTAGTAAATGTATTTTGTCTTCTGCAAACTGAAATCTGGTCTGAAACTAAAACAACACACAAAAATTTTCAAACCAACTTAATGAAAAACTAGCTGAAAATTGAAAACTAAAAAAAAAAAATGGCTCAAAATTCTGAGCTTATTAGCACTCATCTACCTACTTAATCTACTGTTCAACTGCTAGTTAGGTAAAATGAAATAGCCAATGCAACCATTCAAGCATTATGTAATTTGATAGATTTTTTTGCATTTTCTTGTTGATTATCAAAACTGTACTTCTGCAACCTATTAGAAACTTGTCAACAAATGAGAGGATAAGAAAACACTTGATTTCCTTTGTTGACTCTAGAAACTGTACAAAAGTATCTTCCAGATTATATACACTAATGTTTAACTGATCTAAACAACTATACATCTGTTTTGGATGGCCTCCGTACCATGAATATGAAATGTTATTTTCGTCTTTATCTCCCTGCAAACTTTCAGATAAGATTTGTGATGATATTCCTACTGATTGTAATGTTTGACTGCTGAAACCTTTATCATCTTGATTCTGAAAATCATAGTTAGTTAATAGAGGAATGTTTTTAATGCCTTCAATATTCAACATATCTGCTATTGGATCCTGAAAAACTTGGGAAAATGGCTGCGACCTATAGCATATAGGTTTCCATGAGACTTCATAAACTTCAACAATTTTCTCATCCTTTTCATTAAACATGTTATACCACATTTCCTTTAAACACTGAAATGATTCAAAAAATAGTGGTATGGAACTTTCTTGTGTTATTTGATCATTTACTTCAATGGGAACTGATAACTGCAATTGTGAAACTAAAAAATCTTGATCAATAGTTTCATTATCTTCTTTGTTGTCAATCACAATTCCTAAAGATTGCTGATTATTGATGGCATGATAATTGTCTCTAATGAATTGAAATGAAGCAAAACAAAGAGGTAAAGAACCTTCACTTATTTCCACATTTTCTGCTTTTTCTTCCTCACTCTCATGGCTGATCTGTACTGGCTGATCACTATCTTCAATCTGCTGAAACTGAGTTTCTTCATCCCACAAACTAGCTTCTGATTGCTCTGTAAAGCTAGCTTGAGTTTGGAGAACATAACTATCATCATAATGATCATACTTAGGAAAATCATCAAAAGAAGGAATGTCATCAAACATACACATTAGATCAACAAATTCCTCTTCCTCATATTGATTTGTAAATTCATTTTCTGATCTATGATAATTTGAATTAAGAGGAATTTGTTCATGGCTATCAACCTCTTCTATTTCTTCATGGTGATTTTGAATAAAAAATTCTTCTTTCATAGTGATCTCCTGTGTTATTTCATCTAGTTTTCTTACCAAAAGGTTGAGTTTTACCTCTGCAATATTTTTCTTTTCCTCTTCTTCCGCTTTCAACTTTTCCTGTTTGATTTGCAGATTAACTTCTACATCGACTGCAATGTTCTGCATCTGTACAAGTGTTTTTGGATCTCTTTCTCTTAATCGAAATTCTATTTTTGGATCAAAAGCACTTGGATAATGCAAGAGAGTTGAATCATGAGGAGGTCTAATATTTTCTGGCAATGAATAATAAACTTGATTAAATCTGTCAAAAAATTGTTGTATTGTTTCATTTGAATGTCTTTTTAATTGATTATATTCTTCCATGATCACAAAATGATTAACTTTGATTATCCATCTATCAAGGAAAAGTTTGATAAAGTGCTGGAAATTTGAGATGCTAGCATTAGGTAGATTTTTGAACCAACTCTTTATTCTATTTTGCAAAGAAAGAGGAAAAAGTCTGATTTTAACATCATCTTCATCAATCTCAAATAAATCCAATTAATTTTCAAAACCTTGAATATGTTTTTGGGCAGTGATACCATTCTCTCCATCAAATCTAGGAAGATACTTGTAGTATTTTTTAGGAAATTCATGGAGTATAGGAGGTAAAATAAGGGGCTTATATCTATCTAGAACTTTATATGGCACAGGGATATGTACAGGGATTGTAAGATCAGTCTTGATTATTTGAGGCTTCTTAATTGGAAAATGATCATCATTGGATTCATAAGAAAGCTTCTCAAAGAGATTAGGAGAATTATTACTTACAATCTTCAAAAGAAAATAACTAAAAACTGATCTAAGATCTTCTATAAAATACAATATACATTGAAAAAATTTCTTAATGAGAAAGAACATAATGTCTTGGATTAAGATCCAAGTTGAAAGCCTGATCTTTCCATATTGTTCTTTGAGGTTCATTCCTCCAGTGGAGTCTTAGTAGTGAAATTGATTTTGGAGTCGCCAGGTGGATGATTTAACCTTTTTGTGTCTGATCCCTGTCCACCATCATAGATCAGATCTAAACCTGTAAAACAATTCTGAAGAAGAAGTTAGTTCTTCAGGAAACCAAATTTTGATTATTTTATGATTATTTTGTTTTTTATGAATTTTCAAAACAAATTCTATGATTTCTTTAAGAGGCTTTAGATATGAGATTTAAACTTTCTTAAAGACTCATTTGACAAGAGGAACTGATCAAGTATTTGAAACCAAATGTTCAATCCATAAACTAGACTGGAGATAGACTGAAGCAGCATTTATTTACTATGCAATTGCAGAGCAAGAGAAGTTCAAAGGCTACCTGGCTAACTTCAGGCTCCGTCTGTAGTTTATAAAATAAACAATAGTAACAATAAATTATTCAGATCCCCTGTATGGTCACCACTATGTTATCACTCAGATTTTCCTTGAAGTTGTTGGAAGAGGAAAGGGGTCCGAGGTAACCACAAACCAACCTTCAGGTACAAAATCTAGCCAATCTGTACCCAGAGAGGGCTCTCTCTATAAAATTTAGCTTTTTTTTTTGGAAGATATTAGGCTAGTTATAAAGTCCAGGGGTTTTGATTTTGTTTGGGTTGGTGGAATTCTTTAGCTGAGATTAAGATCAAGTAGTTTTAGTCCATTGGGCTAATGGAGTCAAAGGATTGGCTGCACTGGCTTAAGTTTTTTAACAAAAGATGGTTTATCAGGGCAAGATAATCAAACTAGAAACAATTATAGATCTAAAGTGAATGGAATGGAATTCAAACGGATGAAAGGAAATAAAGAATCTTTCAACACATTCAAGAGAAGAGAAATAGATTGATTATCAATAAAAAGCAGTTAAGTATTCTTTACTAAATAACCAAAGATGTATGAACTATACAAACAGGAGCAATTAAGAATTCACTGTTTAAACTAGTTTAGAAGAAAAAATTTAGAATAATAACGACTAAAATCAGATTACACCTAAGTACTTTCTGATTTAATCCTTTTCGTTAAATCTTAAGATAATGAAACAAAGATGATATTGTAAACAAATATGAAACTTCAAAACATGAGATAGAGATGACTTATTGATCCTTCATTCGACACATGAATCCTGAGAAAAGTCTTTTGCCTCAATTCCTTGTTTAGTTTTGCCACGAAAAATTTCTCCAAAGCTCTTTATTCCAAAATATTCAATGTTACATCAGAGTCTAAGAATCCACCCACAATACTCCAATTGAGGGAGTATTTATACAAATTCTAAACTAAAATATCTTGAAAAAATATCAAGATTGGTTCACAAATCTCTCCAACTATTTTACATAAATAGAACTTCTGTAAAATAAACTCAAACTAATGCATATATTTGGCACTATTTTGTATGGATAGGTGATTACAAAGAGGAGAATTCGAATTTTATCCAACTCTTATTTGATGATGAGGCATCCAAGTCACTAACTGCTTCCTTTCTTTGTGAATTCTGCTCCAACAATTCTGCAAACTTGGGGTCCAATGATATCTTTTTATTTCTCAATATGTAATAGATATGTAAAAAGTGAAAAAGGTTATTATGGATTGATATGTTTTTGAGATAAACCTCTTTCAGTTTCCTAACATTCCTCTCTAGATGTGCACAATAGGCTCTGTAAAAATATGTGTAAAACAGATTTTTACAGAGTCTGAAAATTAGCCGGTAAAGATGTGAATGTATCGCTCATTCTAAAATCACTGTGAAAAAAGTGAGATAGGTTTTTGTAGATGGGTCTCGTAGGAAGAAAATACTCCTTCATTTTTGTATGATGTATTTCGGATTGGCCACAATATGCTTTGCAAAATGATGACTTAACTAGAATTTTATGCAAAAAGTGCTTTCCAACATTGTTTAGTATTTCCAAAACCATAATAGCTGTTAGAAAAGTGAGAGAGGTTTTTGTAGATGGTCCTCTTAAGAACATAAACATCCTTTAGTTTTGAAAAATTAATCTTGCATTGATCACAATATTTTCTGAAAAACAATGACTAAAACATCCAATTTCTCCAAAAATGTTCCTTCTTGTTGTATTTTTCATCTTTTCACTTTTTTGTTCTTTTGACTATTTTACTTTCACTTTAAACAAACTTAAATTTTGGTGAAAGTATTTTCATTTCTTTTTACCCTTAATATCTTCATGTTTACTTTCACTGTTTACTGTTTACTTTTTACTTTTTACCGCTCTATTTTTTATCTGTCTTCACTTTGTCATGAACTTGTATGTTCTGTTTTGTAATTGTCTTCCCTGCTGTTTATCTTCATGCTAGATGATTTACTTGACTTGGTCTTCAATCTGATACTCTTTAACCCTGATACTCTTTGACTGTTCTTTACTGTGTCCTTTTACCTTCAATGTGTAGTTTAGGTTTTTACTGTCTGTTTCAACAGTAAATTGTTTAATATCTTGTATCCTTTGCTTGTCTTTCAACTGTATGTTTTATCTTCCATCTCTGTTTGAATAGATTTGATAACATTCTTGGAGTAAACAAGTCTTATGACTAGTATTAAGACTGTTTATCCAAGGATGTGGTCTTCTGATCACCTGTAAAACAAAACAAATTGTTAAGAAAACATTGTTTTGCAGGGGAGGTCGAAAAGGTTTCATTTGATTTTGAGAGGTCTGTGGAGTGAATCTAGAATGATTTTTGGGAGGTAAACCATGCTTGAATTGGTTAACAGAGGCTTTAGGTGGCGCAGCTGGGTTACAAAGGGTTTTACTACACAATCAGGTGAAAATGAGCAACACTAGGGTGTTTGTGTTTAAACAGGTAAACAGTTGATATTGGCGGGTAAGCTTTGAATGAAAAGTGATTTGAACAGGTACTGGTTATGGCGGAAGAACCTTGGAATACTCGACTACAATTCTCTTTAGCAAGGTAACGGTCGGCAGGCTTCAACAGTTGATTTTTGAAACTGGTTGCATGGGAGACTGGTTCGTGTACAAGATAATGAAAACGACGCGAGCAGATTTTTTTTATTCACAAAGTCAAAAGGGGGCAAATGTTTTATTATTTTAATAAATGATGTCAGCATGTACGGGATTGGTCATAGGGAACAAGCAGTAAAATGGTTTTCATCGCACTGCTTATGAGGGAAGGCGGTTTTGGGCGGAGAGGCAGCAATGTGATACAACGATTGACACGTAGCCTTGTACTGTTTAGAAAACCACTGGCCCATCGCGCATTATCCTTCGTACGTGGATGGTCAGCGAAATTGATAACAGTCGTTGATCTGGAGTTAGTTGATCGGACGGTGGTCGGGGCGTGAAGTTGACAGTGAGTTAATAGGGTGGGCCCGACGTGATTTTTATTAATTAATCGCATCGGGAGCGATTTGCTTGGCGTGTTAGGTTCTTAATTAATTGTGGGGATTAATTAATTCCTCTGTATGACGAAGGGTCGGGTTAAACTTGTAAACTAGGTTTTAACCAAGGTTAAGATTTACGAATGTATATCGGGAATTTATTTTTTAACCTTGGTTAAAAGGAGTCGGGAAAGAAAATATGGTGTTATTTTTTCGTTTTAAACACATATAAAATATGTTTAACTCATTTTTTGAATATTTTTATTATATAGTAATTAAATCAAAATGATTTATTTACCATAGGGGGCGGGAATAATATAACGATATACTTTAACCAAAGGGGGTCTAAAGTGGGCTTTTTTATTTAAACAAGTGGGGGATTAAATACTTTGGTTAAAATTATAATACATGGGTTTTTTGGGATATTATATAAATGAGTTATATAAAATAGGAGAAGGTCATTTCTATGAGGAGTTAATACATAGAATTAGTGTTAATATGACAAATGAGCTAGAGCGCTAAGTGTAAAACATTATAATAATGTATTTAACTTATGCTTGCATGAAAGGGTATTTATGGAATATTGCATGATTTTCCTAAGTAAAATGGGATTTTTCTTAGGAAAAGATTTTTTAGAAATGAATGAGTTTGATGGTGAATAATTTGAAGTACTTAGGTTTTTTCCAATTATTGGGCCGAGGGTCCGGTCCCTCCAAAAGTCAAGGAAATGCCTTGAGCCCCTCTAATCTTTAAATACCTTAATACTTAAGGGAAATTAGTGAAATGTTTAGGGAAAAAAAAACGAAGGGAAGTTAATGATTTTGACTTTTCTTTGCTTTGCTTTCTTCCAATGGAATGTCTGCCTTTGCATTTGTGATGAAAACAGAAGATTTAACACATCTAGAGCCATCATCCATCACATGTAATTCTGCAACATCATCTACCTACCCTACCTACTTTACTCTACCATTTTTCTTCTTTATTAGGGTGCACTTAGACTGGAAAACCCTTATCACTCTTCTTTTTCTTTTACATGGCAAGCCTACCTAAGTCTACACTTATTACATCCAAGGGCTCAAATTAAACTGTTGAGCTCCTTTTTATTTACTCTACCTATCTACTTATCTACCAAGATTAAACTCTTTGGCTAGATATTTATTCTCTATTCTACAACATGAAATTGAAAAATGAATGAGTCAAGTTTAAACAGTTTGACTTTTCATAAATTGTGGCAAAAGTTTAACAAGCTGCACACAATTGCTTATTACAGAAAATGAAATAGTAGTGGCATTTATACTTGCACACTTTCCTGGTCTATTTTTGTTTGGAGTTCATTTCTTTCACTTTTTTGACCATTTTATTCTTTTCACCCTTTGATTTTATTTTAGGGTATACCCTCTTTACATTTTTTTAAATTTTTTGATTTTTTTTTGAAAATATGGAAAACCTTTGCAACAAGGAAAGGAATGAACATATTACAGAGCTCATCAAGTCAATCATGAAATATGACACCTATTGGTATAGGAGCATAACAGGGCCAACTGTAGAGAGCTCCTATATATGGCATAGATGCCAAATATAGTGTATAGGCCAAAATAACTTCTAACCCGTTCAAACTTCATATTCCCGTGGTGCTAAGTCCTCAATCTATTTTTCAAGACACACCCATGGCATTTATTAATGAAATATGCTTGTAGGCCCTTTGTAACATTAACATGAAAAACCATAGAAAAGAATGGCTTTTGGATGCCCCTTTGTGTTATAGCCTTGAGGGTTGAAACAACATGCACTAACCTACATAGTGCACACAAAAAAAAATTAGGTGCTTTACCTTAGCCCCCTACCTTTTTCATAATACGCTTACTTTGAGACTCACTCGGGGACAATCCTTTTGAGTGACATGTACTGTGGGGCCACATTGCACTAATATGAAGATAATCGAGATTACGTGAATGCCACAGTGTGTTACTACTCCATCACCCTAGGATTTTATTCATGCGTCGTGAAAGAAGACTTCAGGGATAGGGTCCTTTTTGAAAATTCTCACTAATGATAAACCACCCAATATTTCATGGCCTTTCCACTTCCTATTATTTTTCCTTGCACTGTATGTGCCACCATGTCCCAATGCCTAGTCATCCCATGCTTTCTCATAAACAAAAGTCCTATGTGTGTCTTCTAATGCATATTGGAAGGTCATAGGTCTTGGGTTAGTCTGATCCACCTGCTATGTGCCTACACTTTCCCTGACTTGCATTGAGGCCCAAATAGATCGAATTCCGGACTCAAAGTCTTATTTTGCCAAAAACTAAATACACGTGAAAATTTCACCACGAAGAATTCCTAGCGTACACTTCTAAGACTCTACCATATCAACCTTCATATGTCACACCTAAGTTATGCTGACGTCATCCACCACCTTGGTATCCACCTATAGTTGGTCTTGCACATATTGGGGTTCAGAGATTGATTATTTGAACTCTTTCTTAAACCTCCCGACTAGGCCGACCTCCAACTAGTCTAAGAGGCCTGATTAGGTAGATATTACTATAAAAGTCAGGGATCGAGGAGGATCTTCACTTGGAACTTCTACTGCATGACCTAACCTCCAACTAGGCTTGAATTGCCCAAGTTTTGACCTTTCTCTAAAATCCACCTAAGTTCATAATCAAATAAATTTCACACAAAATCACAAGGGAGAGGCAGAACCTTGAGCCATGGAACCCTATATGTTGACCTTTTGATCTGCATACTTTGACCAACCATAACTACTACCCTAGAGGTAATTTTTGAAACTTCAACATATCATTTGAAATATATTTTCGAGCACCATCCAACTATGCCACTTATAGGAGAATTTAAGCAAATATCCTAAGGCATAAATGCATTCAAAGCCTCAGAATTCCTAACCACCATAGGTATAATATTTTAAATTATTATCTCATCCTTCTGCTATGATATTTCTCTACCAAAGACCGCAATAGCCATGGGAATCCCCCTGAGCTTGAGACAATGCACATAAATTATGGCCTAGTTGACATCAATTCCAACACACTTGATACCACCAACCACTCTAGAAATGAAAACTATCAAACACATGGATCGTTGACATGACTCTGTCAGGTTTGTTAAATTTAAAAGGGTCATAAATATGAATATAGATTTCAGATTTGGATAAAAATTATATCACTAGAAATCTCTAGGAAAATTTGATCCAACGGTGATGTTAGAAACTAATTCCACAAGATTTCAAGATGAAGTATTTTTGTAATCCCATTTCCATAATAGACCATGGAGGTTGGGTTAATTATTAAGTAACAAATTTTGTATCCCATGTAGTTTAAGGTGGTGGAAGGGAGTGATATGGTGTGGTATCAAAGCACATAATTTCAACACTGGAGATGGGCTAAAAAATAGATAAAATGAAAAGTTAAGGTTCAACATTGGGTCTGAAGAGGAGTTCTCATAGATTATTAAAATTCATTTCGATAAGTTGTTTTTTATACATATGTATAAGTTTACCTTTACACTTGCATATGTCATGGCTGCTAGTCTTGGTAAAATGGTGATTTCAAAACTAGTGATGATAAGGTTATGAACATGTTGATGTGTCCTTTCTCATTCTTGGAATATGTGACTGACATGGTTTCTAGATGTGTGATTAGAAAATAATATCGACATGCTCTAGGTAAATATGCTTAGTGTTATCATAAAAAAGGTAACAAGTCAATTTGTTTGTACTTAATATATCTAGAAACTATGAGTGTGTGGCAACACATAGGAAGACCCAATTGCAACAAAAATAAAAGGATGAGAAACAACATTTTACAACACAACATGGAAAAATTACACCATGAGAAATAAGGGGAAAACTCCACTAATATAATATAAACCTTTAGGATCCTGAAATCTTAGTTGAAGATTTGCAAAGAAAATAATGAAAGGATCATCAAAAAACAAGAATATAAGACAACACTAAACATAATGCTACTACAAAACTTGTCATATATGAAATATTTGTTGCAACATGCATCAACATTTGGAGATATAGAACAATGTCATGCTGACAAGGATAGAAAGAAACCCCGTAAGGATGGAGAGAAAAGAAATCCATTTTCATGTTGGAACTGTGGAGAGGAAAACATGAAGAAACACTACCCTAAGAAGTAGAAAAGAGAAAGAATGATTGATGTGAAATCCATGCATATGAACCAACAACTAGCAACACCCAATGAAGTGACTCAAAGAGGAATATAAATTAGGTAGCATCCCCTCAAGCTCTTTGAAATGATAATTTTTTTTTCTACTATTTAGAGGGATATTGGAATTTTTAGGTTGCTATAAACCTTGGGAAGGACTTTGACTAAAACATTGTGCATATATTGGTGATGCATGCATTAAACACCAAAACTCAACGGATTGAGTTTGTTTCTGAACTAATGAAGGATGTGTAGAGGGGTTTTTTCTCTTCATTATGATTATGATCGTTGGCCATAATTTTCTTATTGTTTTGGTTTGTCGACCTTGAGCATAGCCATGCTACTTTATATTTTTGTCAAGTGTTTTTATTGTGGAATTTCTCCTTTTTCCATTTATTATTTCCTTTTTGTTTTTTGGTATTGGTTTCTTTATTGGGTGTGGGTAAGGACGGAAAATGGGTGCAAGGAGAAGAGATAAATAAAGCCAAACTATAAGTGCAAGACCCTGACTAGACATTGTGCATAAGACAAATGGCAGTATAGGGAGGAATAATATCACATAAGGCCTAGGTGGACCTAGCTGGGTCCACATGAAAAAAATGGAAAATGATGTGATAGCTATAAAAATAACATAATAAGGAAGTTCCCTTAACTGAAACTATGCATGGCTAATATATGTTCTATATTTTATGAAAATGAGAAAGATGAAAAAATGAAATAAAGGTGTAATGATGTTTGGATTGATAGGTCATTTTTTGAGAACCATCATAGTGGTAAGATAAGTGATTAATATTTGAAAATATTATGGTTGTGTAACTGGAATGAAATCAAAATTTTTACTTGCTATGTATTGAGTAACAAAATGAGGTTACTTAATGGATTCCATGCCACATAGAATATGCATTGGGAAAGTGTGAAAGAATGA
Organism: Pinus albicaulis; assembly: GCA_034641835.2. Taxonomy (NCBI): domain Eukaryota; kingdom Viridiplantae; phylum Streptophyta; class Pinopsida; order Pinales; family Pinaceae; genus Pinus; species Pinus albicaulis. Next base: position 1,103,014,017 of record CM076580.1, read on the forward strand.
CCCATTGTTGATGACTAGCATTATTAATATGTTATGCTTATATTTATGACATTTTTTGTGTGCATGAATGAAAATGATAAAGGCTGGAAATTGAATCTAAAATTGATAGCATATGAATAACATGGGACATGTTCATGAACAACATGTGCTTATCAATTGAAGATGCACAAGCTTGACAACATGGATGAGGACTTGCTAGAATTGGATACAAATGAAAATGCATTTATGAAGTTTTAATTGAAATTTATAAATAGCTAAGTTGATAAATTATGACCAATTTGTAAGGATAAGACCATTTTAGGAACTCCTGAATATTGTAATATTAGGAATTATACCAGGAAATTGGACCTCAAAAAAAGGTCTCGATTTGAAATCCTAGGAATGACAACCAAATAAATAAGGAAATTAGTAAGCCACATGAAAATGGTAAAGGAAAGGAATTGGGTAATAATTAATTTAGCTGAATTTGAAAACTACTATTTCAAATTAATGTATTATTTTCAAGGATACCAATAAATGGTATGGTTAAGGTAGGAAGCATTCAACCTGAAAATATTGCAATAGCTTTAAAAATTCATAGTAAGTGAAATGGAGAAATAAATTGGTCATGAACTTAGAAATGTGTATTTCTCACTTCAAGTTAATTGTTCCACTAAAATGAAGGTTTGATTACATTATGAAATGCTTCAAATGAATGTGATACACATGTATAGTGCAATGAAAATATTATTTCAATTTATTTGAATTTAGTTAGAGTGATAGAATTATTATGAGTATAATATATTCTGAGGTCACTTCAGAATGTTGTGAATTCTTGTAATAAGGATATTGCATACATATAAGCATTGACAAGTGTTGTATGATATAAAGATGGAATTTTAGGAAAATTTTGGAACAAGGTGTGAGATCAAATCAACCATGATATTTTAACATCACCTACAAAGAATCCTAACGACCTAACCACATGTCTCATGATTGTGTGATATAATTTCTAAGTGAAGAAATGCTAGGAAATTACAATTTATGGTTTGAAAAGTTTGAGTACATCTCATGGAAAACTAATTGTTGTGACACGGGTAGGATAATGGAGTTTTGAGCTCAGGAATAAGGCCATCATGATGGAATTATGCACATGGAATTTTTTTTTATCTCATGGGAGAAATTCATAACATGTGCCTTGACTATAAGACTCCATGAGTAGTGCAATGGAGCATTCCATATTGTTACTTGGACATAAGACTCAATTAAAATGTCATTATAGCATGCTATAGTAGCACTTAACCATAAGACTCTAACGATTACCCCATGCACGAAATCCTTGGTCAGGTAGACTTCTCGGAATGGGGATTGCTTGGGTTTGTAAAGGTTATTAGATGATGGGAGCCTATTGACAAATGACTACTTTGGTGGTAGATGATATTGGAGGTATGATGATGATAATGGAGGTGTGATCATATTCCCATCAGTAAATGACTACCATGATGGTAGATGATATGTATGCATTCAATGGGAGGTGGGGGGAGAGGGGGCTTACTAGGAGTTGTATGAAAATACTGCATGGAGCAGTACGTCTGCCACTAAGTGATTCCATTGGTTGTGAAAATTTTGAGAGAGTTGGAAATGAATATGGAGATGTTTGCAACAAAAAAAAAAAGGCATGGAGTATTTCTTGTCGTTATTTTTTCCTTGGTGGAAGATTCTATTATAGTAGTGATGATGTATGCTTCTGGCATATGTTGGAGCTGTGATGATATCTTACTTGGTGGAAGACGATGATTTTTTCCTAATGACATATGTCCCACACTCACTGGGATGTGAGCATGAGGGATTTTGTTCAGTAAAGAAAGATTTAAAGGTTGTGTGCAGTTATGGATCATATACACCACTGAGTGCTCGCTTGGTTTGAAAAAAAATCATTTCTTGCAAATTCAACAACGTAAAGAGTAACTATAGAGATAAGTGTTAATTTTTGTTTAATTTTTTATTAAATATATTTTAATTTTTTTATGGTTAATCTCATAAGACTCATGTGCTTATGATGTAGGTGAACTACTAAATTTCCAACATAAATATACAAGGATGACTACAAAGAAGGCCATATCAACTTAATAATATCATAATGCACAACAACAACCCAACGGAACTCAAGACCTTTGGTAGTAGGCCATTGTGGTGAAATTAAATACTTTTCATATGCATTAATCACCATGAGGTATGACATGATAAATTTGTTGTGTTATTAGAGCAAGATAAAGGGATTCCTCGTTTGTGAATATTCTTCATGTGCAAGGAATCATTTCCAAGTGATGTATCAACCAAGGGACTGATGAAGCATAGAAGGGGATGCCTAAACTTGGAAGGTGTGTGATTTCATGAAAGAGAAAACAAATCTTCTGAGTAAATGATGAAGCAGAGAAGGGGATCCCTGAATTTCGAAGGTGTGTGGTTTTCAAAGAATCATGTGCATACTCATGAGGGTTAGAGATACATTGGGTGTGCTCTAGGAAGGAATGATTTGAATTGGTTCCCTAAAGGATCCAAGAGTCACAATGCATTCTGAATCGTATGCAGATCACACTATATAATTGAGTAATTGAGAAGGTTAAGGTGCAATGTAAGAATTATGGACAAGTTGAAGTCACATGGGAAATGGTTGATGAGATGAGAGTATCTTACCTATTTTTGTTTAATTTGTAAATGAATGTAGAAATAGTTGCGTGTACATAAATCTCGTTGTTGAATTTGTGTTTTGTGAATAGAACATTAAGGACAATTTTCCTTTAAGGGGATGGGTTCTGTAATAACCATTTTTATTACCCCCCATGTAAATTCCATTATGCACATTGGTTTATGCAAAATTACATGAAAATTTAAAATAATGACTGAGCTAAAGGAGTGGACAGAAATTTAGAGACTCTAGAGGAGGAGTTTCTTGTATTGAGTGTGCTAGCGCAAGTGTACGAAAAGAGCTCACTTTAGATGTGCATGACAAAAAACCCTAACAACAAATATGGCTGCTTAAATTATTTAGATCTGTAAGTGATAGTTAAAAAAAATGCTGCCAGAAACTTGATCTATGCAGTAAAAACAGTTAAACAGTGAAAAGAAATAAGAAATGCTCCATACATCCAATATAAAAGACAATATATACATAATTTAATATGTATTATAACACTTGGGAAGGGGAACAAAGAATGATGTTACCAGTAGCCCTCAATAGGATGGGTTCTTGGCTATCCTCGATGCTTCAGATCCAAAAGTTTCTCCCTCTCAATGATGTAGAAAACCCAAAATATGTTGAACTATATGGGAGCTCAAGAAGCAAAGAAAGTAGCAGTAGCAATGAGAATGATTAAAGCGCAACAATGAAAGTGATGAAAGTTAATAATGAATGGAAAACCCTCCTATTTATAACAAAATATTGAGTTATTCTCGATAATGGAAAATAATAAAATATTATTAACCAAGATCTAGATCTAATTTCTTGGAATATTTTATTATATTTTGTTGGAGGGAAAAGATATTTAAATTGGTTAAATAACTTTATTTAGAAATAATAAAAGAATAAATTATTTATTTATCAATTCATGAATGGCGTTAAGGAATAATTAGAAAATAATTATTTGTTTAATTATTTCTAGGTGATTTAGTCAAATTTAACAAGGAATAATAACTAGACAATGATTTAATTAATTATTCCTAGAGAAAAAATAAGAAAAATAAAAATTTATCTAATTATTTCTCATAATTGGGTTAAACATGACTAGGAATATTATTTAAACAGTGGTTTAATTAATTATTCCTATGGGAAAATCAAATAAACAAGGATTTATTTAATTATTTCTCATGGGGTTTCATGTTTGAACCAGAAACAACTTAATAAAATATGGTTTATTAAATTATTTATTATAGTGAAAGAAATTTTACTATGGTAAAATTGGTCTTAAATGGTGTACTTCGATCCATCTAATTATAAATGGTTAGATGACCAAAAATTGGTGTAATAGATTTCCCCCCAACGTGTGAGCGTTAGAAGGTAATCATATGACTGAAGTACATTGTAAGAACACAATCACTAGACACCAAAGGGGAGTGAGAGAGAGAGATACATATATGGAGTGAAGTGAGAGAGGACAATAACCAAGGGGGTGAGACTTATAAAATGATATAAGTCTTCGTTAATGTTTGGGTACATGCCCTCAGTGATGCGGGGGAGGCATACCTATGCCCGTTAAGATGAAAAATTAAAAATAATAATGGTGCACCCAGTACAATGAGACTGAGCTATAAAGTACATGATAAATGGTAGATGGCATGCTGGCATAAAATGGGCCAGATAAAAAAAATAATCGATCCCACAAACATACTACACCTGGGACAATAACCATGACTGAATACAATAATATATGAGTACATTAGACATAATAGCAACCAAAGAAGCTCTGATAAATAGGAAAGGGCTCCGAAAATATGAATGGATCATCTGAGTGATACATGCATGATATGAGTGTTGCAAGCGGCTCAAACCAAACCCATCAAATCTGTAGAGCTGCATCTGAGGCTGTAGCATAATATGAGGTCATCCAGGCATGTGGGGGGATACCTAAAGGGCCACCCCCTAATGAGGTTTGAAACATCTCACACACACCGAGGAATCACTAGTACAATATGTTGGATCGCTGAACCATCAAGTATAAAAATCTTGATCATGCAATAATTATTTGAAGCTGAGCAGATGAGAAACAATCAAGTCAAAGGGAAATGAGGAGTCTGTTTTCCTTATCTGAGGCACCAAACAAGAATGGAAGCTGGAACCAAGGTACACCACCCTCTAGAATTGTCTTATGGAATGAATGCACTGATGTTGACAGAAGGAAGTCTGGCATAGGCGAGGCAATGAGGAATCCTAAACTAAGGCACGAGGGATCATAATAAAGTGACTGATGGACTGACACCAGGGATGATGATGGAATAAGGGATGTTGAGTAGTGGATGGACAACTTCCCTTGTCAGAGCATAAAAAGTGTGGATGACCTGGCAACGACTGACTCGAATCTTGAGGGGATGGGGGAAAATATGACTGGAGGCCAAAATGGGTGACATGAGAGAGGAACAAGGCAGAAATTGATGCAATACTATAACAGGAGGCATAGTGACTCAGGACAGACTCTATGAATGTGTTGGTGACTCAACTCAGATGCTCTAAGCAAGCGTGACTCGATGAGGCTGCCACATAGAATAGGTTTGGTGGGGAAAATAAAATCATGAGAAAAATATGGCTACTCATGACGAAAATCGACACATGCACTAACAAGTATGAAGGAAAATTGGCACCCCAAGTAAAAGCAGCACAAGTGAAGAAATATGATTCTAAGAGGCAACAAAGTGACGCTTCTTCGAAAAAAGGCTTCCAGCTGAAGTTTCAAATAAACAACAACAAAAGGATACACATTTTACAGATTGGTGAGAGATTTCCAATGGTGTTGATGGTTCGTCAAACCGAGCTACAGTTTGGTCGCAATTGGCAAAAGAAAAATTAAGGTTTTTCTTTTAATAGGGCGATTTCCCTCCAATTTGATTAATTTTCTAGTGGAGATGTAGTGAAATTGGATAGGAGGAGGAGGCCCTAAATCTTGCGGCAACCATAGCGGAAAGACAAACTGTTGGAACTTGGAATCGAGATCCATCACTTGTAGGTTGGTGGCCTAACCCTACTCTAATTTTTTAAAGGTTCAGTTTTTTAGATTAGGTGCACGAAGCTCAGGAACATCACTCTGCCATTCCTCATGGCCGGATCACACTCTCTAAGGCATGTACTGTGGCCTGGATCACAGTTTATAGATGGGAAAACTGTGAGCTCATAGATACAGAGGATGGAAACTTCGAGTTGGTCCGGGAGTGGGTTTTGTCCTGTTTTTGGCTAGGGATTGAGACTTGATGACATAAGATGTATTTTATCTTTCTTTGAGCTGAAAAACATGATGGGTTTGTGTTAGTATTAATCTTAATCGCAAGCGTACGAAAAAGGCTCACTTTAGCCGTGCATAACAAACATCCCTAACAGCAAATATGGTTGCCAATATCTTTATATCTACAATTATTTGACCAAGATAAATGATGAAAAAATCTAGATCTATGCATTAAAATACATTAAGCAGTAAATAAAAGCAAGAGTTTCTCCATGCATCCAATAGACAAGAGAAGATTGTTTTAAAGAATTTTTGTATTTTTTGACACCTGGGAAGGGAACATAAAGAGATGTTACTAGTCCCCCTTAATGGGATGGGTTCTTGTAAGTCCTCAACACTTCATATCTAAAATCCCTCTCTCTTGATGGTGTAGAAAACCCAGACAAAAATGAAACTCAAAGGGACCTCACAAGAAAAATGGTAGCAAAATATGACAATGACGGTGTATCAAAGTCAGACCAAAAGTATAGATCTAGAGTGATCTTTAGGCAACAAAAGGTAGTGAGTGAATGGAAAAACCCTTCTATTTATAACAAAATATTGAGTTAGTCTAGATATTGGTGCATAATTAAAATATTATTAACCAAATCAAGATCCCACTTTTATGGAATATTTTATTATATTTGTTGGAGGGAAAAAGAATTTGACTTTGGTCAAATCCCTTTATTTGTAAATAATAAATAAATAAATAATTTATTTATTATTTTAAGGATGTGGTTGAGTAATAATCAAATAAATAATGATTTATTCAATTATTTATAAATGATTTAGTCAAATTTAACAAGGAATATTATTTGAATAAGGTTTAAATAATTATTCCTAGAAAATAATGAGATAAATAATGATTTATCTAATAAATTTTCCTATTTTGGGTTAAATATGACTAGGAATATTAATTTAACTATTGATTAACTATTTATTCTTTGAGGAAAATAAAAAAAATAAGGATTTATTTAATATTTCCTCATGGGGTTTCCTGTTTAGACCATAAACAACTTAATAAATGTGGTTTACTAAGTTATTTTTCATAATGAAAGAAATTAAATTGGTTTTACATGGTGTACTTAGGTCCATCTAATAGTAACAGGTTAGATGACCAAAAAATGGTGTAACTTATTTCCCCCCAATGTGCGAGCTTTAGGACCGAATCGTATGACCGAAGTATGTTGTAAGAACTCAATCACTAGACACTGAAGGGGAAGACAGAGAGAGAGAAATATAAGGTTGACCAAAGCACTAAAGGACTAGACCTTGAGGAGGTGAGACTTACAGGTGCAACAAGTCTATTTTATGAGTGAGTACCTGTGTTATAGGTGGTAGGGGAGGCATACCTATGCCCACCGAGACAAAGTAAAAAGAATAATGCGTCCAGTAAACAAGGGTCTGAACTATATAGTACATGTTGGCATAAACATGATCCAGATAAAAACATGATAATGAATGCCACATACATACTGTGCCTAGGATAACAAGCAGGAATTATACAATAATATCTGAGTACATGAGATATAAATACAACCAAAGTTCCCTTGTAAATAGGAAAGGGCTTTGAAAATATAACTAATACATGAAAACTAAAAGGCGCTGCAAGCGGCTGATGCCGACATCATCAAATCTATGGAGCTTCATCAAAGGATGTAATGAAGAGGCCATCCAGGCATGTGGGGGGCTACCTGAAGGGCCACCCCCTCATGAGGTTTGAAACATCTCACACACACCTGGGAATCACCGGTACAATATGTTGCATCACTGAACCATTAAGTATACGGATCTCAATCATGCTGTAAGGAGCGGGAGCTCAGAAAAAATCAATTCAAAGGGCAATAAGGAGTCCTTGTGCTTAATCCGAGGCACCGAACAAGAGTGGAAGCTGGAACCAAGGTACACTGCCCTCTAGACTTGTCTTTTGGAACGAATGATCTGATGTTGACATAAGGAGGTCCACCATAGGTGAGGCAATAAGGGATCCTCAACTAAGGCATGAGAGAAAATAGTAGAGCGACTGACAGACTAACACCAGGGGTGATGATGAAATGGGGGGTACTGAGTAGCAGACGAATGACTTCCCTTGTTAGTGCATAAGGGGCATGGATGACCTCGAAGCGACTGACACAATATCAAAGGGTATAGGGGACAGTAGGACTGAAGGCCATATTGTGTGACATGAGAGAGGAACCAAACAATGAAGGATGGAGGACAGGATACAAAGGGACTCGGGATAGACTCCATGGATGCGATGATGACTCAACTCGGATTCTCTAAACAAGGGTGAATTGATGATGCTACCACACAGAAAAGGTCCAAAGGGGACCATAAAAACATGAGTACATGATGGTTACGCATGACGCAAATCGACACGAGCAAGGAAAATTATGGAGGCAAAGTGGTGCCCCAAGTACAAGTGTTGCAAGTGAAAAAATTTGATTTTGAGGAGTGGTGAAGTGACCCTTCTTGGAAAAAATGTGTCTTGGTGAAGTATCAAATCACGAAAAACTAACAGATACCCATTTGAGGGTTCGGTGAGAGCTTTCCAACGATACAAATGGTTTTTCAAACTGAGATACGGTTTGGCTAGAGTAGGCGAAAGAAAAATCAGGGGTTTCTCTTTTAATAAGGAGTTTTCCCTCCAAATTCACCCATTTGCAAGTGGAGTTGTGGTGAATGTAGAGAGAAGAGAAGGCCCTAAATCTTGTGGTGATCGTAGCAGACAAACCAACCGTTGGAATGAAGATTCGTTAGTTGCAGGTAAGAGGCCTAACCATACTCTTTCATTTCAGTGGATTGAAAGTTTATTTTAGGTTCCTAGAGCTCAGGAACAGACCCCTGCTCCTCTTCACAGTCGGGTCGCACTTTTTGGGGAAAAAACTGTGACCTGGGTTGCAGGTTTTGGGCAAAAAACTATGACCTGTCCTAGGATTGGGTTTGAAAAGTGTGACCTGACATAGAGGGGTTGTTTTGTGTTGTTTTTGGATGAGAACTAGGTTTTTGTGTTTAGATACAGTATTTCATATCTGTACACTGACAAATATGATGGTTTTCTCCAGATATGGTAGAATTACAGATCAACTGGAGAGAGAGAGACCTGGACACATTACGATCGGAGATTTGAGAGGATCAGGGTGTCCACAGTGCACTCGCTAGGTTTGGGGTTCTGAAGTTTGTGGAGAACCCTCTGATGAGAGCTGGAGAGCCCTTGTTGGCTCGGATTTCCGGTTATTGGGATCCAGACCATGAGGTCTTTATAGTGCAGGGGCACCGGATCAAGTTGTTGGTCCAAGATATATATTTTTTGACTAGTCTCCCACCACTTGGGATGGTATGTAATACTCAGCCAGTGTTACCGCGAGGGTGGAACATCACGGAGCTTGTAGAGTGCCATTGTTTGTAATATTCCCATTTTAGCAAATGGCTAAATGGAATATTAAAATTTTTCTTTTATTATCTTGCAGCCAAATAAATGGGTAAGGAGACCCATGTTTATTGAAAACATGAATAAAATCCCTCACATCTGGAAGGGGATAAACATAAGAACTTGATTTTGCACCCTCAAGTGTGAAAAGGGGCAAATACATGAAGACAAGGTCATGTTTGACCAAGTCAATAACGTTGCCATAGGAGGAGTGGCTTACTTTAGAAGACAGCGTAGTGTGAATGAGGAAGAGGATATTTGATGGAGGAAACCCTAATGGATGGGGCCCATGGAGAAAGAGCTTTCACTTGTTTAAAAGGAGGGCAAGGAAACTATTGTTACTCATGCTTTTGATTATTCATTTAATTGTCTATTCAGAAAATTGTGCATTCTCTAACGTTTAGCAAGAATTGCCAGGAGGAATTCCTGTTTAGGATTCTTTCACCTTCTTGAGAGGTCTCTTGAGGGATTTCTCATATTTTCCTCACATCCAAGCTTGTGGCCAAGCATCCTCCATCAAGACAATGTTATTTCTACAACAAAGTAATGTTGTGTTGTTGGGTGTTGCAGTGAGGGTTCACTACATCACTTCCATCAGCTATTTTCAGAGGAGGAGTCCCTCTTTCCTTTGAGATATCAGATTGGAGATATTCAAGAGCTTATTGCAGATTGGCATCAAGGCCAAGCATTTCTCTTCACCAACAGCGCAGTCCCTTCTCTAGACTACGTTATTTCTGAGTGTGTTTGCAGTGGAGAATTGCTCCAGATGTTCGAAGGGAGAGATATTAGGTGAGAGGATCAACCTTTCATCCTAGAGATCCATTGGAGGAGATCTTGTCATTGATTGCAGCATCTTCAATCTTCTCCATTTATTTCCAGTTCTTGAGTTGCTGCAGCTACCCAACAACTCTGGCATTTCTGCAGATTTGCCATTTTGTGTATCTTTCAGCCAATCCCTTTGAGGATTGTGTATTGTATGTTTCCAGGGGTTGAGATCTTGCTCCCCCTTCTTATTTGAGCTATTCATTGTCATATCTATCTGTTATTGACATTTTGCAGCAGTTCTTCCTTCTAGATTGCGTAGTCATAGCCAGGGCCTCTTTATATAGCAGTATTTCTCTATATTTCATGTACATGTTTCATTGAGGAGGAATTGTTTGACTTGAGAGATCATTTTCTCAAGATCTTGTATACATTTGTTGCTGCTATTATCTAATGTAATGGTTATGTAGATCTTCCGAAATTCTTGGTTTTAATCCATTCACTGCTATTTTCCAGCTCATGTTTATGTATTGCTGAATCCCTGAGGGAGAAATATTTCAAGCTCTATAGACAGAGTCTGCAGATGGCCAGGTAGCCTCTGGATATCATCCTTTTTCAAAGGTGACATATCCAGTAAATGCCCTTGCAGTCAATCTCTGGAACAAAATCTTGATATTCCTAAAAAAGGGATATTACATTGTCGACCAGGTCTCCATATGAAGGGGACACGGATACCCATCGAGGATCTAGAGAGGTTAGAGACCCGTGTTGTGGCCGCAGCGATGCTGTGGATCCTGGGCAACCAGAAACTCCACCACATCGCTGGAGGGCAGATGATGCTTGTGGAGAGTGTGTTGAGTGGGACCTACTATGGGTGGGCCCAAATGATGTTGTTGTAATTGAAATGACAGTTGTCACTCTGCAAGCGGCAAGTGAACCATGACTGTGCATATGGTATAGTGTTGTGCTCGCTCTTCTTTAAGAAGATCCCGACACTTCGACCTCGCATACAACTCCAGGATGGGGGCCCGAGGGAGCCCAGGATGCATCGATGGGGGCGACTACTTTGCAGAGGAGGGGGTGGGATGATCAGACGGGTGTTCCGACCTGAGTTCTTTGCTCCTTGGGATCAGATGCCATTGTGCATAGATGACTATCCCTATAGCGAGATGAGTTATCGTGGGGACCCGGACTTTCCACTACTGCTTGGTCAGGTATGGGGACCGGATTGTAAGTGACAAGTTGCTAATATTTTATGTGCATTGTAAAGTTTGAGAATATTTTATATGTTACTGATTCTTTCATGTTTGGTATGCAAATACAACACTGGTAAAATCGGCTGGGTATATGAGACGTCCTGTAGTATCAGGAGCTACAGGACCTAGTGGATTGAGAGCGCCAAAAAATGAGGATGCAGTGGCCCTCCTGGAGAACATCTGTCGTAGATGTGAGAGGCTTCTAACTAGTGTTTCAGAGCACGATTGGAAAGACTTGGATGACCAGTACATAGAGCCATGTATTGGTCTACCCTCGGATTGGTGAGGGGTAATGCGGTGCATGGCGATGGCCGGACAGGGGATGCACGATCTACGAGTTACAAGAGCAGAGCCATTGGCTTGAGATCCTCTAGATAGTGATTAGTGTGTAGGGGCAAGTAGTGCCCACATTTTTTGAGTTTTTGTAACATGCTATGGGCATGTCATATGTATCAGAGTTGATGGACTCTAAAACATGTTATACGACACATATTATGGATATGCATCGTTTTGATGATTTTACGTTATTGTCTTGTGTTAAATGCATGTGCTAAATTCCAATATAGAATATTTTTTGCAATGCTATATAAATAGTGATTTTGTGCTCTAGGTACATGACTGAATGTAATTATTTCAAATTCACGCATCAAAAGCTTCACTCGTAAATATCTTCTAAAAAGGATAGGATTATACACACGATATACACCATTCAATTGCATGACAATAAGTAGGGAATCTAAACTAACATTAAAGTGGAGGATGCGATGGGAAAGGGCATCGACTAATAAACCTCGCATTTCATCATATTCATATTGATTATTGGTCGTAGTACCAATGCATACATCGTTTGAGAGAACAAGCGAATGAAAGGGGGTAAAAATGGCCCAACCTGCCGAGGCTAGATTCTGAGATAGCGACTTGCTCCATCGACATAACCGATATAAGGTATGGATGGGAGGTCCATCAGAAAGGTGCTAGAAGACAACAAATGGGAGGATGATGAACAATGTTGGCAACTGAAGCACAAAGTAGAAAATGAACAAACACTGATAGAGGGAGTGATCTGGGTAGGATGTCTACCGCCCGTACACCATTGGGAAGGTGGTGTGTGGGAGCTACCTTGTGGGAAGCTTGTGCGTAGGATACGAAAGTCATCATAGACACGGATGGTGCCATTCTGCTTATTGGTGGGAAAGATGAAGTCAAGGGTGGACAAGGCTTACATCATGTCATCATCACAATAGAGGATGGGGTGATGGGAGGAAGGGAGACCACATGACACGGCGAATCTACTTGACTCATCATCATGAGAAGAAAGGTTCACATGCACTTCATCATGGGGGATGACAGAAGAACAGGAAAATAAGGGATCCACTGATGTTGAGCACAAGGTGATCGTTGAAGGGAGGTCAAGCAAAAAAGAAGGGGAAGTCTCAGAGGGAGCTTCCACCATGGATCTCATGAATGATGATAGGTAGAGGATGGTGGCTACAGGATCTTTCATCTCGACATAAGGAGGGGGAATTTCAATGGGAGTGGGTAAATTCTCAAGCTAGCCTGAAGCATATTGCGTAAGGACAGGAGAGGCGGATTGGTTATGTTCAATCTTGTACTCCTAAACTACCTCCAAAGAGGCGCGGTAATGCGTGAGGTGGGGAAAATGGTGGGAATAATGGCCATGGAGATCACACAAAGTGCAAGGTTGGCTGGTGTGAATAGTATTAGGGTTCTTGGCTACAGTTGAGGAAGAAACAGAGGATTCAGGGACCATAGACTCAGGGAACACAACATTAACCATGGGCTTGATACGAGGCAACTCAGGACAATTATGGGTGGCATGACTGACAACATCACACAAAGCACAAGGATTTGGAGGCTAAGGAGGAGCAGGTTCAGTCGGGGAAGCCTTTTATTTTTATGCCTTCTTGCAAGATTTTCCCTTTTGACTTAAAGCTATTGCAATAGGAGAAGGTTCCTGTTAAGGTGGTTGAGGCACGATAGCAGTAGGAGGAGTCATGGGGACCAGTTGAACTGGGGTCAAAGAAAGATAAGGTTTGGGTTAACGAGGCGAGGTAGTGGCTGGGGGATCAGTGTTCCAGACGAGAATCCCCAGGGTCACGTTAGGAAGGGATAGAGTAGCCATGACAGGTACCGAGAACACTCCAGGAGGGAGAGCTAGGAACGGTATCTGACCGGAGGGGTAATGGCCAGGCGGGACAGATCCAAGATGGTTAAGGCCTAGAGGAATCGTTCCAAGAGGGTAGAGAGGCTCATGGATAACATTTTCAGGTGAAGGGCCAGGATGAGGGGGTCTAGAAGGAAGAATCAAAGGGCTAAGAGCAGGTTGCCGAGGGCGGGGCTCTTGACTAGCCGAAGTGGGCTGCTTGAGGGAAGCCTGAGATGATTGCATCATGCAAAGATTCGATGAGCTAGGATCAGAGACATGAGGAGGAAGACAAGGGAATGTACCAAGTAAAGAGGAGTCTTTTTAGACTCCGAGTGAGACACTGGTTAAGGGATCGATGGTTTTCTTATTGGCCACCGAAGATATGATGGACTCAAGGGAGGTCTGAGACTTCGGATCATAATATGTCAACTGGTAAATGGTGACTATATTTCCATTATGGGGAAAGGACATCTTGCAGTGAATTGTAGATGGTACAACAGACATCACATAGGTGTATCTATGACCTAATAGAATGTTGTAATCCAAGGGGGCATCAATGACTTATATGTCAACACAAATAGTCTTTCCTGCAAGAGTAATAGGACAATTATGGAATAGTTCAATGGGCTGGGAAGCGTGGCCATCCCATGCTCGGAGGGTGATAGTGGAAAGGGCCAACTCAGGAGATCTGAGTTGCTTCCAAACTAAAGCGGACATCACGAAGGTGGATGCCCCCTCATCAATGATACAATGGGAAACGTCGGCGTTCCGGATCTTGACTGGGATTTGGAAGGCGTTGGAAGCAGGAAGAGGAGGATGTTCTGACTAGTCAACATCGTAGACAATCAATTGATCATCTAAAGGATCTAAAACAACCATGGAAAATAGTAGAGCTTTTCTTTGTGAAGGGCACGACTGTAGGAGTTACAGTGTTGAGATGGAATCAGGAGATTGTGCCAAATCATCTACTATACTATACAAATGGGCAGCTTTGCTAGAAGAAAAATTTTGGTGTAATGGTCCCTTAGGGATCCTGGTATGAACCTATACCTTAGGCTAAGGGATCTACAAAGGACCATTGGTTTTCGAAAGAGGATCTGTAGAACCTGAAGAAGGGGGCTCGAGGGTAGACATAGCGGGAGGCTTGTTGTACTAACAGGAACGAGTTTGAAGGTTGAGGTCTATAGTTATAGGTTGGTCAGAGTTTATCATGAGAATCTGGTAATTAGAGGTACCATATGGAGGAGGTTGAGTGGCCGCTTGACCTTCAAGTGGTTGGGTAGCCAAGAATCCTTGCCGAGGAAAAGGATTAGTAAACATAGTCATTTTACTAGGCACGACATGGGGAGGGAGGGAAGGGGAGGCTTGCTGTCCTCGCGATGCTGCTTGAGTCTCCCACATCTGCTGCATCTGTGGTAAAAGAGGACAATCATGAGTGTAATGACTATAAACACCACAACAAGAACAAGGCTTATTCGTGCAAACATGCATGTCCTGCTTGAGCTGAGTGCCCTGTTGCTGGTTAGTAGTTTTAGGTGCATTACCTTAGGGATTAGGTCCAGGATTACTAGGGGTAGATTTATTTTAAGTGCTTTTGCTCTTATTTTTGGAAGTAGGAGGATTATTCATGCCCTTCTGTGCATGCACCTGCCCCTGAGGGGGCGGTGGCTGCTATTGCAGGGGTTGAGAAGGCAAGGGAGGTGGGGCTACTAATGCTTGAGGAGATGGAGCACTAGGCTGCAGATACGGATAATAAGGAGGTTGGGAAACATTGCGGTAAACAGGTTTGGAAAAAGGAGGAGGTATGACGTATCTTGGATACATGCTACCGGGAGGGGTAAAAGTGTTGGAGGTGTTGTCCCCTCCCTAAGGGAAACCATAGCCCATGGGAGGTTAAGCATATGGATTAGAAAGAGATCGAATGATACCTTCGGTGGCATGAAATTCCCTCGATGCATTGGCACCACTGGGTCAAGGGAGATCAGGTAATACGGTATCAACATAACCCCTTTGAGCATAGATCAGGTCATATTTTAATGCAATATGGAGAGAAACTTCTTCAGTTTGAGGGAAATACGACACGACATCTCTGCCTATAGTAGGAAAAAGGAATATAAGGAACCAGTCCATGTAGACATGGTCTTCGAATATAGGGGCTCGACATAGGCTCTTTCTTCTCAACGATTACTGGACATGATCGGATAGGCGGGTCACAGAAGATTGATGGAAAGAAGTCAAAATTTCGGTACCAATGTCATAATAGAGGGGAAGATGGAAATAAGATAGCAAAGCCCGAGTAAGAGTCATAAAGGTGGTATGAGAGGATGAGGCCTGATCAACATACCACATAGAAGCTTCACCAGTAAGTGTACGTTGGAACAACCGAAGACGAATAGAGTCATTGGTAATGGAGTTAGACGAACACCACATGTGGAAAGATCGAACATGATTTGTAGGATCTTCTCTAGCAAGACCTTCAAACTTGGGGATGTCAGAAGGGAGCTTGGTTGGCATAGCAGGCCAACCAACATCATGGCGTATAGGGTCAGTGATGAACTAGTTAAAATCGGGAAGACTGAGGCCTGCCATATAGGGGAGAAAGGGAGCAGTCGGGGTAGTTCTTGTTGCGGTCCCACTAGTAGTATTCCTTGCATTAGGGCTGGGGCTACCACCAGCATGAGGTCCTGAACCATACATGGTGAAGGTGATAGGGGGAGAACTGGGGGTGGAACCAAAAATGGAACCCACTGAACTAGAAGAGGAGTCGGAGTGCGGACTCGGTGGAGGAATAACTCGAATCCTACGCAGAGGAGTAATTCTACCTACTGGAAGCTGAGGATTAAGGCCAAGAAGTCTCCGGGATAAATCCCTTGGGGGCACAATTATGAAGGCACAAACATGGAACAAGGGGAAGAGAGACCAACAAGGGTGAAAAGGTGTAGGATCAACTGATTACAATGTCAAAACAAGGGCAGGGAGGTGCAGGATCAATTGATTGCAATGTTAAAGTCTTTGCCTGGCGGTGTTAACCAAGCTCTTCTTCACTTAGGGTGTGTGTTTTAAGTGTGTAAATTTTAAATTTCAAACCCAAACGTTTGTAGAGAAAAATAAAATGTGTGTTGTATAGCTGTAAATAAACCTGTAGATAACAGTATATGAAACTGAAATAACAGAAAATAAACAACTAATTATGCATTAATCTAAACCCAAGGAGGTGGGCCTCTCAACAACTAGTCTGTAGGTGGGAAAAAATCTAGTCAAAGCACACCAAAATAGCCAATAGATCTAAATTCAAGAGGGACATTGATCTAAAGGTCATATCTACTGGAAATAGGTGCAGAAAAACAACAAAAAATCAGAGGAAAAATTGCTGTAAAGGAGGTGGAAAAAGGATATAACCTGGAGTGAAGCAGAGGGGACCCTAGAGGAAAACCCAAACAAAACTAAAAGGAGGTGTTTTGGATGGATAAATAACCAATATAAAGTGGATCTTAAGGTGAGGGATCAGATATGAAAAATGGCTAAACACACTGAAATTTCAGATGACTTGCAGCAACTAAAACTCTTCCGCAAAAGGTGGAGGGTACTGAAGCCCTAGGGGGCTAGGTTCCCACTTTGATGAGAAAAATAGAGCAATTATAGGTCCAAAACGGGCAGAGACGGAGGTCACAAAACCCTAAATAGAGGCCTAGAAAAACCCAGAAAAATCTCATAAAAATCCCTGCAAAATGTTCAGGTCGCAGTTTCTAACCTTTTTTTTGCATAGGTTGCAGGTTTTGGCCTGTTTTCTGTGTCTTGGAGGTTTAGGTCATAGGTTTTGGCCCAAAAAGTGCGACCTGCACTTCCGACACTCTCGGGAGTAGGTTTTAGAAAATTTTGTCATCTCAGCTGCAGCTGATGCCTGTCACTTGCACAATAGGTCCGAAAACACACCGAAGTTAGAATTTTCAATGTTTTAGGGTTTTATAGGTTAAAAACAACATCAATAAAAGCAAAACAAGAAGCTTAAGAGAAATCATAAGGTTTGAAGCAGCTAGATATGCAGGAATTTGAAAAATGACAGAGGTCGTAATGGTAAACCCTTGTGGAGTCGCCAGTTGTTAGTATGAATCTTAATCGCAAGCATATGAAAAAGGCTCACTTTATCTGTGCATAAAAAACAACCCTAATAGAAAATCTGGTTGCCAATATCTTTAGATCTGCAATTATTTGACCAAGATAAATGCTGCAAAAATCTAGATCTATGCATTAAAAGACATTAAGAAATAAATAAAAGCAAGAGTTTCTCCATGCATCCAATAGACAAGACAAGATTGTTTTAAAGAATTTTTGTATCTTTTGACACCTGGGAAGGGAACATAGAAAGATGTTACCAGTCCCCCTCAATGGGATGGGTTCTTGTAAGTCCTCAGCACTTCAGATCTAAAATCCCTCTCTCTTGATGGTGTAGAAAACCCAGACAAAAATCGGACTCAAAGGGAGCTCACAAGAAAAATGGTAGCAAAATATGACAATGATGGTGGATCAAAGACAGACCAAAAGTATAGATCCAGAGTGATCTTTAGGAAACAAAAGGTAATGAGTGAATGGAAAAACCCTTCTATTTATAACAAAATATTGAGTTAGTCTAGATATTGGTTCATAATTAAAATATTATTAACCAAATCAGCATCCAAAATTTATGGAATATTTTATTATATTTGTTGGAGGGAAAAAGAATTTGACTTTGGTCAAATCTCTTTATTTGTAAATAATAAATAAATAAATGATTTATTTATTATTTTAAGGATGTGGTTGAGTAATATTCGAATATAGAATGATTTATTCAATTATTTTTAAATGATTTAGTCAAATTTAACAAGGAATATTATTTAAATAAGGTTTAAATAATTATTCCTAGAAAATAATGAGATAAATAATGATTTATATAATTAATTTTCTTTTTGGGTTAAATATGACCAGGAATATTAATTAAACTGATGTTTAACTAATTATTCCTTAAGGAAAATCAAACAAATAAGAATTTATTTAATATTTCCTCAGGGGGTTTCCTGTTTAGGCCATAAACAATTTAATAAATGTGCTTTACTAAGTTATTTTTCATAGTGAAAGAAATTTTACTTGGGGTAAAATTGGTCTTACATGGTGTACTTAGGTCCATCTAATATTAACAAGTTAGATGACCAAAAAATGGTGTAACAGTTTGTGTAGGTATGGTAGAGCTGAAGATCAACTAGAGAGAGAGGGATTTGGATGTGCATTGTGCCGAGATCTAGGGGGATTAAGTGTTCCAAGGCACACTTGTGAGGTACGGGGTTCTCAAGTTCATTGAGAACCCACTGATGAGGCAGGGGAACCCTTGCTATCCAGGATAGTTAGCTACTGGGATTCAGACCATGAGGTCTTTATAGTGCAGGGGCATAGGATCGAGTTGAAAATATAACCATACACTTCTTGACCAGACTCTCGCCACTAGGGGTGGTGGGAAATATACATCCGATATTACCGCGAGGGAGGAACATATCAGAGTTCATAGAACGCCACTACAAACTGGATGTTTGTGCTAAGGGAACGGTCATACTGATCGGTGATATAGTGAGGCTAGAGACATGGGCTATTACCGTAGCAGTACTGCGGATCGTGGGAAACTAGGCGTTCCACCATATCACTGGGGGGCAGATGTTGTTGGTTTAGGGTGTACCGAGTGGGACCTACTATGGGCAGGCCAAGATGATGTTGTTGTCAGTTAAATGACTGATTTTTCTATGCAAGAGATAGGTAAACCATGACTGTGATTTTGTTGCAGTGTTATGCTCATTCTTCTTCGAGAAGATCCCCACACTTCGGCCTTATGTGCAGATCCAGGATAGGGGCCCATGGGAGCCTCGAATCACCGTTGGGGAAATCTATTGCGGAGAGGAGGAGGAGGGGAAACAAGACGGGTGTTCTAAACTGTGTTCTTCACACATTTATATCAGATGCCACTGTATATAGATGACTATCCATACAGTAGTATGAACTTTCAGGGAGACCCTGACTTGCTACTTTCGCTGAGTCAAGCATGGGGACCAAATGGTAAGTGAAAGTTGCTATATATTATGATGCATTTTAAGTTTCTAGAATATGTATGTGTTACTGATTTGATACTTTTGATATGTAGATATAGCACCAATGAAGTTGAAAAGATATATGGGATGGCCCGCAGTGCCAGGGGCTGCCAAGTCTTGTGCAGTGAGAGGAGACCAGAGACCTGACTATGAGCCTCTGCTGGAGGATGTTCGCCGTAAGTGTGAGTTGATGTTGATCGACGTATCTGAACGTGGATGGCACTATATTGAGGACCAGTACATCGAGGGTTGTATAGAGCTACCCTCTGAGTGGCGAGGGGTCATGCAGCGCATGGCGATGGCCGAACAGGCTGTGCAGGATTTGCAGGCTGCTAGAGCCGAGCCATTGGCTTGGGACCCTCCAGATAGCGATTAAATGTAGGGGCATGTGGGGCCCTGAGTTTTGATTTTGTAACATGCTATGGGCATGTCGGATGTATTTAGAGTACTGGACTCGAAAACATTTATGATTTTATTGATACCTAATAGGGATATGCATCTTTTTATATATGACGAGTATATGGCTCGCCATTTGTTTATGATTACTTTCTTGTGTTAAATGATAAGTGCCAATCTAGAATACTGTTTGCAATTCTATCTACATAGTGATTTTGGGCTCTAGCTATATGACTGAATGTAATGGTTTCAAATTCATGTACTAAGAACTTTACTCATAAATATCTTCTAAAAAGGACATGGTTATTCATACGATACATGCCATTCAATTGGATGACAAGTGTTGAGCCCCAAAGATATCCTTCTTTTCCACCACATTTCACTTCATTTTCTTTGTCCCTCATCAATTACAGGCTTAAATGATCAATAGGATTGATTAGGATTAATTTAAGAATGTATATAATGACTAACTTGCTATGTTTTCATGATTTTGTTATTGTAGCAATTTTTGACTAGACTCGGCTACAGAACGCAGTCATTCTATAGCCAATTGCCTATTCCACAGCCGTTCTCATGTTTATGTAGGTTCCATGTGTCACCTCAAGGAAAAACACATATGGTCATATTCCACATCACTCCCCCATCATTTCTTGCTCTCCATGAAGTCTGAGCTCGAGTCTACAGGTGGTTATGCACGTGGGAAACCAAAACTAGGAGACAGACTTCTAATAGGACAAGGACTGTACAGATGTCCTTAATCATAGTACGAGGCCACCACCAGAGTCCTAGGGATTTTAGTTGGGAAAGACAATTATTTCTGTTTTATCTCAAAGACAGTTATGTAATTTTTTTATAAGTATGGCTCGGGAGACCGAGAAATGAAGCTATATTTTATGTTTTATTGCTAGATCTCAGAAGACCGTAAATACTCTGTTTTGAAGAATTTCTCCTTTAATGAAAGAAGCATCACTTTATTGCAAGAGCTGAGTCAATATTGAGTAGATTTGCGTGCTAATCCGGTGGTAGAGGGACCCTACTACCTGAGAAGCTTTGTTCATATGGTTTAGATAAGTAACTTAGCCTTGTTTCATTCTTAGTTTAATCAATTTTCTGAACTTTGTGTTTTTATACTTACTTGCAGTGGATGCCACGGTTAGTCTTATCCTTACAAAATCTTCCAAAATACCACTCACATTGGATGGGATATAGCTGTAGTATTTAGGAGTTAGTTACATTTCTCTGAACTTTATGATTTTGTGCTCAATTACATCAGTTGTTACAGCTAGTCGTGATCTTATAAACTCTTCCAAAATATCACTAACTCTAGATGAGGCATAGCTGTGGTGTTTTAGAGCTTTGTTGTGTTTTGTTGAATTGTATGCTTTCATTCTCATTTACATAACATGTTGCAGCCAGTCCTATTCCATAAATTATTCCAAAATACCACTAATTCCGAATGAGACAGAGCTGAGACATTTTAGTGATTAGTTGCATCTTTAGTCTAGTTGTAGTACTCCGGAGGTAGATGTAGCTCTAGTTTAATTCTATCACTGTGTTTCAAGTTTGATAATGGCACTCTAGTATAACTCTGTTCATTGTACTTTAAGTTAGATTAGTGACATTCTAGTTCAGTTCCAGTGCACTGTATTTCAAAGTTAGGCTAAAATCATTTTAGTTTAGTTGTGATCACTGTGTTTCAAGTTTGATCAATTGCATTATAGTTCAGTGTTATCCATTGTTCTTTAAGTTGTGTTAACTGTCAAAATTAGACTTCAAGGCCTTCATTGTTTACAAACTAATATTGTTCTGACTTTCTATTTATGCATCATCATATGGACAGGAGTGAGTTAGTGATATCAGTTTAAGGCCTTGATTGTTCTGCAATCTTTTGCAATTTCACAAATAAGCCTTTTCCCAAAAACTATTTTATAAAATATCTAAATTTCGAATGAGGCTTAGGAGTGACAAGTTGATCTGAAGAATGGATTGACCTTAGCATGACAAGTTAATTCAGAGTAGAAATCTTATTGTGCTACAAATAATCTTTTTCCAATTGTGTTCCAATAAACTTTTAGCCATGGATGAGATTCCTTGCAATATTGTAAGATGGTTGTTTACTTAGGAGAACCTAATTTGTACTAAACTTGTCCTTTTATCAAGCTATTCCAACATATTTCTAATGAATGAATTGGATGAGTTTATGTTATGAGTTATTGAGTTCATGTTGTGATTTATTTTCTTGCTATGAGTCATTATCAAACTTTGCATTTTCTGTTCTTAGTATAGGTTTTTCTCTGTTTTTAGTGTGACCAACAACTGTTCTTTTTCAACACTTAGTTCTTTTCCTTCTTAACATAAAACCACAAAACCAAAAACATCATAAAAACTCTAAACACAACGTAGTGAGAAACAGATACCTAGGCACATATAGTGCACCTCACTTCAGCAGTTTACTGACCCTGGTTGATAATTTATGACCTCAATTTAGGAACACTAAGTTGAGCACAACATTTTGGCGTCATTTCCAGGGAAGTGTAACTAGGTAGCCTTGTTTCTTACCTCCCAAAAAAAATTACATGCATAGAGAAAGAGACTCAAGGGGTAGATTCATAAGAAGCAAAAGATTGATTCCTAGAACACCACTTGTTTCAGCAAGACCAAGAGCCAGCACACCTCCAACTCAAACCCACATTCCATCCTTTACTGATCCTAGACTTCCAGAGGAATTAAGATCAGATATTCCATCAGAAATACCTTCCACTTTACCCATTGAACCTGTCTTGGAAGAAGATTCAGGAACCCCTACTAGGGACTTAAACCTTTCAACTTCCACAGAAGAATCAACTATGGCAGAAGAAGGGGGAGGAGGAGTTTTTAATGGATAACACACACTATTTGGAGGGGATAGAGGTAGAGGTAGAGGAGAAGGAGGTAGAGGTGCAGAAGGAGAAGGAGGCAGAA
This sequence comes from Pinus albicaulis, assembly GCA_034641835.2. Taxonomy (NCBI): domain Eukaryota; kingdom Viridiplantae; phylum Streptophyta; class Pinopsida; order Pinales; family Pinaceae; genus Pinus; species Pinus albicaulis. The sequence continues at coordinate 1,103,037,044 of CM076580.1, forward strand.
GAAGAGGTAGAAGAGAAATGGGAAGATCTTTTGGGTTTCCTATAGTAGATGAAGAAACCAATACAACTATGAAAAAAATTTCACCCTCTGTCCTTCCAAACTTTTATGGACTTAAAACTGAAGATCCTGAAACCTTCCTATTTGAATTTGAAGTCCTATGTAGAACCTATGACTACTTGCAAGATGCTAAAAAACTTAAACTATTCCCTTCAACATTGAAAGGAGCAGCATTAAAATGGTTTATGAGTTTGATCAACAGTTCTATTAGGACATGGGAAGACATGAAACAAGCATTTCTAGAGAGGTATTTGGATTACTGTATGCCAGTCAACCATAAGGAGGAAGTGTTTAAAATTCTACAAAAATAAGATGAAAATTTGGAAGATTTATTGGAGAGATTTCACTACAACATCAAAAGAGAAAAAATGGAAAATCTAGACCAAGACACTTTGAAAGCTCTTTTGTTGAAGAAAATTAGGGATGAATGGTTAGATATCCTTAACATGATGGGAAAAGGGGATATATCTCAGCTCACATTACCTGAAATAGCTGAATTATGTATCAACCTTTCAAGAGGGAAATCTAAAACTGTAAAAGGACCAAGAGACCCTGCTCTTGCAAGGGCAAGTAAGTCTGCTTCTGGGACAGTAAGTAGGGCAGAAATAGGAAATATGCTTGATGAGTTCAAATATAATATCTTGGGGAGTCTTAGTGAACAGATAGACACCCTTAAGTTACGAAACAAGCAAAAAGCTGAATCTGATGCCTTAGCAATCTTTTGTGCCAAATGTAGAAAGAAGCATGCCTTGAGAGAGTGCCCTTTGGATGCAAAAGTAATAAAGACCTGTGTAATTTGTTCAGAAAAACATGAGACCAAGAGTTGTCCTTCACTTCCTAGTCTTAAAGCTTTATTTCAAGAAGAAACTCCTACAAGTTCCACAGAATCTCTCAATTTTGTGTCCAGGAGGCCTTGGCAAGGACCTCAAACACAAGGATTTCATAATCAGTTGTATAATCAACCCCCACCAAATTGGAATTCTTGGCAGCAACCTTGGCCCCAATTTCAAAATCAATCACAAACTTGGGCGCAAGAAGCACAAAATCTCTATGGAAGATACTTTCAGTATTACCAATATCCACCATCCTATCCACCATATCCACATTTCCCTCCTCAACAAAATTTTCAACAAAATCCTCAACAAAATTCTCAAAATCCACAACATCAAAATCAACCACTTCCATTACCATTTCCTCAGAAAAAAAATCAGTTGCCTACCCAACCCATACCAAACCCCAACAATAAAAATCCTCAGAACACATACATGATAGAAGGCCAACAGTTTCCAACTTATTTGACCACTCCTTTAGACCTTAGTGATGTTCAACTTAGGTCTGGAAGAATACTTGAAAAGAGGAAACCTTCTGTAATCATACAAGAGAAAGATAATTCTGAGGAAGATTCTCTATGGGTAAATAAAAGTCTTGAAGAGAACACAATTTTCCAAGACTCAAACATTGAAAAATAAAAACAAAAAGAACCAATAATTTCAACTCCTATATTAGAGCAGCCATCAACATCCACTTCTACACCTCCCTTTCCAGAAAGATTACAAATTGATAGGGGTGTAGAAAAACAAATTATGGTGCCTAATTATGATTTCCTAGATGAGATGAGAAATGTTTGTATTAAGATCCCATTATTACAAGCCATCAAGGAAATTCCAATCTTAGCAAAAACAATAAAGGAGTTGAGCATGAAGAAAACAGGAAAAAGAATAAGAGAGAAAGAAAATTCAACTGGCAGGAAAAATAACAGATATCATGATGGGTAAGATGGCTATTCCAAAGTATCTAGACCCAGGAAATCCAGTTGTTAAAATTCACATCAATGGAATTGAGATCCAAAACACACTTATTGATTTAGGAGCAGCAATCGATATCATGAGTAGACAAATCATGGATAAATTGAAACTTCCTAATCTTATTTTTACACCCACATTATTACAATTAGCAGACAGATCTGTGATCAAACCTGATGGGGTAATAGAAGACATTCCGGTGTCCCTAGATTCTCGGGAATATCCTGTGGATTTGATGATCCTAACTCCTAAGAATAATCTAGGGGGGCATCCTGTTATATTAGGAAGACCTTGGTTAGCTACAGCTGATGCTTTCATTAGTTGTAGATCCGGTGATATGTACATCTTTGATGTTAGTTCAACCAAGAAATTTACCTTGTATCCTCCAGCAAAAAAAATTACAGAATTAGATGATACTCAATGGATAGAGGATGAAGAAGACTTACAACCTCTCTTCACAATTTCAGAAATTAGTGAAGATAGCCAGATTCTGAATACCTTAGAAAAATTTGAATCCTCTTCAGAATATAAGCATGAACAATTTCAAGAAGAATCCAACATTGATTTTTTATCATCAAGACAGATGTCTCTTTACTCCATGGATAAATTTGGCAGCTCTACAATTGAGATATTTCCAGGCAAAACTTTAAACATAAACAAGAACCTAGAGAAATCTCAACAAGAAGAGCTAGTCAAGATATTACAGAGACATTCTTTTGCATATGCATGGGAGTACACTGATATGAAAGGGATAAGCCCCAAGACTTGCACTCATCACATCTACATAGAGGAAAATTGTAAACCAATCAGACAACCTCAAATAAGGATGAATCCAAATCTTAGGGAGATTGTTAAGGAAGAATTGCAGAAATTGTTAAATGTTAACTTTATCTATCCCATTTTAGATATTCAGTGGGTTTCTCCTTTGGTAATTGTGCCAAATAAAAATGGTAAATGGAGGTTATGTATTGAATACCAGGAATTAAATAAAGCTACTCTTAAATATCATTTTCCCTTACCTTTCATATATCAAGTGTTAGATACATTAGATGGCAAAAAGTACTTTTAATTTCTATATGGGTTTAGTGGTTATAACCAAATCCAATGTGAATGAACTACTTTGAGGTTTTTTTTTTTTGAGGGATATACACACAGCAATGCTAGGGAAATACTGAGAATCTTTTCAGATCTAATACATGATTGTGTAGAGGTATATATGGATGATTTCACAGTTTATGGAAACACATTTGAAGAAGCCTTAAAAAACTTGGAAATTTTTTTAAAGAGATGTAAAGAAGAAAATCTTTCACTTAGTCATGAGAAGTGTTTTATGATGTTTACTGAAGGAATTGTTTTAGGACATCATATTTCAGGGGATGGGATTAGAGTTGATGAGTCAAAAGTTGAAGTCATCTCTAACTTATCTATTCCAATTTGTCAAAAAGATGTTAGGAGTTTTCTAGGATTTACAGGATATTATCGAAGGTTTATAGAAAACTTCACCAAGATAGCATCTCCACTTTTCAAATTACTTACCAAAGATTGTGAATTCAAGTGGAATCCTGATTGCCAGTTAGCCTTTGAGACCCTGAAAACAAAAATCTCTGAAGCACCTATTTTAAGAGGACCTAACTGGAAGTTACCTTTTCATATTTCAACAGATGCCTCAGATACAGCTCTAGGAGCAGTATTGGGACAAAAAGACCTGATTCCATATGCCATCTACTATACCAGTAAAAATTTGACTCCTTCGGAGTTAAACTATACTGTAACTGAAAAAGAGTTTTTAGCTATTGTTCATGCCATAAAAAAATTCAGACACTATATAACAGGCTATGAAACTTTTGTTCACACAGATCACTCTGCAATTAGATATCTAATGAAAAAATCAATTACTAATGGCAGGGTCATAAGATGGTTATTGCTTTTACAAGAATTCAACATTACCATTCTAGATAGGCCTGGAAAACAAAACACAGTAGCTGATTTCCTATCTAGACTCCAAAACATCAAAGACAATACCCCAGTTGAAGATCAATTCCTTGATGAATATCTTTTTGCAATTTCTACTCAAACTCCTTGGTTTGCTAACATTGCTAATTATTTAGTTTCAGGGAAATTTCCTTCAATAATGAATGCAAGAAACAAAAGAAAGATCATTTATGACAGTGCAAAATATTCATGGGTTGCTAATGAGTTATACAAAACAGGTCCAGATTTTATCATTAGGAGATGTGTTCGAGAAGATGAGATGCCTGAGATCCTCAAAGCATGTCATGATGAACCTTGTGGCGGAAACTTTGCTGATAAAAGAACATCTTATAAGATCCTTCATTTAGGATATTATTGGCCATCCCTTTTTAAATATGCTAAAGAGTATGTCAGAAGGTGTGACAGTTGCCAAAGGGTAGGGAAACCTTCTCCTTCAGGTGAGATGCCATTGCAGCCTCAGGTACATATTGAACCTTTTGAAAAATGGGCTTTAGATTTTGTAGGACCTATTAGTCCTCCATAAAGACAAAAGAAATATATATTAGTTTGCACTGATTATGTTACCAAATGGGTAGAGGCCAAGCCATTACTTTCTGCTACTGAAGCATCTATAGTTAATTTTCTTTTTGAGGATATTTTTACTCGTTTTGGTGTCCCAAGGGAAATTTTTACAGATCAAGGAGCTCAATTTACATCAAATCTAGTGGAACAAATGATGGAGAGGTACAAAATTAGACACAGAAAATCTACTCCCTATCATCCACAAGCAAATGGTCAAGTGGAATCTACTAATAAGGTCATTGAAGGGATCCTAACGAAGACTGTTCATTTGCATAGAAGAGATTGGGTAGATAGGCTTCCCGAAGCCTTGTGGGCCTATAGAACTACATGGAGGAGCACAACAGGCCATACTGCTTATGAACTTGTTTATGGAAAGCAAGTTTTGTTTCCCATAGAGTTCCAGATTCAAACTTTCAAAATGGTAGTTCAGCTAGGACTTGATTTAAAAAAGGCACAAAAGCACAGATTGGAGAAGATTAATGAATTGGATGATATCAGACAAGATGCAGTTCAGAAAAAAAGTATAGTCCAACAGCAAAGGACTAGATGGCATGACAAATACATCAAGGAAAAGAAGTTCAAAGAAGGTGACTGGGCTCTCTTGTTTGATTCAAAGTTCAAGGATTTTCAAGGTAAATTCCAAACACATTGGCTTGGGCCATATGAAATTATAAGAATTTTTTATAATGGAGCAATAAAAATCAGGACAATAGATGAAGATAAGGTCACTTTTCTTGTAAATGTTCATATATTGAAGCTGTATCACAAGCCACTTTCAAGAGAAGAATTTGTCAAGAGATTTCAGCAAAACAGTGATGTGAAGTTAATGAAGAAGAATTTTCCTTCTTCATCAACTTAGTTGAATTTTCTGAATTCAGAAGCATAAAATAAATAAATAAATAAAATAAAATAAAATAAAAATAAAAGTATAAACATGAAAACTAATCACTAATTAGCATGTTTATACAGAAAAGATAGAGTGAAAATCAGAATCTTTCTGACACTTTAGCTTTTCAAATTTGTTCTTTTTATGCAAGCAGCTATTACAAAATCATAAGTGCAAACCCATATTTCACTTATGATTCATTTCATTCCATTCATCCATACTACGTTTCATTCCATTCATCCATACTCCACTTCACTCCATACTTCATTCCATGGTCCACCTCATTTTCATCTCAGAGTTTTAAGAGTGATTTCTTTCTGCAATTGAATAATACAGATCATAAGTTGCAAGTCATTTTCCATACTTCACTCCACTTCATAATTGTGATTCATTTCATTCCATTATTCACTTCACTCATACTCCATTACACCATACTTCATTATCCATTTTTAACTCATTTCATACAAACATTCCATTCATGCTTCAAACCTTTCCATTCCATGTTTTAAGACTTCTACAGGTACATTCTGCAATCAGTCAGACATTCTGCAGCCAATCAGACATTCTGTAGCCAGTCAGACATTTTGCAGCCATAAATCCTGAAGGCACTATCCAGTAATCACTTGATTGAGCAACAAATTGATCCTGCATGTCCAAGACAACAAGAAAAATCAAAGGAGTTATGAGGACTGAAGACCAATGAATTTTAAAGGAGGACAAGGCATATCAAAACCAAAAGAAAAAAATCAAAGGAAAGGCAAAGGTAAAAGTTATGAAATTATTATGGTAACAGATCATGAAAGTTTAGCATAATTTAAGTCATGTATGATTCAAAAAGGTTGTTTTAATTAGTCGTGTTGATCATGCCTATCAAACCTATCATAAAAAATTTGGACAAAATCCCTTCTATCTTGCCATTTCCAATCATCATTTAAAACTTAATGGTTAAGTACTGAAGTGATTTGATCAGTCACGTCACTAGGCCAAAGTATTTAATGATGATTTTGAATTTCTCACAAAATATATCCATGGTCTTTTCTTCCGTGATATCTCTCAACTCATTAATCTGTGTGAATCACCCTCACCGCATTATACTCATTTCATAACTACTCCATATCATTTCTTTCCGCAACCAATTCTTAGCCATTTTCACGGGGCGGAAAGTTCCACAACCAATTCTTGGCCATTCCGATGCAGCAAAACGGAAACATACGCTGGAGTAAAAAAATCTCTTTAATAGCCATTTTCACCATGAACAGAGGAGCAGCAATTTGAAGGTTGAAAAGATAAGTTATGGGTCTCATAGTAAGAACTGAACCAGTTGGAACCAAGTACTTGGAAGGCTATCCACAAATCAGAGAAATGCTACAGCAGGCTGGGTGGTTGCAATTTTTATAAAAATTCAATGGTGTTCACAAAGAGGTGACTAAAACATTTGCACGGTCCTTCAATGGAGCGGAGGTCGAAATAGGAGATGTTAAATTCACCATTACATAGGCTTTCATTGCAGAAGCAATGGAATTACCCAGGCAAGGAGAAAAGTGGTTCAAAAATATGGAATTTCATAACGAGGCATGGAGGCAAATACTCAAAGCACCAGGTATGGATGTTTCCATTTTTAAGAAAGGTATTCCTAGCTTTGCACTGAAGAATAAATGGAGGAACATGTTTCTCATTTTGCAAAAAATTATAACTTGTGAAGGAAGATTTGGTACCCTCTATGTTTATCATATTCGGTTAATGATGCATTTCTTAGGAGAAGAAATCAATTTTCCCTTTTTCCTACTTCATAGTCTGAAAATAATGGCCTCAAATGTACAAAAGAGGGTTCAATTTCTGGAAACAACCTTGTATCACCATGGGTTAGTCAAAATCTTAATTGAACATCATTTGGGAAAAATGGGAGATAATTGGGATGAGTTTCTAGTAGGGAATCACTTTGAGGAACCCAAGGAATCCCCACCTGAAGGCAAACCCATAAGAAGAAGCAGGAGAAAGGAAATTTCCAAGGCTGTTGAAACTAAAACTGGTAAATCAATACAAGAGAACAGTGAAGAGATGATTTATGAGAAATTGGCTCAAATTAAAAAGCAACTTAAGAAGGAAAGAATAATAAGAAAATATGCCAAAGACAGAGGAGAAGGGCCATCTCAACCGAGACGAAGTCACAGGCTTAGAGGTATACTAAAGAAAACATTGAGGATGAAGAAAAACCTACTGCTAGATCACTTAAGCATCAGTATGAGGAGGATTTTGATGAAGGAGCTCCTTAAATAGACCCATCACAACAAGAAATTTACAATTATGTTGAGACACTAGAAAGGAAAGCTTCAGAAAGTAGAGACAGAAGTCCTAGTCCACCAAAATCTATAATTGATATGATAAGAAGAGATAAATATGAGTTAGAAGTACTCAATAGGCACATCAAGAATGAGAATGAAATTTTAAGGGAGCAGGTTAAGCTAAAAGGTGATATCAATACAACTCTGTCTCTACAAATGAAAAAGTTGCACAAGGCTAGTGAAATATTGAAGGGGAAAAACAAAAAGTTAAGCAGGGCACTTACAAATTTGAGATTCAAGTTAGTCATAAGGAAGCCCAGAAGGACATTGAATGTCAGGCAAAGCAGAAGAAGAGGCTTAGATGTCCTAGCAGAGGTCTCAGAGTACATGGAATAGTTGCATGAGGACATGCAAAAGCCTTGCAGTGGGGGTATGTTGAGCCCCAAAGATGTCCTTCTTTTCCACCACATTTCACTTCATTTTCTTTGTCCCTCATCAATTACAGGCTTAAATGATCAATAATATTGATTAGGATTACTTTAAGAATGTATATATTGACTAACTTGCTATTTTTTCATGATTTTGTTATTGTAGCAATTTTTTACTAGACTCGGCTACAGAACGCAGTCATTCTGTAGCCAGTTGCCTATTCCGCAGCTGTTCTCATGTTTACGTAGGTTCCAGGTGTCACCTCAAGGAAAAACACATATGGTCATATTCCACATCACTCCCCCATCATTTCTTGCTCTCCATGAAGTTTGAGCTCGAGTCTACAGGTGGTTATGCACGTGGGTAACCAAAACTAGGAGATAGACTTCTAATAGGACAAGGACTGTACAGATGTCCTTAATCATAGTACGAGGCCACCACCAGAGTCCTAGTTTGATTTTAGTTGGGAAATAAAATTTTTCCTGTTTTATCTCAAAGACAGTTATGTAATTTTGTTATAAGTATGGCTCGGGAGACCGAGAAACGAAGCTAGATTTCATGTTTTATTGCTAGATCTCAGAAGACCGTAAATACTCTGTTTTGAAGAATTTCTCCTTTAATGAAAGAAGCATCACTTTATTGCAAGAGCTGGGTCAATATTGAGTAGATTTGCATGCTAATCCAGTGGTAGAGGGACCCTGCTACCTGGGAAGCTTTGTTCATATGGTTTAGATAAGTAACTTAGCCTTGTTTCATTCTTCGTTTAATCAATTTTCTGAACTTTGTGTTTTTATACTTACTTGCAGCGGATGCCACGGTTAGTCTTATCCTTACAAAATCTTCCAAAATACCACTCACATTGGATGGGATATAACTGTAGTATTTAGTAGTTAGTTACATTTCTCTGAACTTTATGATTTTGTCCTCAATTACATCAGTTGTTACAGCTAGTCATGATCTTATAAACTCTTCCAAAATATCACTAACTCTAGATGAGGCATAGCTGTGGTGTTTTAGAGCTTTGTTGTGTTTTGTTGAATTGTATGCTTTCATGCTCATTTACATAACATGTTGCAGCCAGTTCTGTTCCATAAATCATTCCAAAATACCACTAATTCCGAATGAGACAGAGCTGAGACATTTTAGTGATTAGTTGCATCTTTAGTCTAGTTGTAGTACTCCGGAGGTAGATGTCACTCTAGTTTAATTCTGTCACTGTGTTTCAAGTTTGATAATGGCACTCTAGTATAACTCTGTTCACTGTACTTTAAGTTAGATTAGTGACATTCTAGTTTAGTTCCAGTGCACTGTATTTGAAAGTTAGGATGAAAGCATTTTAGTTTAGTTGTGATCATTGTGTTTCAAGTTTGATCAATTGCATTCTAGTTCAGTGTTATCCATTGTTATTTAAGTTGTGTTAACTGTCAAAATTAGACTTCACGGCCTTCATTGTTTACAAACTAATATTGTTCTGACTTTCTATTTATGCATCATCATATGGACAGGAGTGAGTTAGTGATATTAGTTTAAGGCCTTGATTGTTCTGCAATCTTTTGCAATTTCACAAATAAGCCTTTTCCCAAAAACTATTTTAGAAGATCTCTAACTTTCGAATGAGGCTTAGGAGTGACAAGTTGAGCTGCAGAATGGATTGACCTTAGCATGACAAGTTAATTCAGAGTATAAATCTTATTGTGCTACAAATAATCTTTTTCCAATTGTGTTCTAATAAACTTTTAGCCATGGATGAGATTCCTTGTAATATTGTAAGATAGTTGTTTACTTAGGAGAACCTAATTTGTACTAAACTTGTCCTTTTCTCAAGATATTCCAACATATTTCTAATGAATGAATTGGATGAGTTTATGTTATGAGTTATTGAGTTCATTTTGTGATTTATTTTCTTGCTATGAGTCATTATCAAAATTTGCATTTTATGTTCTTAGTATAGGTTTTGCTCTATTTTTAGTGTGACCAACAACTGTTCTTTTTCAAAACTTATTTCTTTTCCTTCTTAACATAAAACCACAAAACCAAAAACATCATAAAAACACTAAACACAATGTAGTGAGAAACAGATACCTAGGCACATATAGTGCCCCTCACTTCAGCAGTTTACTGACCCTGGTTGATAATTTATGACCTCAATTTAGGAACACTAAGTTGAGCACAACAACAAGAAACAAGGAATATAAACGAACATGAATATGAATGATGTGATGATCAAGTTCATCGACTAACAAACCTATCACTGCATCATATTCATTCTGGTTATTGGTGGTATATCCAATGCATATTCCATTGGAGCGGACTAACGAATGCATGGGGGTAAAAATTTCCCAAGCTGTCGACACTAGATTCCTGGAGAAGCAACTTGCACCGTCGACATATCCAATATATGGTGTGGATGATGGATCCATATGAAAGGCACCATAAGACAAAAAATGGGATGATGATGAACAATTCAAGCTACCTAAATGCATGACATAAATAAAACACACATCTCAGTGGGAGATGATATGGGTAAAATCTCTTAAGGTAGAGTTCATTGTGAGTGTTAGGAAGGAGTTGGCCTTCGAAATCCTCTAGAAGGTATGCCCCATTTACCAAATCCTTGCTAATGATGTAAGGTCCTATCCATAATAATTCAAACTTCCCATGAACAAGGACATCATGAGCCTGGTCACACACTAGAACACGATCGCCTTCGTGAAAGGTACGAGGGTGGAATTTTCGGTCATATTAAGCCTTCGTGCACTCTTGGCCACTTCGATGATTTTCAAGGCAACATGATGGTTTTTGGAAGCATGCTCAAGCATGATAAGTATTTTTTCTAAAGGTTGGATGTTAGGTAGAAGTTCGATGGCTAGGTGAAGGGAGGGGATTTTACACTCCATCGGTAATACTGCCTCCTCACCAAAAATATGGTGGAAAGGAGTAAACCCAGTGGTAGTTTTAACAGAAGTTATATAGGCCCACAATGTAGGGAATATCATAAGGTGCTAGTTGGTTTTGTGCCTGTTCACCATCAGTAGAAGCATAGTTTTAAGGATTTTATTGACCGCTTCAACTTGACCATTACCTTGGGGATAATAAGATGATGAATATTGGTGCTCAAATCCCAATAGAGAGGATAGATCATGCCATATCTCATCTTCAAAATTTCGGCCATGGTCAAAGAAAAATTGTTTCGAAACCTCGAATCGAGTGATAACACGGTTAAAGAAAAATAAAGTTGTGGTAGCTACCGTGTTATTGAACGTTGGCATGGCCTCATCCCATTTGGAGAAATAGTCAACCTCCACAATGATATACTTGTGGTTACCATTAGATAGAGGTCAAAACTCCATATAGTCAATGGCCCACTTACAGAAGGGACCAGATGATATGACATGATGGAGGGGAGCAGGTGGAGCTTGCGCCTTTCGGGCGAATAGGTGGCAATTGGAACAATGTTTGACTGATTTAATGTAATCACCAAGGAGAGAAGGCCAAAAATACACAGCGTGCATGAATTTCTGGGCAGTAAACACACCAGAGAGGTGGCCAACACAAGCCTTGCTATGGCAAGCATTAAGGACATGCTTATCTTCAGCATGCATGAGACAACGACGGAGGACAGAATCAACACCGCGACGATAAAGATCATCACCAATGAGAAGATATTGGGGGGCTTGGTGTCGTATACGTCATCGAGCATCAAGATCAAGATGGAAAGTGAACTTTTGGGTTCACAGGTAGGTGAGGATGTCGCCATACCAAGGGTCATCTGAAGTAATGGAAAACAAGTGCTCATTGAGTAAATCATCATTAGCTAGTGGATCTTGCGCACCAATAGGTAATTCACAAATTAGTTCAGCAAGGGCTAAACCTTTCTTACTCTTGGGTGTGACAAATTCAAGATCGAATTCCTGAAGGATAAAAATCCAACAGCCGTACTTCCCATTGATGATCCGTCGACTCAATAGGAAATCCATAGGGTTGGAATTGGTCATGACCTTGGTGGAATGCGCTAGGATATAATGACGAAGTTTTTGGACTGAGAATACAATGGCCAATGACAACTTCTCTTCATGTGATTAGGGAACATGGGGACCCACAAGGTTCTTACTGAAATAATAGATAAAATGTTCATTTTCAGTGTCATCTTCCTAAATTAGGACCCCATCGACCGAATGGATGGAATTTGAGATGTACAGGATGAAATCGCTCTCAAAGTTAGGAGGAATAATCAAGGGAGCAGAAGTGAGAGCATGTTTCATGGCATCAAAATATTATTGAGTGTAGTCATCCAAAACAAATGGAATGTCAGGAATGAACCGACGAAGAAAGTTCACTTTGCCTTGAAGGCTTTGTAACTGGTGCATTGTATGATGAATATTAAGCTCAAGGATGGCTTGAATTTGAGAAGATCAAGCGTTATACCATATTTGGACACAATGAAACCCAAGAGATGACCGACAAGAATGAAAAATACACACTTCAAAGGGTTGAGGCAGATATTATACTTGCGACATCGAAGAAATAAAATACGAAAATCATGAATATGTTACACCCGATGCCTAGAATGAGCAGTGAGGTTGTCAAGGTAGGCAAGGATAATATGAGAAAAATCATGGAAACAATATGACATGGCACGCTGAAAGGTGGGTCCTATATTATTTAGGCCGAACGACATGACCCTATAAGAAAAAGTTTCCCACGGACTAATGAATGTAGTTTTTAATTGATCAGCACAACAGATAACAATTTGTTTGTACCTAGAGAAACCTTCCATAAAGGATAGAATCTCATGCCCCACACACTCATCGATGATCTTGTTAAAAAATGGTGTGGGGAAGTTGCCTTTGGGACAAGCTTTATTTAGTTCACGAAAGTCAGTGCAGACATGAATGGTGCCTTGTTTCTTGAGAAAAGGAATCAGGTTAGAAACCCAAGTGGTGTATTCAATGGGATAGATAAAGGCATCCTTCTTGAGGTGATTGATTTCTGCTTTGATATCGTCTCATATGGAAGGATTAATGGGTCTCAAATTTTTACGGACAGGAATGGCATAAGGCCATGTATCGATATGGTGTTCAATAATGGCGGCATCAAGTCTGGACATCTCCGAATAGGACCAGATGAAAACATCATGGAATTCCTTAAATAGCCTAGTGTAAGTCTCAATTTCTTCCAGGGTGAAATGTGCCCCCAAGGTAATTTTTTATTTTACCCTTGGTTTATCAAAAAATTTAGTTTTAATGGTAGGAGAGATATTGGCCATATTTCCTTCTTCAAAAGCATCTAGTGCCGGAATGGGATTTCAAAACCAATCAACCTCATCGGGGATGAAGTCTTTAGACTCCACAACATACTAGTCATGGGACTGCTACGGAACGAAGTATGCACAGTGGTGCATATCATCCTAGGGAAAATCAGGGGTGGTCATTGCTTCCATAATGTCTTCCTCATAGTGAAATATGGGGGGACTGGCAGAAGAAAGACCACATGACCTGGAGGGGCTACTTGATGCATCATCATGAGAGATATGGTTCACATACACATCGCTATAGAGGGTAGACAAAGAGCTAGTATATGAAACATCTACCAATGTTGAGCTAGGGTGATCGCTAAAGGAGATTCAGTAAAAACATAATGGGACGCCCTGAAGGGGTCTTCCACCATGGATCTGATGGATGACGATAGATATAGAATAATGGATGAAGGGTATGTCATCTCAACATCGGGGGGAAGTATCACAATGGGTGCAGAAATGTCCTCCCATTCTGCTGAAGTAGAACTCACAAATAGAGGAGTACAAGATCCACTACAAGCGGCCTTTAAACCCAAACCCAATAAAATTTGTTTAATTTCCCTTCTTATACCCATGATTAATTTATGGACTTGGTAGTGAAATAATTAAATTTTTGTATTGGTTACTAGATTGAAGGACAATCCCATACTATCCCTATTCTCTTGGGACATGTTGAGGAAGTCAACATGCAAGAGAAGGGACGTGAAGCAAAATGGAACTAGAGTGGAAGAGAGGAGGATGTGAAAGAAGCATACGCATAGGAGAAAAAGTTCTTCAGAGCACAAGATTACAGAGATCCCTTATGTTGCAATCAAGAGATGGTTACCTGCATTATGGTGTGAAAAATGTGTGTATTGGTCTTGGATTTGGCTAAGGGGACTTAGGAAAGATACCAAATTTCTCGGTTTTTTCCCTGAGGCTGAAAAACCACACTTAGAGTGAGATCATGCTTTTGGATTGAGAAAACCATCCATGAACCTTGGTTTAATCCTTTTGATTAAATTCCAAGAGATATAAAGTCATTATGGGGGTTATTTCCTCAGAAAAGGTCTTCAACCACCTAAATAGTGGATTTGCCCTCTTGATTATCTATCCGACTAACTCTTGGTGTGATTGGGAAATTTAACTCTTCAAACTATGAATCTAGCATGGGGGTGGTCAGTTACAAGAAATATTGCAGTGTACCTAGCCTATGGTTGGGTGGAGGTTTGAAGTCCCTCCCTCAATTTCTAGTCATATAAGTTAATAAAAAAAGTGTGTTTACATGTATACATGTTGTATTATGAATGATGGATGATTTTGTTATGTATATGATTATTTATGTATCAACATTGTTAATGATGGAATGTGTTATTTTTGTTTGTCTATGATGAGATGTTTATGTGTATATTCTCATGGTTATAAGGGGATTGGAGACCACTATGTGTGTTGATAAGTTCATGAAGTGTAGATTTAATTATATGGTCACATATGAGTGCTAGATGTGCCTAACTAAACTATTATAATGTGTGAATTACAATTGTTTGGTATGTTATGGATATCATCGATATTTTCCTAGTTAAGTCTATTTAGTGTCTTTTAGTCAACTATCCCAGTGGAGTCAGACAACATACAATGCAAAGATGATTGTTAATATAACTAAAGTTGGATTAGTTAAGATATTGGTCATGCAATTAGAATACTATAATTTTCCCGACATGGCATAAATATATGTCTATGTATCAATGTATCAGTTCTACTTGTATTTTAAGAGACATAATATAAATAATTCTTCTACTATTTTTCCACTACTTGTATCTCTTCTTTTTCTCTTGGTTATGTGTTTTTTATGTGAATACTTGATTTCTATGCTACTAGTAATTATATGCATGTTTCCCTAGATTACAAATTTGATAATTTTTTAGTTGAGTCATGAAAAATATGCAATAATAAATGTTAATATCAGAAGAGATACAACTGGAAGTTCTACGTGCACCAATATTTTCCCCAGAACCAAATATAATGGAAATTTGGTGATATGTAGGAAGGGGTTTGACCCAATTGGACTCATGAATTAGGTTGAGGTGGAATGTACCATGGAGGCCCTTATAAGGATGGCATGGCTAAATTTTTTATGTGGAGCATTATCAAAAAGACATGCGGCAGGTTGAAATCACTCTTTTTGGGTAGCCAAGTGGCTAGTTTTTGGATGACTTGTGGCACCACCATTGGACGCTACGTGAGAAGATGGCATCACCATGATGCCATGATAAGAAAAGCTACTCATTTTAATTTTTGACAAAAATAAAGGGCCCCTCCTAAAACTTTTACTCATTTTGTCATTTTCATTTGATTGAATTGGTATTAGATTTGTTTATGCATCTTTTCCTCTAATTATCATTTTAATATTGATGTCGAATTAAAATTTTTATTATGATGTGTGTTACATTATATGGCCTATTATTTCATTCATCGATGATATAAGGGTTATTTCCTTTGACTTCTATGACTAGTGAATTTATCATTGCTCATATAGCAAGAAAATTTTTAAGTTCAAGGGCCACTACAAAATCAAAGATTCTGTAGCATCCCTAATCGAGATTTTAATGCTAATAGGATAAATTTTATAAATTGTCATATCAAATCTTATGTTAATCCTTTTAACTTCATATGATGTGGGATTTTAAATGTTTTAATTTTCGAATCAATGGTGATAACTTAATGTTTATATCCTATATTGGTGACGTTGTATGCTTTTAAACATTTCATTTTCATCATTTATCAGTTCTATCATATCACATTCATTGATTAATGGTCCATTGATTTTGAATTAAATATATGATTCTAGGTGATTTGTTTCACGGATTCACACTTATGGAAAACGCTAGTTTCAAGTGATGTGGTATGCTATCATGCCTGTTCATTAGCTAATATGGAATCCTTAGTCTTGAGTGTCAACACAAGGTAACATCAACTATCATATGGCTCATTATCACATGACCACCACTCATTGCTCATACCCCAAGGCCATCATGGCCTTGAATCAAGGTAGTACTTGATGGTTGTTGAATTCATTAATCAGATTTTCAAGAGGGTTCTCCAAAAAAGCTCATTTCGTTCCTTCTCATTTTTTTCCTAAGGGATTTGCAAGTTAGGGTTCGATGGTTGGTCATTATGTTTCCAGAAACCCTATTTCACTTTGTTTCTAGTATTTATGCGATAACATATCGCCCATAGTGCAAAATGAGCTCGTTGGGGAGGAAAATTTTGAATAAAATGATGAATGTTTGGCTCAACTTCACCAAGTCGAATGATGAGAATTTTTACAATTGTTTCAAGGAAACAACAAGGAAGTTATTAAACACTTTTTTTCTTATTTTAATGGAAGGAGAGCCCATGTGGTTGACCTAAAAATTAAAATTAATTTGGAATTCTTAGCAGCAACCACACTCCTTCCTATTGAAGGTGAATGCTAGTCCAAGAATGTTGCAGTAAGAAATGTTCTATGGAGAAAGCTAATTTCTTGCAAGGACTGTGAAAACCATGTTAAATATATGCTCTTATCATCTTTAAAACTGAAATGGTGTTACTTATTTCATTTTATTCGTAGATATATAACCTGTGAAGGGTGGTATATCATAGTTTTTATCTATCATATTTGGATTTTAACGCTGAAAGTTTTCCTTATTATTTTTTGAAGAGTTTAATGAAAATGTATATGACTTGATGAGACTCAGTATCCCAACAAGAAGGTTGAGACTCCCATGGCTACCAACTTTAAATTATCATCCTTCGGTTCATAAAAAATTAAGAGGAGTTGGCACTATATGTGCAGAAAATAACTTCATTTTCCTAGTCTAACTCCCTTTGATGCAAGTGAAAGAAGGAAATGAAACAAGTTCAAATGATAAAATATTTAGGTATGTCTCAAATCCTAAGTTGAAAAAGGTAAATAAAAATAAGAAAACCTATTCTACTTTTGTTGGAAAGTAAATGGCAGAAAATAAATCTATTCTATTTGCAAAAAATATAAAGAAAAATGACAACTAAGCTAATCTAATCTATATTGATGAAAAGGAAATGTAATTAAAGGAAATATACTCCATTTTATAGGATAGGAAAGTCCTATGTTACTCTTTCAAGAATGAAATCACACTTTGCATAAAGTAAATTACGAAAATAAAATCTAGACTAACTGCATAAATAAACATTCAAGAAGCAAGCAATGTAATAGATAAATGGAGATGTAACAAATTGTAAAATAAACTAAAATTATCTTAGATAGTTTATAGGATATAAATATCCTTCTACCATGAATTTGAAGCATGTTAGGTCTCCGTAGTTTGCAATATTGGCAAGAACAAAAGCTGCAGAGCCAACATCAAAACCACTTTGGAATCCTAGGATCTAGCCCTCCTGGATTCAGAGAGGGATCTCTCTATATAAGTGTTTTCAAAGATATGATCTTTAAGGCTTATGATATGATATTAGGCTAGTTATAAAGCACAAGGGTTTTTGTTAGTTTTTTTTTGGTGAATATCATTAAAATGAAGGAATTCTGTTGAGGGGTAAATATGTAAGTAGGTTGAAAATGGTTCAGCTGATAGGATAAGTAGGAAGTAGTATCAATCCATTGGGCTATGGAGTCACAAAAGGATTTTAATTGCACAACAAGTTTCAAGAGTGGTCTATGGGGCAAGTCATCTATGTCCACAGTTCTCTTTAAGTTGATTTATGGTATGGAACATCAAAGTGTAGTGAAAGAAGAAAACATATAAGAAAACAAAGGGCAGCTTAAGATCAAGTAAGGACTTTTAACCTAGCCTGCTTTCAACATACTCAAAGGAAACAAAGAATAACTTAAGATCAAGTAAGAAATTTGAATCTAGCCTGCTTTCATCATATTCTCAATGGAAAACATTTAAGATAAACAAAGAATATCCTAATATCAGGTAAGGAATTTGAACCTATCCTGCTTTTGGCATACTCTTAGGGAACTTTTCAAAGCTACTGTTGGAGATAAACTAGAGGACAGGGCTAACCATAGACTTCCCTAGTTAAACTTTACTTAGTATACTTTTCAAGACAACATTTAAGATAAACAAAGAATAGCCTAACATCAGGTAAGGACTTTGAACCTATCATGCTTTTGGCATACTCTTAGGGAACTTTTCAGAGCTACTGTTGGAGATAAACTAGAGGATAGGGCTAACCATAAACTTCTCTAGTTCAACTTTAATTAGCAGAATTTTCAAGAACATTCAAAGACAATATCTCAATTTGTACTCAGGAAACATGAGCTTACCAACATTTCACTGGTTATACTCTATTGAATTATCCTCAAATAAAAAATTAGCAGAAAACAGAAAGATAAAGATTTATTAGTGAGAATTAGGGTACTTGACAGTAAATCCTAATCTATATTTGTTGTTCTTTATCAGAGAAAATGGATAGAATGGAAAACATAAGAAAAATAAAAATTATAGTAATAAAAACATCACCATTAACATAGACCAGGATCCCATAAATCAACTTGTATATTTGATGTTCAAACCAGTTATAATCTTCAAGTCTAGTGGGTCTTTACAGCTTCAAATTGCTCATCTCAGCCTATCTTTCTTCTATTACAAAATAGAGCTTCAGTAGCCTCAATAGCTATTTACATTCAATGAGTATTCGGAGACCAACCATAATAATGTATTCTAGAGAAGTATTTATAGAATAATGAGGAGGTGGAGTGAAAGAAATGTCTATCTCTTCAATTAATACAGAGTAAGTGCTTCTCGAGCTTTGAAGGGCCAAATGGAGAAGTTATTTGATGTTTTAGCTTTCTTTAATCAATTTTACATTAATTTTTATCTACTTTAGTCACTTTTGTTGACTTTGGGGGCTTTTTGGTAGGCTGGTAATTAATTCTGAGCTATCTTTAGAAATATCTCTGATTGTGTAATTAATATGCATTCTTTTTAGGTGAAATCAGCTGGTAGGTGGCCTTTTGAGGAGTAATTGCCTCAATGATGTGGAATTTGGAGGATTCTTTGTTGATCTGTCTGCCTTAGTGGCTTGAAACACTGATTAGGCCTTGATACTGCTTTTGGGCTTTTATAATCATCTTCGGAGCTTTAATCTTTTCCTGCTAGCTGTTTTAACCTTCCAAACTAACTTTGTGCCCACACTGTGCTTTATCCTTTTAAACTGTGGGATTAAACCTTTTGATATTTGCACTTTGCGCTTAATCCTTAATGTTTAAATCCTGATACTCTTTACTGACCTTCATTAACTTAATTTTTTCATAGATGGCCTACGCTGGAGGGTTTTTAGCTGTGTAACCAATGCTTGATGAAACACTGATTAAAAAATGAAATTCGACCCCCTTTTTCTTTTGATCGGGCTCTGAGGATCGTCACCCTCAGCCGCTATCTCTTTATGGACTTGTAGGGGGGCTTTCGGCCTTTAAAATCGCCATTAGGCTTGGAAAAGACCATAAGACATGTTATAAAACCCCACATGGTTGGTAAAACTTCTTTGGAGGCTGGCAGAGGTGGAGGAGAAGGAAATGCAGGTGGAAGAGGATTTTTCATGGTGGAGGGGTGAAAACCTGTGAAAACAGGGTTCAAAACTACATATGGCGCGAAATAAGGGATTGGAGGTTTTGCAAAAAATGCGAATGGTTTTCGCGTTAATAAATGGTGGCAAGCAGTTTAGCCCGAAGGGAACGCGATCCAATCTTTGCACGACACACGTTCCTTACGAAATCAGCGGTCTAGCGTGGATTCGGGAGGTTAAACCTCAGACAGCAAAGTTTCGTGAAACATGACACTGGCCATTGGATGAGGCGGGGCAGATCCAATGGTGGAAGGATGAACACAATGGGGAAAGGTGCTCAAGCGAGGAATTAGTGGGAGCCAGGTGGCATGCAATGGTTGGATGGGCGGCTGGGAAGTGGGAGGTAGTCCTTGATGGGATTTGATTTTGGGAGTAAACAAGAGCCGTTAGATCTCATAGATCAACGACGGATATCATTTGTAGGGGTGAAAGGATAGAAATGGGTCGGGTGATCATAGGGTGAAAGGGGCAGTGTAATAGTCGTTGATCTTTAAAGATCGACTGTTGGGATTGATTTGTGAAGTGATAAGGCAGGGATAAGGGAAAATAAGGGAAGGAAGGAAGGGACGGTGGGATTAAGTCGAAGGCTCGATCCTGTGGAGGGATAAGGTGGCCAGGAGCGTAGGGAAAGGAGATAAAGGGAAGAGGGGATGGCAAAAAATGAAAATGTTGATGCGATGGGGGCTAAAGTTTAGTGCTGGGGCATGGTCCCGTGGAGGAGAAGTGACCAGGAGCCAAGGGACAAGGGGATAATTGCATCGGAGGAAAAAAAAGAGTGTTGCGATGAAAATGGAAATGCCGATAAGCGATGGCGCGATAAGGGCTTAAGGTAAGGAAAAAGCATGGTTCTCTGGGAGAATAAAGAACCGGGGCTAAGGGAAAGGGGCTGAGAGAAAAAGGTTTTAAGCGCTCGGTTGCGGGGCTTGGCCACATGATAGAGAAATTGATAGGGGCTAAGCCGAAAGGGGCTGAAAACCAAAAACTTTAATATGATAAAAAAGGCCTAAAATGAGGCATTTTTAAGTGTTTTTTAGTATTCCGTTAGGTAAAAATGGGGGTTTTTAAACCATAAAAAAGGATTTTTTAAGAGTTTAAAAGGGAATTTTTTATGAAATGAAAGGTAATTTTTGAAGGTTTTTTAGGATGATTAGGGTAAAATGAGATGGAGGAAAGAGGATTTTTTTAGAGGAAAATGAAGGGTAAATGAGGGCAAAAATGAGTGAAATAGGCTTAGAAAATGATGAAAAAGGCCTGAAAAACAGTATTTTTGGATATCAGCAGGGCTTCTTGTGGATTTCTTCAAGGAAACAGCAATGAAGATCACTCTTAAGTTAGAAAGCATCAAAAGGCTTCAAGAATGAGAAATTTTCTGTGAAAATAATCTCTTGAAGGCTTTAAGACCTGTTTTAGCCATCATTTGCTATGACAAAAATTTACTGATGGCTAATAGTGGCTCCACTTGGGGATGGCAGCTCCTTGGAGGTGTTGACACACTTCATAAATTGATCTATGGGATGTAGACCTATGCCTTTGTCCATTGACAAACTTCTTCTTTGATCATGCTGCTTTAGAAATGATGATCAATTTTTGTATCAGCAAACAAATTTCTCCCAAAAATTTCTACCTACACAACCTAATTTTCCTAACATTTTTTCTTCATAAGGTGCACTTGGACTTGCAAACATTTAACATCAAAATTTTATTCTTTTATTGAAAGCAGGAAACTAATTTAAATCTACCTTTATTTCTTCCATGAGTTCAGATTAAACAGTTGAACTCATAAATTCTCTACCTAAGCTACTATCTGCTAGGATTAAATTGTCTGGAAGATTTTATTCTCTATTTTCTAAAACAGAAATTTAAACACAGTCAAATCAGGATTATACTGTATGATTTTCCATGGTGCCTATGGCTGTATGTACAAGCTGCACATAGACTTTATTTGGAGAAATTTAAAACAAAACCATGAAGACTTAATATTTGAAAAACAAAAAGCATATTTCATTCCTTCTTTTAGCTTTGGTTTTGAATTTTTTAGAGTTTTTCTCTTTCTATTCTTTCTTGGTTGGGATTTTGAGCATATTTGAACCATTCTTTCTTTTTCTTTGGCTCAGATTTTGGTCTAATTAGAGCCATTTCTTTCTCTCCTAATCTAATCTACTGATAAGCCAAGATTACACAATTTGGAAAATCTGATTCACTAACCTATCAGCAGTAAATTGAAAACTATATAGTCATGATTAGGCTGTATGACTAAATAGTCAGTGTTCTTTTTAGTCGTGGAATTTGAGCTTGCATACTTTCAGATTTTCTCTTCCTTTTTTGGTATGGGGTTGTACCTTTCTTGTTTTATTTCTGCCCTCTTTTTCTCTTTTTCTATTGTTTTTGTGTTTTTCTTTGTTTCGAATTCAAAGAAAAAAACAAGAAACAAGAAACTAACTAAATGCTCACAGGGTAAGCTTTATTGATTTCCTATCTAACCTAATCTAACTTTTAAATATTTACATGCTTAGCTGACAAATTCTCTTTTCCAATACATCCAGTCAATCAAATGGTTCCATGACTGGTCTTTGCTCATCTCTTTGATCATATTGGATAAACAAAAGGGCCACTCGCATCTCACTTGTCTCTTAGCAGTAGTGCTAAAAATTTTCCTTGCACTTGATAATAAACTGCTACTAACAACCTTCATCCCTTCTTTAAATGTTTTCAAAAAATCAACATAGAGATCTTGGAATAATACCTGGTTGTGATTATTTGAAAGATAGTTTTCAACCATGATTAATTTTTCCTCCACTGGATCAAGAAAAAGATTCTTTCGAGAAAGAAAATCTTCCTCATCTTCATTATTATCTGAAATGGAGGACTCATCATATTTGGCAGTGCTGTCCTCTTTTAGTCCTGGTATAATCTAATTCAGTGGACTGTATTCTACGAAGAGATCATCATATTCTTGAGCAGGGGTATCTTTAATTACCTCAACCCTTTCAGGAGAAAGTTCTTTATCCTCATCCTACTTAAGAAATTCCTCTTTCTTTTCAATCTCAACATTACAACTGATAGATTGATTTTTCCCAATTATGTGAAATCTATTAATGATAGATTGGATTGGTTGATTGCTGCTTTCAAGATGATGATAGTGAATTTCATGACACCAATCAATAGTTGGTTGCCCTGCATGATTAGCTTCTGTTTGCAGCTCACTATCATCATCAAACTGATCAAAAATTGTAAAATCATTAGTATAAACAATTTCACCAATCAAACATAATGGGTTATCAGATTGTTTTTCTTTAAGTTGTTCTACAAGCTTATTTTCTATTTCAAGACAAAAAGGTTTAGTAGGTAGATGAGCAGAAGTGTTTTGTTTAGATGAAATTTGGAGGGCTGGCTGTTTGTTTAATATTTGATCAATTTCTTCTTCTGTCAAAAGAGGGATTTCTTTTTTAGCATGGACAGGAGAACAACAGTCCTCTTTCTCATGTCTTGACTGGTTTTGAGGCTGGATGTCTTCTTGAGCCTCTTCAAGGGGATTTTTACTTGTGCTTGCAGGGAAACCTTGAGGATTTTCTACTATCTCATGATCTTCTTCTGTTTCAAACAATTCCTCATGATTATTATGACACTTAGTTTGGATACAAGGTTCATGAGTTGTTTCTTCTATATTATTAAGATGCCACTCTTGTTGTATAATCTGAAATGAGTTATAACAGAGAGGGAGAGTCCCTATATGCGTTGGTTTCCTTTCCACATCAGATTCTGCGTTTTCTAAGTGGCTACTTCTTTCCTCAAAGCACTGTTCACTATTAGTTTTTAAAATTCGGTTGTGAAGTTCTCTTAACATCATAGTACAAGATATAGGCAAGCAATCAAGAATTTCTTGAAAACCTTCCTCATTGTTTTCTCTGTAACCTTGCTCATCATCTTCTATAAAGTCTTGATAATCATACATGTCTTGCTCATTGTCTAGGTCTTATAGTGGTTGAATTTGTTCTTGATATGGAAAAAGCATGGGCTGCTCTAGATCCTCAATATTTAAATTAGCCTCATACTTATCCATTATTTTTTCAAAAATGTACAACATTCTTTCCATCTTGGTCAATAGTTTTTCTTCTAGGTCTACATTTGAATCCATGTTTGTAAATCAGAAAAGAGGTCACTATATCTAGTCAACCAGTTCAGAGTCTTCTACCAGTGGAGTCATTTAGTCTTTTGGGAGTTGTGGAGTCGCCAGGTGAAGTATTTTTACTTGTTTTCAAGGTTTGATTGTTGTTCACCATCAACAAACAATAATAACTAGTCTTGGTGACACTTGATTCATTGAAAAATAGGGTTCGTTGAGTTGTGAAGTTATCTATTACTCAATAAATTTCCCCAGTATGGTCGCCACTCTCTTAGGTCTCCGTAGTTTGCAAGATTGGCAAGAACAAAAGTTGCAGAGCCAACATCAAAACCGCTTTGGAATCTTAGGATCTAGCCCTCCTATATTCAAAGAGGGATCTCTCTATATAAGTGTTTTCAAAGATATGATCTTTAAGGCTTATGATATGATATTCGGCTAGTTATAAAGAACAAGGGTTTTTGTTTGTTTTGATTGGGTGAATATCATTAAAATGAAGGAAGTATGTTGAGGGGTAAAGGTGTAAGTAGGTTGAAAATGGTTCAGCTGATAGGATTAGTAGGAAGCAGTATCAATCCATTGGGCTATGGAGTCACAAAAGGATTTTAATTGCACAGCAAGTTTCAAGAGTGGTCTATGGGGCCAGTCATCTATGTCAACAGATCTCTTTAAGTTGATTTATGGTATGGAACATTAAAGTGTAGTGAAAGAAGAAAAAATATAAGAAAGGAAAGGGAAACTTAAGATCAAGTAAGGAATTTTAACCTAGCCTACTTTCAGCATACTCAAAGGAAAATAAATAATAGCTTAAAATCAAGTAAGAACTTTGAATCTAGCTTGCTTTCAGCATATTCTAAATGGAAAACATTTAAGATAAACAAAGAATAGCCTAAGATCAGCTAAGGAATTTGAACCTATCCTACTTTTGGCATACTCTTAGGGAAATTTTCAAAGCTATTGCTGGAGATAAACTAGAGGACAGGGCTAACCATAGACTTCCCTAGTTCAACTTTACTTAGCAGACTTTTCAAGACAACATTTAAGATAAACAAATAATAGCCTAAGATCAGGTAAGGACTTTGAACATATCCTGCTTTTGGCATACTCTTAGGGAACTTTTCAAAGCTACTGTTGGAGATAAACTAGAGGATAGGGCTAACCATAAACTTCTCTAGTTCAACTTTAATTAGCAGACTTTTCAAGAACATTCAAAGACAATATCTCAAGTTGTACTCAGGAAACATGGGCTTACCAACATTTCACTGGTTATACTCTATTGAATTATCCTCAAATAAAAAATTAGCAGAAAACATAAAGATAAAGATTTATCAGTGAGAATTAGGGTACTTGACAGTAAATCCTAATTATCAGAGAAAATGGACAGAATGGAAAACATAAGAAAAATAACAATTACAGTAAGAAAAACATCACCATTGACATAGACCAAGATCCCATAAATCAACTTATATATTTGATGTTCAAACCAGTTACAATCTTCAAGTCTAGTGGGTCTTTATAGCTTCAAACTTCTCATCTCAGGCTATCTTTCTTCTATTACAAAACAGAGCTTCAGCAGCCTCAATAGCTATTTACATTCAATGAGTATTCTGAGACCAACCATAATATCGTCTTCTAGAGAAGTATTTAAAGAACAATGAGGAGGTGGAAAGAAAGAAAGGTTTATCTGTTCAATTAATACAGAGTAAGTGCTTCTCGGCCTTTGAAGGGCCAAATGGAGAAGTTATTTGATGTTTTAGTTCTGTTTAATCAATTTTACATTAAGTTTTATCTAATTCAGTCACTTTTGTTGACTTTGGGGGCTTTTTGGTAGGTTGGAAATTAATTCTGAGCTATCTTTAGAAATATCTCTAACTGTGTAATTAATATGCATTCTTTTTAGGTGAAATCAACTGGTAGGTGGCCTTTTGAGGATTAATTTCCTCAATGATGTGGCATTTGGAGGCTCCTTTGTCAATATGTCTGCCTTAGTGGCTTGAAACACTGATTAGGCCTTGATACTGCTTTTGGGATTTTATAATCATCTTCAGAGCTTTAATATTTTCCTGCTGGCTGTTTTAACCTTTCAAACTAAGTTTATCCCCACACTGTGCTTTATCCTTTTAAACTATGGGATTAAGCCTTTTGATCTTTGCACTTTTTTCTTTAATCCTTCGTGTTTAAATCCTGATACTCTTTACTGACCTTCATTAAATTCATTTGTTCACAGATGGTCAATGCTGGAGGGTTTTTAGCTGTGTAACCAATGCTCGATGAAACACTGATTAAAACATGAAATTCCACCCCATTTTTCTTTTTATCGGGCTCTAAGGATTTTCACCCTCAACCACTATCTCTTTATGGACTTGTAGGGGGGCTTTCGGCCTTTAAAATCACCATTAATCCTGCACAAAACCATAAAACATGTTATAAAACCTTGCATGGTTGGTAAAAATACTTTGGAGGCTGGCGGAGGCAGAGGAGCATGACGTGTAGGCGGAAGAGGAGTTTTCATGGTGGAGGGGTGAAAATCTGTGAAAACAGGGTTCAAAACTGCATATGGCACAAAATAAAGGATTGGCAGTTTTGTGAAAACTGCGAATGGTTTTCTCGTTAATAAAATTTGGTAAGCAGTTTAGCCCGGAGGGAACGCGATCCAATATTTGTGCGACATGTGTTCCTTATAAAACCAGCGGTCTCGCGTGGATTGGGGAGGTTAATCAAATTTGTGTGAAATGCGACACTGGCCGTTGGATGAGGGGGGGAAGATCCAATGGCGGAAGGATGAACGCAATGGAGAAATGTGCTCGGGTGAGGAATTAGTGGGAGCCAGGTGCCATGCAATGGTTGGATGGGCGGCTGGGTAGTGGGAGGTAGGCCTCGGCAGGATTTGATGTTGGGAGTAAACAAGAGCTGTCGGATCTCATAGATCGATGATGGAGATCGTTTGTAGGGGTGAAAGGATAGAAATGGGTCAGGTGATCATAGGGTGAAAGGGGCGGTGTAATAGTCGTTGATCTTTAAAGATCAACGGTTGGGATTGCTTTGTGAAGTGATAAGGCAAGGATAAGGGAAAAGAAGGGAAGGAAGGAAGGGACAGCGGGACTAGGTTGAAGGCTCAGTCCTCTGGAGGGATAAGGTGACCAGGAGCGTAGGGAAAGGAGCTAAAGGGAAGAGGGGATGGTGAAAAATGAAAATGCCGATGGGATGGGGGCTAAATTTTAGTGCTGGGGCATGGTCCCTTGGAGGGGAAGTGACTAGGAGCCAAGGGACAAGGGGCTAATCGCATCGGAGGAAAAAAAGGAGTGTTGCGATGAAAATGGAAATGCTGATAAGTGATGACATGATAAGGGCTTAAGGTAAGGAAAAAGCGTGGTTCTCTGGGAGAATAAAGAACCGGGGCTAAGGGAAAGGGGCTGAGAGTGAAAGGTTTTAAGTGCTCGGTTGGAGGGCTTGGCCACATGACAGAGAAAGCGATAGGGGCTAAGCCGAAAGGGGCTGAAAACCAAAAAATTTAATATGAGCAAAAAGGCCTAAAATGAGGTAGTTTTAAGTGTTTTTTTACTATTCCGTTAGGTAAAAATGGGGGTTTTTAAACCATAAAAATGATTTTTTATGAGTTTAAAAGGGAATTTTTATGAAATGAAAGGTAATTTTGAAGGTTTTTTAGGATGAAGAGGGTTAAATGAGAAGGAGGAAAGGTGATTTTTTAGAGGAAAATGAAGGGTAAATGAGGGCAAAAATGAGTGAAATAGGCTTAGAAAATGATGAAAAAGGCTTTAAAAACAGTCTTTTTTGGTATCAGCAGGGCTTCT
Organism: Pinus albicaulis; assembly: GCA_034641835.2. Lineage (NCBI taxonomy): Eukaryota > Viridiplantae > Streptophyta > Pinopsida > Pinales > Pinaceae > Pinus > Pinus albicaulis. Next base: position 1,103,064,866 of record CM076580.1, read on the forward strand.
TGGACCTTTGTGGATTTCTTCAAGGAAACAGCAGTGAAGATCACTCTTAAGTCAGAAAGCATCAGAAGGCTTCAAGAATGAGAAATTTTCTGTGAAAATAATCGCTTGAAGGCTTTAAGACCTATTTTAGCCATCATTTGCTATGAAAAAAATTTACTGATGGCTAACAGAGCATATCTGGACAAGGAAGATCTCAAAAAAAAATTGCTACATGGTTGTTATAAGATGTTTGTATCTCGAGCTAACATTGAAAATGCCAAAGAAAATAAAATGAAAATTATATAGGGTGAATTATTTTATTAAGTAGGATGTAACAATACTAAAATACAAGTGGAATCACTCAAAAATACTCTTGTTGACATGTGCTGAAAAACAACAAAAAATTGCTACTCTTAAAACCAGAAATTCCAGAATGAGTGAGGTAGTTAACCTATCCAATTCCTAACCTGATCGAGTGCAAATTCTATGGGGTAAATTTTTTTATTAACTAGAATTTTTTTAGGACTTAATACAAGTGTAATCACTCAAAAACACCCTTTTTAACATGTGCTAAAAAATAGCAGACAATTACCATTGTTTCACTACAAGATTGTTGGGAATGAATGCTTATCTACTTTATTGACCAAAGAAAAGTTCCTACTAGGTATATGATTTCAATTTATTACTTTTGATGGTATTATGATAATTATGGAGTGCGTAGGGATGGTTAGGAGTGTTGTGGGGCCAATCAAAATTCATTTGGAGGTTTTTTTCGTAATGCTATAGGATTGGGACAGAGTGCTATGTGTTGAAATTCAACAAGAAGATCCTAGTGAAAATTATGCACCTACACTAGGATGGAGCCTCCAGATATTTTTAGGTGGAGGTATATTTATAGATGCTTGAGAAAATTATACTTATAGATGATGTCTATTTATATATGGTGAGAAAATTATATTTATAGATGATTTTCTATTTTTAGATGTATGTGCGAGTTCTATTTATAGATCACATGTATATTTATAGATGCATGTCGACTATTATTATCCCTTAATAATAGTTGGACATTAAAAAATAATCTATTCTCAATGAGAACTTGAAAATAGTTAACTGAAGTGGAAAATCAATTAGATATAGGAAATTTGATTTCAAAGGTTGGTTGGTGGGACATGCAAGTGGACTTAGTTGTAGCTGAGTGATTCAAAGTTGTAACAAAGTTGGGTGTGTAGTTATGTGAGTTGTAAAGTAGTTTAACTCAGTTAGGTGAGTTAAACTCAGTTGTGATAGTTTTAACTAAAGATACACTAGTGAGAGATTAGTGAATTAATTATTCAATTAATTCACAATCAGTGGTCTCACATGCAACTGAATATTTACTATTGTTAACTACATGCATGTCCGATCCAGTGGAGACCCATTTGAGATGTAGGTGAAAGGGACAGTTTGACTATCAGTTGTGACATTAGTGGGTGCACTCATGCAACCACACACACATTGGATGTGCCCATGAGGATTCTGCAGTCAAGGCAAGCAGGATTCCATTCATTCAAGGATTGCTATTAGTTGGGATTGTGGAGTGGAGGCAGGCTGTCTGGAGGCAGTTAATTGGAGCATGTATTTGCCAATTTTTCGTATGACTGTCTGAGATGATTGTTTATTCTACTAAGAGATATTGGATTAGAGTTTTGGATGAGATTTTTTCTTGATCCATGAATATACATAATATATGACAGTGGGGTTTTTAGCTTTATGCTTTCGCAGTAAAAATATCTGTGTTATGTGTAATTGATCATTCTTCTTCATGTTGCAATGGGCGATCATGTTTTAAATTCCAAAAGATTTTTGTAGAAGTGATTCTGTATTTAACAGTGGCATATAATTGCTATATTAGGAGAATATAGGAAATACATAATGGTATTAAAATTTATACATGGTATCGGAGCACAGGAGATTGCAATTTTAAAGAAGGAGCTGAGTTTGTTGGTGGAAATAATTCGAATTTGTAGAAATATTTTCTTGGTGCTACAGTTGAGTAAACATCGAAATGGATTTCAATGGATTGTGGCTAGATTATACACTCGAGGGCACCTCAAACTACATTTATTGGAAGGATAAGATGGAGGCGGTGCTCGAAGATAATGGCTTGAAGGAATTCATCGACAGTGATGTTCCTAAGCCCACTTCAACGGATGCTGCATTACTGGATGCATGGAAAAAGAAAGTGGAAAAGGCGAGGAGGATTCTATTTGAAGGTGTACGAGAGCACATTTTCTCAAGCCTTCATGGGAAAGCCACACCATATGTTATGTGGAAGGCTTTAATGGATATTTTGCAAAGAAACAATGCCCATAGGAAATTGGCGCTGAAAGATAAACTCAAGAAGATAAAGATGGAAAATAGCGACAACATTCCAAAGTATATCATGAAGTTTTTCCAATGTCGGGATGAACTGGGGAGTGTGGGAATCACTATTACTGATGATGATCTGGTGAGCTTAGCTCTCTTGGGAATTATTAAGAGCTGGCATAGCTATGAAGACTCTGTCAATGGAGTGGAAATATTGTCGGATTGGGAACGAATGTGGTTATATCTAGTGCAGGAGGAGTTAAGGAAGAACACCAGAGATGGTTCTTCATCAAAGCATGATGATGAAGAGGATTGTGATTTGGCTTCCAAGGCAAGGAAAGGGAAGGGGAAGTAATTATATTCAAAATCCGAGTCTAAAGGCAAGAAGTTGGATTTGTCCAAGGTGAAGTGTCTTCACTGTCATGAACATGGGCATCTCGCTACTAACTATCTGCAGAAGAAGAAGAACAAGAAGGCTATTGGAGCTACAACTGGTGAGGCCCTTGCCTTGCACTTTGAACTTGATTTCTCTTTTATTGCATGCATGGTGTCAAGTGCATTGGGATTAGTGTGGTATCTGGATAGTAGCACTTCCTTCAACATGACGAGAGATAAGGAGCTTTTCAGTGACTTGGAGGAGAAAGATCTCCATATGCATATAGAGATGGGTGACGATGGACGATACAATGTGACTGACATTAACCATTACATTTGAGAAGGAGTCAGGTAATTGTTTGGTCAATTTAGTGTGTCCTAAATTGCTGCATTTAATTTGTCAATCCGGGAATCGTAAGCTGATGAAGTGCGGCGCACTATATGTGCAAGATAACCTATTTCTTAACTTTTTGTCGTTTTTGGTTTTTCTAAGGTGAAATGGAAATTCTAAGATGAAAACAAGTTTGGTTATATTTTTTCAAGGAAGTGATATCCCCTATAATGATTTACCAACTTGAAACTTTAAAAAGCAAATTGAAATTTACAATGACAAGACTTGAAAGAAAATGAAAATGTACTGCTGAAATGAAAAGGTGCTGCTAATCTAATAAATAAAAACAGTAAACTAGTGAGCATGAAAACCAAACTATTCTTGCTGCCAACTAAACACAAAAGAAACTATACTTAAGGAAATTCAAAATTGCAACAAAATAAATCTAAATCAGATTACATCAATTTATCTTCTGACCCTTCATCATTAGTCCAGCTATGATTTTCGGAAGTAATCATAAACAACTTGAGTAACTGATATTTAATTTGCAGAAAGTAAACTAATACTAGACCATACACTCATGATTCAATCCCTCACCATCAGTCCAGCTGTGGCTTTCGGAGGCAACCGAAGATGTCATGCATGATTTAATATATCTAAATTTGCAGAAAAGAAACTAATACTAAACTACACATTTCATAATGCGATCCCTCACCATCAGTCCAGCTGTGGCTTTCGGAGGCAACTGAAGATGCTATGAGCAGCTTAATATATCTAAATTTGCAGAAAAGAAACTAATACTAAACTACACATTTCATAATACAATCCCTCACCATCAGTCCAGCTGTGGCTTTCGGAGGCAACTGAAGATGCTATGAGAAGCTTAATATATCTAATTTTATCTACTGAAACAAATAAACAAAACTGAAATAAACAGAGCAATACTGAAATTAAACAAAATCTATGAAAAGAAAATTAGCAGCAGAACAATGTTAGTTCCATGTCATTAGTCAAAAAGCTATGAAAATGCCGGTGTCTACCTAAAACACCTGAAAAACGACCGGTGATTAACAATCATAAAACATGAAAGACATAAATGAAATGGAAATTATGGAAATGTATAAAAAGAAATGAAACAACTACAAAGTATGAACATATGGATGGATTATGATACAATGACTTTTAAAAAAGAAATGAAATGAGAAATGTACACTAATACACAAAACCTTAGGCGAGCGAGGGCCCTCTACACGGCCTTGGAACGATCCTCAAACACGAATGAAGTTGTAAAACAGAGTTTTCTCACATTAAAAAGCAATTCATTACAGACTGGTAGTATTACGGCTCAAGGCAACGTAATCACTACAAAGAAAATATAACAGAGTACGCACAGCAACTATCAACTAGCAACTTGACAACTTAACAACTAACTCTACGTGCGTATGCAAACGCTCTATATAAAACAATAAAATGTAACTGTCTCCTGAAGTTTGTGATGACAGAGAGCACGTAGACCACTTCGTCCACGGATATAGGAGTATGGCCGTGTTGGAAAGTGGATCTACGGAAGGTGGATGCTTGAATTCAACTCCAGAGCTCTGCACAGATGTCGATTTAACCTCCGCAAGCTTAGAAACGGCCGTATGGATGTTTATTTGCCATGAAACAGAGTCCGGCCGACATGAAACTCCATAGTTGACTTCCACGTGGACGGCTTTGACCGTGGCTTCTTTGGACGAGTTTTCTTGAACCAATAGGACACGAACCATGTCCTCGTCATTCCTATCCTGCCCATGTGGCTCGTTTCCCTTGTAGACACCTGTAGCATATAATTCCACAAAATAGCTGCGGAAAGTTTCAGCAGCTGCGGAAAGTGGCAAGATTCCACAGCTGTATGAACAAAATCTAGATCAAATAGAAAACACAAAAACATAATTAAAAACCATGTTAGATACCCTTTGCACATGATATTGACAATTTTGGGAGGTTTAGGTGAGTGAAAAAGGTATGGAAAAGTGTATGGAAAAGATGCAAATTCGGGACTCAACATACCCCCACTGTGAAGGTGTTGCATGTCCTCATGCAACCAAAATTTTGATACTCTTTGTTCAATTCATGTGCCTTGATACTTCAGCAAGCACATCCAACCCCCTTCTCTTCTTCTTTGGTACTGCCATCATTCTGGGTTTCTTCATTAAGCACCTAAATTTGATATTCACAAGTGCTCTGCTCAATTTCTGGGATTTCCTTTTTAATTTCTTATTCTTCTTTTGCCAAATTCCCAAATGTAACATAGTATTATCATGGATGATCTTGTCCAGTTTTCCTTGCTCTTTCAGTGTTTCATTTTCATTTTTGATATCAAGGTCCAGCTCCAGGCTCAAAATTTCTCATTAATAGCCAAGACAAATCATCTGCAATGTATGAGGCTGAATGGAAGAGTATGGCCTGGCTGCCTTCTCAAGATTATATGTCTGTAGTCATATCTGCCCTCCTATTTAGCAGGGTCTACTTGGGTCATTTGTTGAGAACATCCCAAAATATTTGCCAAGGGAGTATGTTCAAAATCACGACGAGAGGCTCACATCAATATTTTGCTGAGAATAAGATGGAGTATGCTCATTGTCTGATTGGGAGTGAAAGGAGTCAGGTTCACTAACTGACTGAAATGGACTATGGTCAGTTGGAGACTGTTCAGATGTCTCCTCACCCAAATCAATGAAATGAGGACCCTTAGTTTGTGTTTTTCTCAATTTTCCCTTAAGCCTGTTGCTTCTCCTCACATGCTGTGGTACACTACCCTTTTGTTCTTGTTTTCCTGTCTCTGCCTTCTTGGATATGGATGACTGTTTTTGAAGATAAACTAATCTGTCAGATAGTATTTGGTGATCTTCTTCTTCAGAAGAAGGAGTTTTATGACCAGCCTCAATAATTTCTTTCCCTTTTGGTATTATTGGCTTCTTAGCTTTGATTTCCTTCTTCTTCCTTTTTACCAATCTCTCTTCCCTATCAGTTTTTTTCATAGTAGTAGTAGAAGTATTTTGGATTTCATCTATTTTTCTTTTCCTTCTACTTCTTTTTGCTGTGCTAGCTGCGGGAATTTCCTGAGTAGGAGCAATTTGGGTTTCAACATTCATTCTCTTTCTTCTACTCCTCCTAATTGAACTACCTTTAGGAATTTCCTGAGGTTCTTCAAAGAAGTTTCTAACTAGGAATTGTTCCCATGTATCTTTTCTTTCCTTTAGCTCCTTTTCAATCAGAATTTTTATAAGGCCGTGGTGATAAAGATGAGGATCTACATCTCCCAAGTGTTTTTGAACAGTCACAGCCATTTTCTTCAAGCTATTGAATAGAAAATAAGGGAGATTGAGAGTTTGGTTTTCAAGAAAATTCATCAATAGCCTAGTATGGTACATGTACATAGACCCAAAACGGCCTTCACATATAATAAATTTCTGAACAATTAGTAGTAAAGTGGCCCATTCTTCTTTTATTGCATGCACAGGGATTCCTCTTTTAAAAACAGTGATATCCATACCTTGATTCCGTAGGATTGTTCTCCATGCCTCATCACTGATACTTTTATTTTTGAACCAACGTTCTCCTTCCTGAAGAAGCTCTGTGGCTGTTGCTATTGATGCTTCATTGACCAAAAACTTGAGGTCTCCCACTTCTGCTTCCGAGCCATCAAATGATCTTTCAAACGCTTTTGTAACTTCTCTGTGGTAACCCCTGAATTTCTGAATAAAACGCAGCCATTTAGCTTTCCTCAACATCTCTTTTGCTTGTGGAAATCCCTCTATAAACTTCGGTCCTTCCGGCTCTGCCCTTAATAATTTTCCCATTTCACTTCTCTGTGCTTTACAGGTTTGCCTCTGTGAGGGTTTAAGTGGAAATGGAACGATGGAATACACAGGATCGAGCACAATACTGTGGGGATGTTATCATAAAATGGAAATGAGCACCATAAAAGGAATGGAGTAAGACTGTGGGTGGATATACGGGAGTGAGAGTGAGCAAAAGGAACGGAATGGAGTGAAACAGGGAGTGAGAATGAGTAGAGTGGGGTTTTGTAAACACGACAGAGACACGACAGAGAGATTAACAAAGTATAACACATTCGGCAGCGTTTTGAATTTTGGTGGTTGCACAATAAATATGAGCACGTTTCAACAACGGTTATGGATTTATGCGGCTGTAAGAGTCCGTGGTCAAATCAAATACGTCTCATTGTCACCGGTGGGATATTGGAACATGAGTGAAGATCGGAATTATGTCTGATGGGAAACCGTTTTGAGATTATACGAGGATATTAACATGGAATGCATTGGAAGAGTTACGGAATTTGTCAATATAATCATTGCGCGTTATGGGTAGAGCTCATAGTTGAAAATTATATAAAAATGTGTTTTTCAATACTATTTGAAATAAACTTTATTCAGACCTTTGGAATCCTTGCTTTTGCCCTTGGTCTTCAAGTGATTGATCTTCATTGAGATGTCTTGAATGTTCCATTGAAATTCTCTCTCCTGCATTTTTATTTCATAATTATAGAAATAACAACTTACTGTACATTCTCTTTGAAAATAGAGTAGTAGCTGCGGAATCTGCTTCTGGCTGCGGAAACTGGAGTCAGCTGCGGAAACAGATGTCAGCTGCGGAAACTGACACAGCTATTACTTGGTTGAATAGAAATGAACAAATGACAAATGACCAGATGGAAATGGTCATAAAAAAGATTTTTATTGATGGAATGGATGAAATGAAGTGGAATGAAGTGAGATGAAATGAAATGAAATGAAATGAAGTGGAATGAAATGGAGTGAGTGGTGAAATGAAATGAAATGAAAGAGAGATTTTTTTTTTGGAAAATATAGAGTGTCAGGTGTCCCTGATTTTCACCCCATATTTTCTGTATAAGACTGCCAATCAATGATTGGTTTTCAGGCTTATACCATTTTTTTTTTTCTCTTTTTTTTTTTTTTTTTTTATAACTTGAAAAACAAAAGCTAGGCTGGTGGAGAAGAAGAATTCTTCTGTACCAGCCTGATTGCAGAACTTTCTTGAAACAACTTGACAAAATCCTCTTTTGAGAGTGGCTTATGATAAACTTTCAATCTATAGCCATTCACAATAAGAGGAGTTTGAAACTCATCAATAGTCTTGATTCTTACAGCTCCATTACTAAAGATCTTGTGAAATTTCCCTTGAAAATATTTAAACTTGGAGTCAAATAACAATGCCCAATCTCCTTCTTGAAACTGAAACTTCTTCTCTTTGATATATTTGTCATGCCATTTAGTTCTTTGATATTGAACTAGATCAGTTCTTAGAATTGCTTCTTGTCTGATCTCCTCTAGCTCATTCAACTGCTCCATTCTATGCTTTTGGGCTTCTGATAAGTCCATCCCCAACTGAACTGCTATCTTGAAGGTCTTGACTTGGAACTAAATGGGGAGCAAGACTTCTTTCCCATAAACAAGTTCATAGGGAGAATGTCCTGTTGTATTCCTCCATGTAGTTCTGTAGGCCCACAAGGCTTCTGGAAGCCTTTCTGCCCAATCTCTTCTATGTAGATGAGCAGTTTTGGTGATGATACTTTCAAGAACTTTGTTTGTGGACTCCACTTGACCATTTGCTTGTGGATGGTAAGGAGTAGATCTTCTGTGCTTGATTTTGTATTCTTCCATCAACTTCTCCACCAAATTTGATGTGAATTGGCTCCCCCGATCTGTCACAATTTCTCTTGGAACACCAAAGCGAGTAAAAATATCCTCATAAAGAAAATGAACAACTGAATTTTCAGTAGCAGATACTAATGCTTTGGCTTCTACCCATTTAGTAACATAATCAGTACAAACCAATATATACTTCTTTTGCGTAGATGGTGGATTAATAGGTCCAATGAAATCTAAAGCCCATTTTTCAAAGGGTTCAATGAGTACCTGTGTTTGCAATGGCATTTCATTTGAAAGGGTAGGTTTCCCTACTCTTTGGCAGCTATCACGCCTTTTGACATATTGTTTTGCATCTTTGAAGAGAGAAGGCCAATAATATCCCAAGGAAAGGATTTTATAGGCCGTCCTTTTGTCCGCAAAGTGTCCGCCGCATGGTTCATCATGACATGCCTTAAGAATATCGGGCATTTCATCTTCCCTGACACATCTTCTGATCACAAGATCTGGCCCTATTTTAAACAATTCGTTAGAAATCCATGAATATTTTGAACTCTCCTGAATAATTTTTCGTTTTTCACTTGGAAATAAATGTGAAGGTAGTTTCCCTGTAACCAAATAGTTAGCAATATCTGCATACCAAGGGGTCTTAATAGTTACTGCAAACAAATATTCATCAGGAAACTTATCTTCTTCAGGAGAATCTTCTTTAGTATTTTGAATTCTAGACAAGAAATCAGCTACTGTATTCTGTTTTCCTGGTCTATCCAACACAGTAATATTGAATTCTTGCAAAAGTAAAAGCCATCTTGTCACACTGCCATTAGTAACAGGTTTGTTCATTAAATATCTAATTGCAGAATGGTCAGTATGAATAAAAGTTTCATAGCCTGTTATGTAATGTCTAAACTTATTAATTGCATGAACAACGGCTAAGAACTCTTTTTCAGTCACAGTATAGTTCAACTCTGTGGGAGTCAAATTTTTACTGGTGTAATAAATGGCATAAGGAATTAAATCTTTTTGACCCAACACAGCTCCAAGAGCTGTATCTGAAGCATCTGTAGAAATATGGAAAGGAAATTTCCAATTTGGTCCTCTCAAGATAGGTGCTTCAGATATTCTTGTTTTCAAAGTTTCAAAAGCTGATTGACAATCAGGATCCCATTTAAATTCACAGTCTTTGGTAAGCAATTTGAAGAGTGGAGATGCTATTTTAGTGAAGTTTTCTATAAATCTTCTATAGTAACCAGTAAATCCTAGAAAACTTCTAACATCTATTTGACAATTTGGAATAGGTAACTTGGAGATGACTTCAACTTTTGATCTATCAACCTTAATCCCATCTCCTGAAATATGATGTCCTAAAACAATCCCTTCAGTAAACATCATAAAGCAATTTTCATGGCTTAATGAAAGGTTTGTTTCTTTACATCTTATGAGAACTTTTTCCAAATTTTCTAATGCCTCTTCAAATGAATTACCATAAACTGTAAAATCATCCATATAAACCTCTACACAATCATGGATTAAATCAGAAAAAATTCCTAGTACTGCTCTTTGGAATGTTGCAGGTGCATTACATAACCCAAAAGGAAGCACTCGATAGGCAAAAGTTCCCCATGGATAGGTGAATGTGGTCTTATCTTGATCTTCAGGTGCTACCTGAATTTGATTATAGCCACTAAAACCATCCAAAAATTAAAAGTACTTTTTACCTGCTAATGTATCTAATACCTGATCGATAAAAGGCAAAGGAAAGTGATCCTTCAAAGTTGCTTTGTTCAATTCCCTGTAATCAATGCATACCCTTCATTTACCATTCTTTTTAGGTACTATAACCAAAGGAGAAACCCATCGGCTATCTGAAATTGGATAAATGAAGTTTACATTGAGAAGTTTTTGGAGCTCTTCTTTCACTATCTCCCTAAGATTTGGATTCATCCTTCTTTGGGGTTGTCTGATTGGTCTACTGTTTTCCTCAATATAGATATGATGGATGCAAGTCTTAGGATCAATACCCTTCATGTCAGTATACTCCCATGCAAATGCAGTAGAATGTTTTTGCAAGATTCTGGTTAGTTCTTCTTGTTGTGACTTCTCCAGATGTTTATTGATATTCAATGTCTTTTTTGGAAAAATCTCAATAGCAGAATTACCAAATTCTTCCATAGAGTAAAGAGACATTTGTCTTGATGATAAATATTCTATGTCAGATTCCAACTGAAATTGTGTGGGGTCATATTCTGAAGATATATCAAAATTTTCTAATGTGTTCAGAATTTGACTATCCTCACTAATTTCAGAAATGGTAAAGACAGGTTGTATAGTGTTCTCATCATCGACCCATTCATTGTCTCCTATTTCTGTGATTGCTCTTGCTGGAGGATACAAATTGAATTTCTTTGTCGAATTACCATTAGAAATGTACATGTCTCCGGATCTACAACTAATAAAAGCATCAGCTGTGGCCAGCCAAGGTCTTCCTAAGATAATTGGATGTCCTCCTAGATTACTTTTGGGAGTCAAAATCATAAAGTCTACTGGATATTCCCAAGAATCTAAGGAGGCTGAAATATCTTCTAATACACCATCTGGTTTAATAACCGATCGATCTGCAAGTTGCAATAAAGTAGGTGTAAAAAGAAGGTTAGGAAGTTTTAACTGTTCCATAGTCTGTCTACTCATAATGTTGATAGCAACCCCTAAGTCAATCAATGTGTTTGGAATTTCTATCCCATTTATATGTGTCTTGACAATTGGACTTCCTGGATCTACATACTTCTGCATGGTAATTTTTCCCATCATAATGTCTGCAATCTTTCCTACCAGGTGGATTCTTCTTGTGTCCTTTAGCTTCCTTTCTGGTCTTTTGAAACTCAACTCCTTTATGGTTTTTGCTAGAATAGGAATTTCTCGAATGGCTTGTAGCAATGGAATCTTGATACAAACATTCTTCAATTCATCTAGAAAGTCATAGTTAGGCAAAAAGATTTGTTTTTCCACCCCCTTATCAATTTGTAGTCTTTCCGGAAAAGGAGGTGTAGATGAAGATACAGGTTGCTCAACTATAGGAGTTGTGGATGTTAGCTTTTCTTTTTCTTTTTGATTTTTTGAATTTTGAAGAGATTCTTCCTCAGAACCCTTATTGACTTGAAGAGAGTCCTCTTCAGAGGTATCTTTCTCTTGAATGTCTATAGAAGGTTTTTCTAAGACTCTACCAGATCTGAGTTGTACATCGTTGAGAGGAACAATCATATAAGTAGGAAATTGTTGTCCTTCTACCACATAAGTAGTTTGAGGATTATTATTGTTAGGATTTGGCAATGGCTGAGCTGGAAGTTGATTTGTCTTCTGTTGGTATGGGAGCATGAGTTGAGGATTTGTATTTTGTTGAGAAGGTTGTTGTTGTGGAAATGGCAATGAAAGTTGTGGATTTGGGCTTGGAAGTTGTGGAGCTTGTTGATTTTGAAAAGATGGAGGATATTGATAAAATTGAGCAAATCTCCCATAAGGATTTTTCATCCCTTGTACCCATGGCTGATATGAATTTTGATGTTGGGGCGAAGGTTGTTGCCAAGGAGTCCAATTTGGTGGGGTTTGAAGATTCATAGGGTTATTAAACCCTTGAGATTGTTGTCCCTGCCAAGGTCTCCTTGCGACAAAACAGAGAGACTCTATTGAATTTGGATCTTCTTGAAAAACAGCTTTGAGTCCGGGGATTGAAGGACAATCCTTGATTTCATGATTTTCTGAGCAAATCATACATGTTTCTACAACTTTTGCATCCAAGGGACATTCCCTTAAAGCATGTTTCTTTCTACATTTCGGACAAAGATGGCTAAAGCATCTGTTTCTGCTTTCTGCTTGTTTTGGATTTTAAGGGTGTCTAGTTGTTCACTAAGACTCCCTAAGATATCAGTTTTAAACTCATCAAGCATATTACCAATCTCTTCCCTACTTACTGATCCAGTTGCAGATTTGTTAGCCCTAATAAGAGAAGAATCCCTAGGCCCTTTTCCAGTTTTAGATTTTCCTCTTGAGAGATGGATACATAGTTCTGTTATATCACGAAATGGGAGTTGAGAAATGTCTCCTTTCCCCATCATGTTTAAAATGTCTATCCATTCATCTCTAATGGCTTTTAATAGGAGGTCTTTCAAGGTTTCATTATCTAAGTTGCTCATCTTTGCTCTTTTCAAGTTGTATTGAAATCTTTCAATTAAGTCTTCCAAATTTTCATCTTCTTTTTGCATCATTTTGAATACCTCATCTTTGTGATTGGTGGGCATACAATAGTCCAAGTATCTATCCAAAAATGTTTGTTTCATATCATTCCAAGTCCTAATAGATTGAGTGGCTAATCCCATGAACCATTTCAAACCAGCTCCCTTCAATGTTGAAGGAAACAGTTTGAGTTTTTGAGAGTCTTCCATATAGTCATAGGTTCGGCACACGACTTCAAACTCAAACAGAAATGTTTCAGGATCCTCACTTCGCAATCCATAAAAGTTAGGGAGGAAAGATGGTGAGATATTTTTCATTGTTGTATGAGTTTCCTCATCAACTATAGGGAATCCAAACAAGTTGTCTCCTTCCCTATTTCTTCCATTATTTCCTTCACCATTGTTGTCTCCATTGTTTTCTCCTCTTCTACCTCTACCTCCAAATCCATCTATTATTTCTTCTGCCATGATAGTTTCTTTAGAGTCCTTAAAGTCCTCTAGTTCTTCTATCAAGGGAGGATGAGAGGGAGTCTCTTCCTTTTCTAAATGAGATTTAGTAGGTGGTATAGGAGAATCCTCTAATTCAGCTGCTCCTTGAATTCCAAAAATCTTAAGGCTAGGGTTAGATGGTGGTGAATCTTGTCTATGCCTTGAAGAAGATGGAGTTGTGAAAATCGAACTCTTGGCTTTAGCTATAAACCTTCCCCTAGAATCTCTTGCTCTATGCATGTCATTTTATTTTTATTTTTAAAAGTTGGGCTAATAATTCTCTTTCTGATCTTCCAGGTCACACTAGGTGCAAGAAGAGAGCATACTTAAGAAATTACTGAACCAATAACTCTCTTTTCTGATCCTCCAGATCACACTAGGTGCAAGAGGAGAGCATACTTCAAGAAGTTATCAAGTTTTCCCTTCTTTTATGTTTTTGTGTGTTTTTTTTTAAGAAATTGGCTACCTAGTTACACTTCCCCGGCAACAGCGCCAAAATGTTTGGTCAATTTAGTGTGTCCTAAATTGCTGCATTTAATTTGTCAATCCGGGAATCGTAAGCTGATGAAGTGCGGCGCACTATATGTGCAAGATAACCTATTTCTTAACTTTTTGTCGTTTTTAGTTTTTCTAAGGTGAAATGGAAATTCTAAAATGAAAACAAGTTTGGTTATATTTGTTCAAGGAAGTGATATCCCCTATAATGATTTACCAACTTGAAAATTTAAAAGCAAATTGAAAATTACAATGACAAGACTTGAAAGAAAGTAAAAGTGTATTGCTGAAATGAAAAGATGCTGCTAATCTAATGAATCAAAACAGTAAACTAGTGAACATGAAAACCAAACTATTCTTGCTGCCAACTAAACACAAAAGAAACTATGCTTAAGAAAATTCAAAATTGCAACAAAATAAATCTAAATCAGATTACATCAATTCATTTTCTGACCCTTCATCATTAGACCAGCTATGACTTTCGGAAGTAATCATAAACAACTTGTGTAACTGATATTTAATTTGCGGAAAATAAACTAATACTAAACCATACACTCATGATTCAATCCCTCGCCATCAGTCCAGCTGTGGCTTTCGGAGGCAACTGAAGATGTCATACATGATTTAATATATCTAAATTTGCAGAAAAGAAACTAATACTAAACTACACATTTCATAATGCAGTCCCTCACCATCAGTCCATCTGTGGCTTTCGGAGGCAACTGAAGACGCTATGAGCAGCTTAATATATCTAAATTTGCAGAAAAGAAACTAATACTAAACTACACATTTCATAATGCAGTCCCTCACCATCAGTCCAGCTGTGGCTTTCGGAGGCAACTGAAGATGCTATGAGCAGATTAGTATATCTAAATTTTAACTACTAAAGCAGATAAGCAAAACTGAAATGTACAAAGCAAGACTGAAGTTAAACAAAAGCTATGAAAAACAAACTAGCAGCAGAACAATGTTAGTTTCATGTCATTAGTCAAAATGCTATAAAAATGCCCGGGCTGTCTACCTAAAACCTGCACAAGAAAACTGATCAGTGATTAACAATCATAAAACATGTAAGACAGAAATGAAATGGAAATTATGGAAATGTATAAACAGAAATGAAACAATTACAAAGTATGAACATATGGATGGATTATGATACAATGACTTTTAAAAGAAATGAAATGAGAAATGTACACTAATACACAAAACCTTAGCTGAGCAGGGGCCCTCTACACAGCCTTGGTAACGATCCTCAAACACGAATTAAGTTGAAAAACAGAGTCTTCTCACATTAAAAAGCAGTTCATTACAGAATGGTAGTGTTACGGCTCAAGGGCAGCGTAATCACTACAAAGAAAACTAACAGATAAAAGAGTTTATTCACGAACATCAGCTATCAACTAACAACTAACTTTATGTGCGTATGCAAACGCTCTATATAAAACAATAAACTGTAACTGTCTCCTGAAGTTTGTGATGACAGAGAGCACGTAGACCACTTCGTCCACGGATATAGGAGTATGGCCGTGTTGGAAGATGATGGAAGGTGAATGACAATTCAACTCGAACTCACTGCAGATGTCGATTTAACCTCACTTAAACTTAAACGGCCCATTATGGATGTTTATTTGCCACTGGCAGAGTCAGTGACATACAAACTCCGTTGGCTTTCCAGTAAGGCCAGCACAGCGCTTATTTCTTTGGGCAAGGGCTTGCTTGAACCAATAGGACCACAAGACAATGTCCTCGTCATTCACAGCACGCTTATATGGCTCGTTTCCCTTGTAGACACACATGCTTATAATTCCACAAAATAAACTGCCCCGGAAAGTTTGTGAAATTTGCGAATGGCTGGGTCATAATTTATTATGAACAAATCTAGATCAAATAGAAAACACAAAAACATAATTAAAAACCATGTTAGATACCCTTTGCACATGATATTGACAATTTTGGGAGGTTTAGGTGAGTGAAAAAGGTATGGAAAAGTGTATGGAAAAGATGCAAATTCGGGACTCAACAGTAATCCATTTCAATTGAAAGATGTTATGCATGTTCCAGGTCTGAATAAAAACTTGGTCTTAGTCGCAATGTTGGAGGACAGAGGCTATGATGTTGTTTTCAGCGATGGAAAAGCTTTCCTACGACATAAAACAATGGGTAAAGCCAAGAGGATAGGGATTTTAGTTAAGAATATCTACAAGCTAGAGGTAGATGGATATGTTGTCATGATGGGAAATATAGAAAAAGTGGTGAGCTGGGATGAGGGCGAATTATGGCACAAGTGATGCAGGGGCATTAGGCCCAAGATGATATTTTGTATATAAATAAACATAGGGGGTCTCTTGTTTTAAATTCCCTATGTAATTATTTTCATTTGAGTAATTTTAATTAAATCTGGAGAAAATTGTAACTGCCTGAATGATTAATGGGCACCCGAAGAGATAGTCAGTTTCAGAAGTTAGGCTAATTTTAGGATTCCGAGAGTCATCGGGGAAGCTGAATTGATTAATTCCTAATTTTTATAAAAATAAAATCATTGTGGCAGAGTGGGGAGACCTACAAAGACTATATAGAACTGCATAGGGTTAGAAGGCCGAGGAGGCAGAGTAGGGGTGCAGAAGGGCCAAGTGAGCGAAGATCTAGCCAGTATTTTGTAAGTAACTTCACTGTGTAAATGAATAAACTGATGAAGAAATTGTTCCAGCATTATCTGTGCATTCGTTGGATTGTTCTTGTGTGAAAATTCCTTAATTAAAATATATGAGTAGGACTCTGAAATGTGATTGAGAGTGTGACTGTACATTCTGTGGTGAGAACCAGTGTGATAAGACTCTTGTGATTGTTATAAAGTCTGTTGTGTATTCAGCAATGCGAGCACATGAAGAACCTGTATGGTTAAATCCGTGTTAAGGACTTGACAGATGAATGTGTGTGAACCTCCACTCTCTGTGTGAAATTCCCTGAATTCCCTCTGTCTATATTCAAACCTATATTCTCTACGAACAGGCGGTGTGCATATGAGTATGTATGTTGTATAAAGGTCAATTGTGAGTTCTGTTAAAATAGGGGAACTGTTACCATACTCTGGTTATCCAAATAATGAATGAAATCCTGCCTAAGCATTAATCCCTGTTGTTCAGAACGCCTAGTCGTGATAGAATTCCTGTTGGGTTAGAATGGAATATGTTATGATTGTATAGAATCCTGTGAGAAAACGAGGGTGATTACAGTAACCTTTGGTACCGGGCATAGAATCGCGTGCTCGAAAGAGTGTTACCTGTAGTGTTGGTTTGCCCACAGCACAATGAGCTCAACTGGTAGTGAAAACCTCGCTTACAAAGAAATAAGTTCGTTTTGTTGTGAACTGAAAGTGTTGCCCCAAGATTCGAACCTAAATTCAACCCGTCGAAATGAATAACAAGATGTGTCTTAACCCTGGTGGTACCCTAGTCAAACACTATTCACAATCTAGAGCGGGTTTGCAAAACCAAACCCACCCATTTCGCACTGCCTTTGTACGGAAGTGAAACCACTCCAAAATCACGTGATCCTGTGAAAATCTGCCACGTCGACAGGGAAATACCACCCTCATCACGTGATAATTATCGACGATGGAATGAACGCGATATAGCCATGTGCTGTCTGATCTGGAGGTAGGTCCATCGAACGACAGTCACACTCAAAATAGCACGGAAGATAACTCAAGGTACGGGCGATTAAAATTAGTGAAAATTCGCTATTGTATGTGTGGGACTTGTGAATCACCCCTCGATATGAAATTCCATGTTAATGTTATAAACCATGGTTGGGTGCTATAGGCACTGATGTATATGTTTAAAGGTGTCAGACCTTTTTTTTGTATTAAAGTGCTAAGGTCTGAATTATGAACGTGGTTTATTATAGGTTGCCTTAGAGGGTTCGTCGAGGGCTTTGTGTATCGGTTCAACTACCATTCGATATGTATAAAAAAGAAAGGCTCCAATTATATGTAGAGCGCTTTATAAAGAAGAGCCAGGATTATATTATAAGGTATATATATGGTCTGTGCGCATTGGAAAAAAATACCAAAGAGTATATCATATGTATTGAGGGTTTATGACATTTGAAGGAAAACTCCCACAACTAGAAGAGTTTGTCAGATTTAAAATTGGATTGAGTACAAAGGTGTGAGCAGGTGTTTTTCGTCAAGAGAATTTTAATTTAATATCTCAAATTCCAGATTTGAGATATTAAAGATGTCAGACTTATTTTTTTAAATTGCCAACTCAGAATTTAGAAGAGTAGTGTAAGTTTTCCCAAGGGCGGATTTGGTTGGGAAATGAATCAGAAGGTAGTTTATGCACAACAATGAGATTGAAATGTGAGTAAACAGGGACTGTGGGTCTTACCTTGCACCATAGTGGTATCAGAGCCTGAATTGAATTAGCTCTTTGAAAGTTTATTTTGAAATGCACATGTATTGAACAGGAAAGAAAAGTTGAAGTTTAAATCTGTTTAACAGAAAATTTGCAGATTTGATTTGACATGCAGTGAAGGTCTCTAGATGTGTAGAATCTAGAGTTGAAGATAGAGTGTCTTGAAGTTTGTAGCAGATAGAGATGCAGTGCAGGTGAGAAAAGAAGCAAGATCATTCAGGGATCTTGAGAGGTGAGTTGATGAGCCTATTTGAACTCTGGTTTGAAGGTATTGTTTGTAGATTTCAGAGTGCAAGCAATTGAGGAAAGAATCTCAGCAGAAGCAGATCACAAGTTTTGAGAGTAGTGATAAGAAGAGTCCAGCAAGGTCTTCTGAGTGGAGAAAGGGTGTGGCAGAAATTGGAGGATTCCCAACTGAAGTTGGATGAAAGAAGAATAGAGGTGTTCTTGAGAGAAGTTGCAGAGTGAAGCCTAGAGAGCATGAAAGAGTGCTCAGAAGGTTCCAGCAGAAGGGGACTAGTACTTTCCAAAAGTTGGATCCGGAGGAAGGGATTGGTGAGGTAAGTTGCAGTAAGAGAGCTTGTTGTCGCAGAGGCTTAGTGCAGATTGTGAGTGAAGAACTCCTAGAGAAGAAAATGGCTACTGAGAGCCATAACAGAGATTGCAGAGGTTCTGAGAGAAGCCACAACAGAAGAGTGAGGGAAGATTCCAAAGAAAATGGCATAAGGAAGAGACTCACTGATGAAGAATATTGGAAGGAGATAGCTGAGATAAATAAGTAGCTTTATGAGATGGAGAGGATGATAGAGGAAAACCAGAGAGTTGGGTGGCTCATGAAGAAAAAGGTAAATTGGCAGAGGCCACAAAGGAAAAAGGAGCAAATGAGAAATGCTCATATGAAGGAGGAAATACTCAGGATGATTGAGTATCTGGATAAGGACTTGGAGACTGAAGCTTCAAGTGGGACCAAGGGGTCCAAGAGCCTTACATCTGACATATTTTGTATGTTTGCAGGAACATCAGGTGAGAGAGAACAAACTGCTGATGTTGTCACTAAGGAAGAAAATGGAGCAGCCACATGTTTTGAAGATGTCCATGCACAGTTGGAGAAAGATTCTGCTTTCGCACATGTTGGAAGCATAGGATATTTAGCTTATGATGATGGCCAGAAGCTGGAAGTTGTACAACTTGAAGAAATTGAAGAAGAGACTCTTGAAGAATCTCTGAGGTGTATAGAAGACTTGGGACAGCAAGAAGATTTGGTGATCAAATCAACAAATGAGACCATGAGGTCTTATGTTTTTACAACTGACAAGTTGTGTGTGAATGTAGGTATTGATGAAGACAACCCATGTGATGAAGCTGTGTTAAAAGAAGCTGATTGTTGCCAAGTAAAGTATGATGAGTATCTTTCAGATGAAGAACATATTGAACTATTGCAGCAGAAGGAATTCATTAATTCCTTGTTTTATAAAAGAGATTACTTCAATGAAGACATGACATTTGTGTTTGATGGTGATGAATTTGTCATTAATAATGATAATGACAGACTGTTTTTATTGAATGGAAAAATGAAGAGTGATGGACAGATAGCTAAAGTTTTTGCAGAGATAGGAAATCAGAATTCTATTATGATGAAGGCTGAGGAGATAGTGACAGCAGAAGATAGTGAAGATTGTGAAAATGTTTCCTCAGATGAGATGCCAGGATTGTGGCATGAGAAGAGGATATAACCACAGAGAGAAAGTGTTCAGATTGTAAGGGTGGAGATGGACGAGAAAGTTCATTTTTATGAACTAGAGCAGAGAGACATCCTTGCAGAGGATGATGCAGAAGGGAGACTAGCTGACAGTCTCAAGAATTGTTTGAAGAGTTGGAATCATCATACTGATGTGTTGATGGAAAAGAAAAGAATTGTAGGAAAGCATACTAAGATGCTGGCAGAGCAGAGAAAGGCACTGAGGCCTTGTGAGTTTGATTCTAACAATTGTTTGATGAATGCAGATTCTGTTGATGATGGAGATAAGTTGACCGAATGGGGCAGTCAATTTAAAGAGAAGGAGAATTATGTGGATGATTTTAAACCATGGAATGGAGAAATTGAGCTACTAGAGAGTATGTTGAATCAATAGGATTCATTACAAGAGAGAAAACCTCAATTTCAGAATTGGGGATTGCAGAATGTGAAGACACAATGGGATGAATATAGAAAAGAATTGATGATTGAATCCTCAGTTGGGACCATTTGGTCTTGGGGTTTTGGAACTGATGAATTGGCTATGTTTACAGGAATGACAGAAGACAATCCATCACTTGGAGTTGTCTTAGAAGAAGAAGAGCTGTTGCAGAATGGAGATGAGCAACTGAAAGAAGATGAGACAGTCATGTCTCATGTGCAGAAAATTGTTGTTGTTGGTAGCGGAGAGAAATTGGCTAGTTCAAATAGCCAAGATAACATTGGAGAGAAGGTTGTAAGGAAGACTTTTGGGGCTGCTACAGCAGTGGTGAATCAGAGTTTTGCCCTAAAAAAAAAAAAATGCAAAGCTGGAAGAGCTTGAAGTAATTCAAGAAGAAGGGAGACAATTGCTGAAGATTTTCAAGACAGAAGAAGAAGATGTTGAAACTGATTTGCAACATATTGGTGATGTGTTTGACCAAAGGATATGGCTAAAATGTTTGCAGAAAACCTCCAGAAAATATTGTGAAATAGCAGAACAATAGCTGGGAGTGTTGCGGGGGGAAATATTGAAGCAACAAGCTGAAGTGTTGCCAATAGAGGAGCAAGAATTTTACTGTTGCGGAGAGGGTATGGATGATTGGGTGGTGAATAGGGCAGAAATAAGGACTAAAGAAATAAGAATGCAGCAAACAGAAGTGAGAGTCCAGCAGTCAGAGGAAATATTAGACAGATAAATAGCATTGATAAGAAAGCTGATGCAGAAGATGCCTCCAAAAGGGATATCAGCAAGAAAGCTGAGAAACAACAGGAGCAAGAAGAAGACAATCACAGACTGTGAGGGCATAGCAAATGCAAATATGCAGACCAAGATATGGAAGCTAGGAGGAATGCGAAAGAAGAACACTGCAACAGATGGCTAGTTGCAGAACAAAGTGTGGGATCCAGGCAGACAAAGATGAAAACCATGATCAGGAGATCATGAACTATTTTAACCTGGGGAGTCTAATGCAGGGGAATTAGGCCCAAGATGATATTTTGTATATAAATAAACATAGGGGGTCTCTTGTTTTAAATTCCCTATTTAATTATTTTCATTTGTGTAATTTTAATTAAATCTGGAGAAAATTGTAACTTCTCAAATGATTAATGAGCACTTGAAGAGATAGTTAGTTTCAGAATTTAGGCTAATTTTAGGATTCCAAGAGTCATCAGGGAAGCTGAATTGATTGATTCCTAATTTGTATAAAAATAAAATCCCTGTGGCAGAGTGGGGAGACCTGCAAAGACTGTATAGAACTGCATAGGGTTAGAAGGCCGAGGAGGCAGAGTAGGGGTGCAGAAGGGCCAAGTAAGCGAATATCTGGCCAATATTTTGTAAGTAACTTCACTGTGTAAATGAAGAAACTGATGAAGAAACTATTCCAGCATTATCTGTGCATTCGTTGGATTGTTCTTGTGTGAAAATGCCTTAATTAACATATATTAGTAGGACTCTGAAATGTGATTGAGAGTGTGACTGTACATTCTATGGTGAGAACCAGTGTGATAAGACTCTGTGATTGTTATAAAGTCTGTTGTGTATTCAAAAATGCAAGCGCATGAAGAACCTGTATGGTTAAATCCGTGTTAAGGACTTGACAGGTGAATGTGTGTGAACCTCCACTCTCTGTGTGAAATTCCCTGAATTCCCTCTGTCTATATTTGAACCTATATTCTCTGTGAACAGGCGTTGTGCGTATGAGTATGTATGCTGTATAAAGGTCAATTGTGAGTTCTGTTAAAATAGGGGAACTATTACCATACTCTGGTTATCCAAAGAGTGAACGAAATCCTACCTAAGTGTTAATCCCTGTTGTTCAAAATGCCTTGTCGTGATAGAAGTCCTGTTGGTTTAGAATGGAGTATGTTATGATTGTATAGAATCCTGTGAGAAACTGAGGGTGATTACAGTAACCTTTGGTACCAGGCATAGAGTCATGTGCTCGAAAGAGTGTGACCTGTAGTGTTCGATTTCCCACAGCACAGTGAGATCAACTGGCAGTGAAAACCCCGCTTACAAAGAAGTAAGTTCGTTTTGTTGTGAACTGAGAGTGTTGTCCCAAGATTCGAACCTAGAGTCAACCCGTCAGAACGAATAACAAGATGTGTGTTAACCCTGGTGGTACCCTGGTCAAACACTGTTCACAATCCAGAGCGGGTTTGCGAAACCAAACCCACCCATTTCGCACCGCCTTTGTACGGAAGTGAAACCACTCCAAAATCATGCGATCCTGTGAAACTTTTCCATGTCGACAGGGCAATACTGCCCTCATCGCGTGATAACTATCAACAATGGAGTGAACGTGATATAGCCATGCTTTGTCCGATCTAGAGGCGGGTCCATCGAACGACAATCGCACTCAAAATAGCACGGAAGATAACTCAAGTACGGGCAATTACAATTAGTGAAAATTCGTTATTGGATGTGTGGGACCTGTGAATCAGCCTGCTATATGAAATGCCATGTTAATGTTATAAACCATGGTTGGGTGCTATAGGCGCTGACGTATATTTTTAAAGGCGCCAGACCTTTTTTTTGTATTAAAGTGCTAAGGTCTAAATTATGAACGTGGTTTATTATAGGTTGCCTTAGAGGGTTCGTCGAGGGCTTTGTGTATCGGTTCAACTACCATTCAATAGGTATAAAAAAAGAAAGGCTCCAATTGTATGTAGAGCGCTTTATAAAGAAGAGCCAGGAATATAATATAAGGTATATATATATATATATATATATATGGTCTGTGCACATTGGAAAAAAATACCAAAGAGTATATTATATGTATTGAGGGTTTATGACCTTTGAAGGAAAACTCCCACAACTAGAAGAGTCTGTCAGATTTAAAATTGGATTGAGTACAAAGGTGTGAGCATGTGTTTTTCGTCAAGAGAATTTTAATTTAATATCTCAAATTCCAGATTTGAGATATTAAAGATGTTAGACTTATTTGTTTAAATTGCCAACTCAGAATTTAGAAGAGCAGTGTAAGTTTGCCCAAGGGTGGATTTGATTGGGAAATGAATCAGAATGCAGTTTATGCACAACATTGAGATTGAAATGTGAGTAAACAGGGACTGTGGGTCTTACCCTACACCAACAAGCGATTGGGCCATCTTCATCATGGAGCCTTGAAAGTCATGCAAAAAATATATACTGTACTTCCAATGGGAACACTTGCTCAGTTATATCAGTGCAAGGGTTGCACCATGGGGAAGTATGTAAAGTCCACCTTTCATGAAAAGGAGAATCGTGCTTCGGTGATCCTGGAGAGAGTTGACACAGACGTGTGCGGAACATTCTTGGTTGCTTCAAAAACGAAACATAAGTATTATGTTATTTTTGTTGATGAACTTTCTCGTAAATGCTAGATCTTCTTCATGCAGAAGAAGGATCAAACATCCTCAAAGCTCTATGAGTTTAAGGCATTTGTGGAGAAAGAGTCGAGGAAGAAAGTGAAGGCTCTAAGGATTGATAATGGTGGAGAATACATCTCTAACAAATTCAAATACTTCTACAACAAATAAGGAATTTGAAGAGAACTCATAGCGCCTCATAACCCACTGCAAAATTGGGTCGCGGAGAGGAATAATAGAATGATCGTGGGTGCAACGCGAGTGATGTTGCATGATCAGGGCCTACCAATGCATTTGTGGGTGGAAGCATGCAATGCTTCAGTTTATGTGCAAAACCATTGTCCTCAAAGAGTACTTGGAATGAGTACATCTAAAGAATATTTCACTGGTAAGAAACTAGATGTTTCTCACTTTAAGATTTTTGGCTCATCTGTTTATGTGATGTGACCAAGAACGCTAGGAAGAAGCTGGAGATGACCGCTGAAGTTAGGATATTTTTGGGGTACACAGAAACATCCCATAATTATCATGTTTATTTTCCTAATAGTAATATGACTATTATGCGACAGGATATAAAATTTGATGAGGGGAAAACCATGCGGTTGTCGCTTGAGAAGGAGCTAGACTTGCATGCGAAGGAGGTACTGTTGGTTTCCAAAGATGAGTCTATAGATGTGGATCAACCACATGATATCTTCATGGAATGGATGAGTCCACTCATGTAGAGCCAAACATGAAAACTGGCAGAAGGTGTACCACAGAAGCTAATAGGCTGGGACTTGATGTTGCACAGAATGTAAGAGCCCCTACTTCACAGTGCAGACAAAGACAATTTCCTGACCGATTTACTGGATACATGGCTCTCGTGAGAAAATGTATTGTGACTAAGCCATCTTCCTTTCAGGAAGCAGTGCAGAAGCCTACATGGTAGATGCAATGGTGGAGTATGACTCCATTATCAGAAACAGTACTTGGGAAATTGTTCCAAGGCAGGTTGATAATTCAGTGGTAGGTTCAATATGGATCTACAAGGTAAAGCAAGCTGTTTATGGGAGTGTTGAGAAATACAAGGCCAGATTTGTGGCCCAGGGCTTCTCACAGATCGAGGGGATTGATTATGAAGAAACATTTTCACCTGCCGCATGGTATTCTTCTATAAGGACCATCCTTGCTCTCTCAATGTAGATGAGTTGGCGCATTCATCAGATGGATGTGAAGACTGTGTTTCCCAATGGGATCATTGAGGAAGAGGTGTACATAGAGCAGCCTAAAGGATTTGAGATATTCAGTATCGAGTCACATGTGTGCCAACTCAAAGGAGCATTGTATGGGCTGAAGTAAGCATCTCGTGCTTGGTACACTGGGATAAATAGCTATTTCACTGGACTAGGCTTCACCAAAGGTGAAGCGGATGAAAACCTATACCAAATTGTGGTGGAGGGTAAGATTTTAATCATTTGTCTTTATGTTGATGATTTAATATTGAATGGTGATGAGAAGCTGATACACTCATGAAAGGAGGACCTTGCAAAGGAGTTCAAGATGAAGGATATGGGCCTCCTTCATTATTTCCTTGGATTAGAAATATGGCAGCGAGATGGTGAAATTTTTGTGTCTCAAGGAAAGTATGCAAGGGAGATACTGGGATATTTTCACATGGAGGGCTGCAAATGTTGGCAATATGATGCAATGTGTTGTCCTTGATGGCAACCCACTTGATGAAGATGATGGCAACACTTGATGAAGATGATGGCAACCTACTCGATGAAGTTATTCTTGACTTGATGGACTTGTAATGATGTAAATCTGATGTGATATGATGTGTCTACAGAGCAACTCAGTTGTAATGATGAAAGGAATTTCAGTATGTGCTAGAACAATGATGAAAAGTGTGTGTCTCAAGGAATACGCGGGTTTGTCTAGGAGAAGTAGCGTATGCATGCGGAAAAGTACGTGCCAAGTCACGTATGCTAAAATGCACTCTAAATATGTAAAACCAGGGGTTACTACCATGGTATTGACCCATTGTATTGAGCGCTGGTATGTCTATGAGATCCCGTCCAGGAATACCATTGGAAGTAATGTGGTTTTGGCTCATGGTATTGAAAAAGGGTAAACCTATATAAGGAGAAGAAAATCATTGTGCAAGGGTGTGCATGAGTCTGGGTTTGAATGGATACTTCACTCTGAAGTATGTCTGTATGGAAAGGGTAACAGTTTGATGATAGATCTGAATCTGTGATGCACCTATGAAGAAAATGATGAAGAAGGGAATCTAGATCTGAAATGTATTTGTATCTTCTAGATCTGTTTATGGTATGTTTAGATCTGAGATGAGGCAAACATCTGTCTGAAGTGAAGGGTTAAATCTAAACTGAATATCTGATCTGAAGAAGTATGCTGCTCTATAATGTCTGAAGATCTATATGCTAGTTTGTCGCAGCGGAATCGTGTATATATGCGGGTTTGATGAAGATAAAGCGCGTATGGGTTGTTCTGTAATGTGCAGATGTATACGCAGGTTGATATGAATGGAAGCATGTATATACGCGGTATCAGTGAAAGGAAAGCGCGTATGAAAACTAAGGTTTGCTGAAGTATGAAGTATGAAATGTCTGATCTGATATGTTGTACTGCTATCTGTTAATGATGAACTCTATAGATCTGGGTTGTTTGAAGTGATAAGTATCAGTTTGATGTATGATTGAGCTTAAATGTGTGGAGTGGGTCCAGTCTGAAAATATGATGAAAAGTGGCCTGCAAGTTGTGCTCTATTGAAGCTGTTGGATCCAGTATGAAAATTGATGAAATGTGGTCCATGGTGGTGCTGAGGGTTGTAGCCTTCAGTCAGGGGGTTGTAGCTCCCTTCCAGGTGAGGCTGGTAAACGAGAGCAGGGGGTCGTAGCTCCCTTCCAGGAGAGGTTGGTAAACGAGCGCAGGTGGGTGCCTGCGTACTGGTATGAGTCTGCGCCAGTACATAGTTGTAAGATGTTTTCTTTATAATAAAATATTGAAGGCTGAGACAACGGCAGCGGTGGTTTTCTCCCGACTTGGGTTTCCACCTAAAATCCTGGTGTTCATGTGTGATGCTTATATGTGACGATTTACTCTGTTATTACTGCAAATGTCTATTGCTATATAAACATCTGATGAATGAATAAATGCAAGGATCTAAGTAATGAATTAATTTCATATTAAGATCTCTGCACATATGTGAGTTTTGTGAAGGGTATCCGCGTATATACACGAGTCTGATCAATTAAAGTAGCGTATGGGTTTTAGAGCATGAAAAAGTAAAAATATTTGAGTATGACCTAAATACTGATTCACCCCCCCCTCTCAGTATTTTTCCCAACAATTGGTATCATAGCAGGTCCTTGTGCAGAAGCTTGATCGCTTGAAGGAGATCCGTCGCAATGGGAAGTCATGAAGGAGTATTGTCTTTAAAGCCACCTCTATTCAATGGAAGTAATCTGTTATTCTGGAAGATACGAACAAAAGCATATCTGCAAAGTCTTGGTGCAGAAGTATGGGAAATCGTGGAAGAAGGTTATCAGTATCCGGCAAGTATTCCTACTGATGCAGCAGAAAGGAAGAAATATGAAGTCAATGCCAAAGCAGTCAATGTTTTGTTAGGAAGCATGTCTGAACCAGAATTTGCTAAAGTGATGCAGCTAAATTCAGCAAAAGAAATATGGGACAAAATCATTCTGAGCTATGAAGGGGATACAAAGGTAAAAAGTGAAAAACTCCAAACTCTCAGAATTGAATATGAAAATTTAAGGATGCATAGTGATGAGAGTATTGCCAGTTTCTTTTTACGTCTAGATGATATTGTAAATCATATGAGAAGTTTGGGTGAAACCATAACCGATACTACTCTGGTGGAAAAGGTCTTAAGATCTCTGACTTCAAAATTTGAGTCAAAAGTATCAGCTATTGAAGAAAGGCAAGATCTGGAAACTCTTACTATTGTTCAACTACATGCTATTCTGATTGCTTATGAAATGAGACAAGGAGGTCCCTCTCAAATCAAAGAAGATGCTTTTAAGGTGTGTGCAAAAGGAAAAGAAAAGGCAGATGTCAAGGAATCAAATTGTATATCAGAAGAAGAAGAAGCAAATTTTGTGAGAAAACTCCAACTAGGAACTGGAAGATTCAAAGGTAAGCTTCCCTTCAAGTGTTTTGCTTGTGGAAAAGTTGGTCATTATGCTGCTAAATGTCCTTATGAAGATAATCATGGTAAAGGGAAACAATTTGAAAAGAGAAAGAGTTATTATACAAATGAAGTATCTGATGAGGAAGAAGAAGATTCTGACCAAGATCTACAAGTGCTCATGGCAAAGAAGCAAAAGAAGAAGGCTACTCAAAAGAAGACATCTCAGAAGACATGTGCAGCAGAAAATGAAGAAGATAAAACAAGCACTGATTGTTGTTCTTGTGATTCACTTTCTTGTGCAAGCAATGGTGAAGATAGTGAACGTAACAATATAAGTCTAGAAGCAAAACTCAAGATCAATGATGAAAGCAATGATTGGAATCAATTTCATAAGAGAGAATCTGTCTACAAAGATATGATCTCTAGAATGAATGAACAGAAAGAAATACTGAATGGACAGATAGAAAAGTATCAAAAGTTGTATGTTTTTGCAACCAATCGAAGTGAAATACTTGAAGCATAAATCATCTCTCTCAAAGAAGATCTGGAAAAATAAAATAAGAAGAATGAAGAACCCCTATCATTTGAAAAGGAAGGACTTGAAGCAGAAATCATCTCTCTCAAAGAAGATTTGGAAAAATCAAATAAGAAGAATGAAGAGCTGCTACAAACATGTGAAGAACAAGAAAATTGGTTGAAGAAGGAAATTTCAAAATTGAATGATCAAGTAGAAGAAGGAAAAAGGGTCGAAGAAAGCATGAAGAAGCAATGCCAAAAATTGGAGGTTGAGGTAAACATTCTTAAAGGTAAATTAGAAGAAAAGGATAAACTCTTGAGGTTTCAAGATAGTACTAAGATTCTGGACAATATTCTTAGTTATCAAAGGTCTCCTCCTATTAAACTTGGTCTTGGTTTTCATGAAACGGTCAAAGGAGAATCTAGTTTACAAGGAAGTGCTAAAAATTCAAAGGATGACAAAGCAAAACCAGAAGTGGTGAAAGAAACAAAAGGTCAACCAACAAACATGAATACTCAAAGGAAATCATTCACTAATGTTGAATTCTTTAAATTTCATAATTATGGGCATGTTGCAGAAAATTGCAGAAGCAGATCATTTCAGTCACAATCAAACAGATTCTATTCAGAAAGGTACTCTGGTTGCTTCAAGGGATATTTTTTTTCATGCAACAAGTATGGTCATAAAGCAGCTGATTGCAATAGAAGGAAGAACAGAGAAACACACTATGATCCTTATGCTTACTTCTCTGGTCATATAAGATGTTATGCTTGTAACAAGTATGGGCATGTGGAAAAAGAATGCAGGATGAACAGATCTGAGAAATTGGTTAATTTTCAGCACACAATTAGAAATTTCAAGCAAAGCTGGAATAGGAAGGAGGACCAGTCAGAAATGTAGGGAGTATTGACCCTACTGCAGTCATCCGCTTCTGAAGCTTACTTCTCTTAATGACTGCAGGAGTGATGTGAGATACATTATAGGGATTAGTAATGTATCATCACAGGGGGAGCAATGTATGATGATTCTCATGGTTAGTTTGGTTATTCTGGTTATGTTTATTTCTGACAAAGCATCTGATGTAAAGAAGACAAGTACAGGTGGTACAACTTCAGGGGGAGATGAAGGAATGTGAAATTTTCAATGTGTCACTTTCCATACGCGGGTTCAGTGAACTAAATCCGCGTATACACGCGAGTTACAGTGGGGACAGTCGCGTATGCACTAATGATAAGAAAATTTGTATGATAGCTGAAGATCAGGAGCATAAGTTCAGGGGGAGCATCAGTCTGACTATTAATGATTGTATTATTGGCACTGTATCTACTTATTACTCAGTTCTAAATGATGATGAAATGAAACATGGTTTCTGATGATGAGATTATGGATGAGCCCTGTTTCCTTTTTGCTGAAGAGTATTCTTTGCTTTTGGATGAGATGGAAGTCTCATGATTCAGAGATAAGGACAAATCATGCAGAGTTTTTTGCTGGTTGAGACCTCTTTTAATTCTTACACAT
This sequence comes from Pinus albicaulis, assembly GCA_034641835.2. Classification (NCBI taxonomy): domain Eukaryota; kingdom Viridiplantae; phylum Streptophyta; class Pinopsida; order Pinales; family Pinaceae; genus Pinus; species Pinus albicaulis. The sequence goes on from CM076580.1 coordinate 1,103,094,963, forward strand.
GGTACATCATGTTCATGATAAATCTTGAAGATCTTGGTGATATCAGATCACATGAATGATTTCTTGACACATAGTGTTTATTGTAGAAGTTGTTCTGGTATGATACTTCCTCTTGGGAAGAATATGTTGATGCTGCAAAGAGTTTGAAGGCTTGGTTACTAATGTGCTTTTGCTACAACCATTGGATGACACTTGAAGACACAACTACATTTTCCTATCTATCTATTCTCATATATTCTAGGGAAGCATTCAAATATCTCAGAAAGAAGCTGAAAACTGTCTCTGCAGAGGATCAGATCTGGTTAAAATGCAGAAGATGGAGTTGGATACGCAGATTTCCTTAAACACAGTCGCGTATATACGCGATTTCATACACAGAAAACTGCGTATGTGTGGTGGCTGACAATTTTTCTGGGTCATCAATTCTTCAGCACAAGCTGTGGTGCTGTTTGGTATCTCTGATACTGTATGGTTTCTCTGGTGATGTTTCAGCTCTTATATTTCTATTTCATTCTCTGATTTTGGGTGAAGATGCCTTGATGATTTGCTGTTGAAAGTATCCAGGATGCATAAGAAAAGGGGGAGCTTTTTTCATATAGAAAGGATGCATTGGATGCACAGTTTCAGGGGGAGCATTAGTCTTGCTGAGTATAATGCATTGTTGGCATTATGATGGTTTTGAAATGTGATCTCTCTTGAGGTCCTTCTGGTATTGGTAATGAAAAGTCATATTTGTAATTTGATGAAAAGGTCATGTTGAGACCTATGATGTAAAAATTGTAATATTCAGTCATGTAAGGACTTGATCAAATGTGTAAACCCACTTGGTTGGGTACTTGAGTCAAAATGTGTAAACCCACTTGGTTGGGTATTTTAGTCTCATATGTAAATCCACTTGGTTGGATCTTTGATGTAAGTATGAGTCCTTGGTGATAGGAAGGTCATAGAGTCATGTACTTCATTGAAAAATATGTTTGAAGATTCAGCATGAACTCAGGGGGAGCATGGTAACTTCAGTGCACATCAGATCTACAGCGCTCTTCTTGCTACATGAGGAGAAAAACCTTGTGTTGGTTTGATCCGCCCTTTGCCCTTGATGTCAAAGGGGGAGAGTGACATGGTGTTTGAATAGGGGGAGAATATCTTTATGATTAATGTATTTATCTGTTGTGATCAAACACCATCGTGGTTGCCATCAAGTCCAAAGGGGGAGATTGTTGGCAATATGATGCAATGTGTTGTCCTTGATGGCAGCCCACTTAATGAAGATGATGGCAACACTTGATGAAGATGATGGCAACCTACTTGATGAATTTATTATTGAATTGATGGACTTGTAATGATGTAAATATGTTGTGATATGATGTGTCTACAGAGCAACTCAGTTGTAATGATGAAAGGAATTTCAGTATGTGCTAGAACAATGATGAAAAGTGTGTGTCTCAAGGAATACGCGGGTTTGTCTAGGAGAAGTAGCGTATGCATGCATAAAAGTACTTGCCAAGTCGCGTATGCTAAAATGCGCTTTAAGTATGTAAAACCAGGGGTTACTACCATGGTATTGACCCATTGTATTGAGCGCTGGTATGTCTATGAGATCCCGTCCAGGAATACCATTGGAAGTAATGTGGTTTTGGCTCATGGTATTGAAAAAGGGTAAACCTATATAAGGAGAAGAAAATCATTGTGCAAGGGGGGGCATAAGTCTGGGTTTGAATGGATACTTCACTCTGAAGTATGTCTGTATGGAAAGTATAACAGTTTGATGATAGATCTGAATCTGTGATGCACCTATGAAGAAAATGATGAAGAAGGGAATCTAGATCTGAAATGTATTTGTATCTTCTAGATCTGTTTATGGTATATTTAGATCTGAGATGAGGCGAACATCTGTCTCAAGTGAAGGGTTAAATCTGAACTGAATATCTGATCTGAAGAAGTATGCTGCTCTATAATGTCTGAAGATCTATACGCTAGTTTGTCGCAGCGGAAGCGCGTATATACGCGGGTTTGATGAAGATAAAGCGCGTATGGGTTGTTCTGTAATGTGCAGATGTATACGCGGGTTGATATGAATGGAAGCGCATATATATGCGGTATCAGTGAAAGGAAAGCGCGTATGAAAACTAAGGTTTGCTGAAGTATGAAGTATGAAATGTCTGATCTGTTCTGCTGTGTTACTGTTGTCTGTTAATGATGAATTCTACAGATCTGGGTTGTTTGAAGTGATAAGTATCAGTTTGATGTATGATTGAGCTTAAATGTGTGGAGTGGGTCCAGTCTGAAAATATGATGAAAAGTGGCCTGCAAGTTGTGTTCTAAAGGAAGCTTTTGGATCCAGTGTGAAAATTGATGAGACGTGGTCCATGGTGGTGCTGAGGTTATGGCAGCCAGTCGGGGGTTGTAGCTCCTTCAGGGGAGAAGTGCAGTAAACGGAAAGCGAAGTCGTAGCTCCCCGCTCTAGGAGAGGCGTGCACAATGAGAGCGGTGGCTCCCTTCCGAGCTGGTAAACAGCGCGGTGGGTGCACAACGTGCGGGTATGAGTGCAAGCGGTATAGTTGTAAGATGTTTTCTCTATAATAAAATATTGAAGGCTGAGACAACAGCAGCGGTGGTTTTCTCCCGACTTGGGTTTCCACCTAAAATCCTGGTGTTCATGTGTGTTGCTTATGTGTGATGATTTATTCTGTTCTTACTGCACATGTTTACTGCTTATTGAATATCTAATGAATGAATGATGGAATGATATAAGTGAAGAATTATCTGCATAATAAGATCTCTGTGTATACGCGAGTTTTATGAAGGATATCCATGTGTATACGTGAGTCTGGTTCAGAAAAGTAGCGTATGTGTTTTAGAGCATGAAAAATTAAAAATATTTGAGTAAGTCTTAAATAATGATTCACCCCCCCCTCTCAGTATTTTTCCCAACAACAAACCCATGGATACTCCTCTTCTAGGAAATTGGAGGAAAGAGGATGCTACATCTGGAGAGGTAGTGGATGCTACGGTCTATCAACAGTTAGTGGGTTTTCTAATGTATTTAGTGAATACGAGACTAGACATATGCTATGCGGTTAACCAGGTAAGTCAAGCGATGGTTAAGCCTACCAAGCTCTTTTGGAAGGCAGGCAAGCATGTCCTGAGATACTTGAGGGGAACATCTAAGTATGGCTTATGGTACATACATAGGAATGAGGTGAAGTTGCATGGCTTCACGGATGCATATTGGGTGGGCAACCCAACGGACAGAAAGAGTACATTAGGGGGGATCTTTAGTATCGAATATACAATTTTTTCTTGGTACAACAAGAAGTAGAGACCTATGGCACTCATTTCAATAGAAGTAGAATACATGGCAGTGAGTCAAGCTGCATGTGAGGCTATCTAGATGAGAAAAATCTTGGTTGGTTTGTTTGGTTCTCATTTAGATATGACAATGATTCACTGTGATAATCAGAGTTGCATTAAACTCTCGATTAATCATGTTTCATGATATATTTAAGAATATAGATATTAGATATCATCATATCAAAGATTTTGTGCAGCAGAAGATCATGTTGCTTCAGTACATTCCTACAGAAGATTAGGATGCAGATATTCTAATGAAGGTGCTCACCAGGAGCAAATCGAATACCATAGAGATATAATTTGGGTGAAGGATAATCCCTTTCTTGTTGAGAGGGAGTGTTGAGATTCAACAAGAAGATCCTAGTGAAAATTATGCACCTACACTAGGATGGAGCCTCAGGCTAGTTTTAGGTGGAGGTCTATTTATAGATGCATGAGAAAATTCTATTTGTAGATGATGTCTATTTATAGATGGTGAGAAAATTATATTTATATATGAGGTTCTATTTTTAGATGTATGTGCGAGTTATATTTATAAATTGCATGTCTATTTATAGATGCATGTCGACTATTATTATCCCTTAATAATAGTTGGACAATAAACAATAATCTATTCTCAATGAGCACTTGGAAATAGTTAACTGAAGTCGAAAATAAGTTAGCTATAGGAAATCTGAGTTCAAAGGTTTGTTGGTGGGACATGCAAGTGCACTTAGTTGTAACTGAGTGATTCGAATTTGTAACCAATTTGGATGTGTAGTTATGTGAGTTGTAAAGTAGTTTAACTTATTTAAGTGAGTTAAACTCAGTTGTGGTAGTTGTAAGTAAAGATACACTAGTGAGAGATCAGTGAATTAATTATATAATTAATTCACAATCAATGATCTCACATGCAACTGAATATTTACTACTGTTAACTACATGCATGTCAGATCCAGTGGGGACCTAGTTGAGATGTAGGTGAAAGGGACAGTTTGACTATCAGCTGTGACATTAGTGGGTGCACTCATAAAACCACACACACATTGGATGTTCCCATGAGGATTGCGCAGTCAAGGAAAGAAGGATTCCATTCATTTAGTGATTGATATCAGCCGGGATTGCGTAGTGGAGGCAAACTATCTGAAGGCAGTAAATTGGTGCATGTATTTGCCACTTTTTCGTATGATAGTGTGAGAAGATTGTATATTGTACTCAGATCTCTTGGATTAGAGTTTTGTATGAGATTGTTTCATGATCCATGATATATACATAATATATGATAGTGGGGTTTTTAGCTTATGCTTTCCCAGTAAAAACATATGTGTTATGTGTGATTGATCTTTCTTCTTGATATTTCAATTGGCGATCGTGTTTTAAATTCCACACGATTTTTATAGAAGCGATTTTGTATTTAATAGTGGCATATAATTGTTAGATCAGGAGAATCTAGGCAACACATAATTTTATTAAAATTTCTACACTACAGGATTGTCCTGTTTTGATACAGGATCTGATTCAAGAGAAAAATGTGGGATTAGAAGGTGTTATGAAGGTAGGGAAAGATCGTGGATGGTAAATGAAGGTTTTGTGAGACCTTTTACAAATCTAGTACCCCTCAGGGCCCATCTTGCACAAAAACCAATGCACACAATGGCCTTCATTAACCCATAGATGTGTTGTTGGTAAACAATTATTTGAGGGGGTTATTGAGGTTGAAGAAAGGAAGGTATTGGTGGGATGAGGAGCATGGATGAAAATTCCAACCTTATAGATCAATAGTAGTACCTACAAACCAAAACAAGTTACTCTATTTTTCCAAACAATTAAGGCATGTTACTATAATGTAAATTGTAGAAAATTGAAATGAAAAAAGAGGATGAGTTGAAATTTATTGGAAATATAACTATTGCATTAAAATACAACCTATCTAGCAATATATACCAGGCCTAAAACCACTAGAGGTTATATTTCATGTGCTCAAATAAAACTACTAAACCAATCACTAGATTGCATAAAATAGAGATGCAAGAAAAATGACTAATCTGAGGCATATATATTGCAAAGGAAAGTGACTATTATTTTTTCCTTGAAAACACATCATCTCCAATAAAAATTCCCACAAGAGAGGTGATTGACATACATGCATAAGCATTTTTCTCATAAACAATTTTTTCTAAAAAAAAAAGGAAATACTTCCACGAAAGGAAATGCATGAGTAAAATATACAAAAGAGAGAGGCTAGAGCCTCTGGGTTGAGTCGTAACCCAAGAGGACTCAACCCTCTAAATATGGATTAGAATAAAAATTATATGGCTTTCATTCACTATCAAAATAGTTCATACATAAAAAAATACTAGGCAAAGAAGACTACTACTCAAAGTTTATTCTCCACTAATTCGAACTTGATATTGGGCTACTAGTCCCTTTTAGTTATACAAAAGGACTTGAGGGGAAACCTCCTTGAACAGGGGGACTACTTCACTCCAAAACTCCTAGAAAAGTGGATTGGTCCCCACATGAGGAATATTTATTAAATATTGAAATTTGGCTTCTCTTGTAGCAAGGAACACATCCCTAAATTTTATCAAATAGTGGAGCCCCATAATATTTCAATGAGTTTATGATATTTTCTTCATTTTTTGGTCCATCTCGTATCAAGGAGAAATTCCCTATATTATCTCATCTTCCAAACCTTCAAAATCTGCCCAATATTCTACAAAAACAAATAATATTAGGCACATAATATGCAATTATCTCTAAAATTTCCTCTGAACTTATTAAAGCTAAGGCAAGACTCCATGAAAACAAAGTAACAAAAAAGGAAAGACTCCATGACAACAAACAAAAGACACCATGAGAGCAAAGGAAAAACTCCATGGAAAAAAAATACAAGACAAGGCTCATGGTTATGGAGGCAATGGCATGAAGAAAATACGGCTTTGATAATATTGACGACTTTGGAGGGTGAATGTTGCATACATGTGCTTGCCTTGATTGCATCACTTTCATATGTTGTGTGCATATTTTTTGCATTAGAGGGTTCTTGCACTATGTGCATGAGTTGTAATCTTATAATATTACTTTTGGCATTATTTTGATATTGGTGTATCTAATCATTATAGATGACCTAAATAATATGTTTTTGAGCACTCATTTATGTTATAATATTCAAAATATGAAGAGCTTGCAAACGAATGAGTGGAAGGAAAATATTCAAGCCTTTTCACTTCATATTCTTATGAGGAATACAAACAACTAGCGAAATATCTTTATAAAAGATGTGGTTTTGGAAGGCAAGAGAAGTTAAAGAGTTAGAGAATCTGTGAGATATGTTGAGGTGTTATTAATTAGTTACCTGAAACATATGTGTAGGTTTTAAACCTGTATAAAATTACCTGCAAACGAATTCTAAAAATAGAAAATAAACAATGGTGAGAACATAAAACATAGAATAGATATACATAAAGATTTTCTCTTGGATCCCAAAACCATGACTACCAGATTGATTTTTCATTATATTCCTTTCAACGTTACAATACATATATATACATGTTGAAACAATCATAAATACCAATCCATTAACCCTATATTAAAACATAAAAGTGGTTCCATTGACCAGATCTACAAAATACCATGGGAAAAAAACCATCATGCCCAAAACCATGTGCAAAAACCATGCACAAACCCATAGGTAGGTCAACCCACCTATTATAGGGTCCAAATTGTTTTTCCTAGGGCATTACCCTGAATGCCTTATAGGGGGTCTACCTCCCCCCCACAAATCCCCTATGACCCCCCCGCGCATGCGAATAGTCGTGGAAATAATATAACACACACTCGACAATATGAAGCCGATGTAAGGAAAATTTGAAGGGAAGAAGAGGAAGAGATGAAGATGGAGATATGCATAATTGATGACCAGGTAAACCAATACATTGTTGTTTCATGTTTGCGTCAGGGGATTGTAGTCTCCTTTCAAGTAGTGGTTTTATAAATATCAGGTTCGATCTTATTGAGGTAGGAGCTTCATGTGGGTTGTAGCTTACAGAAAAATTATGGGAGTTGGATCTTCCTTGCATGTTGCATCTTGAAGAAAATTGAGGTAACAACCTCTTGTAGATTGGAGCCTACAAAAAATCAGATTTAATAAGGGAGTAGGATCTTTCCATTTCATCATCCCAATAATAAAATTGTGCTTTTATACACGTATGGGTTTCCACTTATATCTTTTTTTCATATGTGTCGTTATTATGTGCTGATATGATGCTTTGTTCTGGTTATTATTTTTTGTTCACATATATTTAATCTTCACATCATTATTTGTTAAGCTTCTCATTTAATGTTTCAGTTAATGAGTTTAAAAAATATATTTTTAATGTCCATGAATTGACTAAACTAATTCACCCCCCCCCCCATCAGTTTAGTCAAGTTTTCATCAAACATTAGAAATTATGTAGAGAGAATATAACCACAAAGTTTCACCAACCTGCCAGGGTAAACATGAGAGGAATAGCTACTATGACATGAACCTACCTCCTAGGTTCCATTAAGGAAGTGGGGCCGACTACGAAAGAAAAATTGGCATCTCATAACATTCTACAGGGGATACATGTAACTCATAGGTTGAGTAACCACCCTAGGTGAAAAAAATTGGAGTTGGACACATTTTTCTTTGTCTTGGGTCCCTAGTCGTACCCACAATAAGCCCTCCATGTGGTTGGAAGCCTCCAACCGCATGCACAACCCTGTATCCATGCAATTGTAGCCCAATTTTCTTAGTTAGGAGCATGCGGTCCTGAGATCTGAGATTAGATTCCAGGTAACCCTCCAAACAACTACCCAAAACTTCTTGTAACTTCTTAGAATCAGTAATGTCATGATGAAAATTTGATCAATACAATATTGAATGGATAACTTGACATAGAATGCCTAGAACATGATAGGAACTTCATAAAACATGTTGCAAACAAGTAAGCTGGAGGTCATAAATTCATATATAATCATAAAGGTCTAAGATTCATATGAGAATCATTGAGAAGGCCCCATGCCCTCTCTGCATAGCTATAACACCACTTGTTAATCCGTACATTCATCATCGATCAATAGCTAAAAAATTCATGACAAGATACATAAAATATCCACATCATATAAACAACAAATAATTAGAAAATAACTAGCATATAAACCATGGAAAATCAACCGCAACATTAGCAACACATTGCTAATAAATATACATGAATAACAATAGAAGATTTTCTCTTATTAACATAGGAAAATACCAACCCAGTCAAGCACTTCCACGTACCACCCGACCATATATTAGGTTGAACCGAATATTTCTTTTATAAATCACCCCCGCACCATATTCCAAGCATGAATGTGGGATCTTATGGATTAAACCAAACAAAACCAAACTAAGGATTCCAGAGTAGAAACCACATCAACCCTCAACCAATGATTCCACTTCACGGCTGGAAATTACTAAAACCAACCAAATTGGTCTCTACCCAAGATTTCTATGGATATAGGAACTAAAAACTCAATGCACGACCTTCAAGGGATCCAAAGTGTTTTCCAACCTACCTCCGATTCTAGTAACTCAACCCACCAAGGGATCTAGAGAATTTGTCCAACCTAGGCTCCAGGACTAGTAACTCAACCCATGTTGTTCCAAGGCTTCAAGAGAATTTGTTTGAACCCACAAGCATAAGGAATTACAAGCACCAATCAGAAACAAAATTGGAAAAACCCACAACGCCATGGCTATCCAAGAAATGGAAAGGATAGAAAAAACCGTTGTCAATCCAGGAAATACTCCATGATAATACAAATGATAACCAGATAATCACATGCATATACCATGCATCCATAATCAGTAAGGAAAATCAAACATGCAACATATTACCTGCAAACAAATACACTTGTAGTTGTTGATCCAACTATTCCCTTGTGATTTCCCGCTTTTCTTTTCCTTCTTTCTCCAAATCTATGAAAAATAGAGTTCTCCAAGCATGCTCCAAAATGATTCAATATTTCTCTCTAAGTGTGCAAGGCTATGAGAGAGATAATAGAAGAGAGCTCCAAGATAAAACTAACAAAAGTTGTGAACTGATCCTCAAAAACCTTTTTAACATCGAGGCCTCTATTTTCTTCATTTTTCCTCAATTTTCCTTCAATTTCCTCCTCATGCAATTATGTTACCTTTCACCTTCCTTTTCTCCTATTTTTCATTATTTTCATAAATATATTCCAATAAATTCCTCTTTTCCTTTTCCAATACCTTTGCCAATTTCTATATCCATTTATTAATCACGAGTGATCCTCCTCACTATGTTTTTCCCAAGATTCAGCTACTAATACATGTCCTATGACCTTGGTTATTATTTTTATTTATTTACATAGGAAATAATCAAGGGGTTGTTACAAACCCCTACCCCTTGGGGGAACACAGTCCTCGGTGTTTAATGGCACTTATAAACCAAAAAAACACATGCCTCCCATGGAGCTTTATAACATAGCTTCATACAACATTTACATCATATCATACAACTGAAGACATATCCAACATATCATGAACACCATACCACTTATTGGAGCTTTATAGCATAGCTCGATGTTGTATTTACATACATATGCATATCCATAAATACAATAAAAAACACACCATCAAAACATATACCAAAATATATCCACTCATCTAGTGAATAGAGAAGGATACATAGTACACATCTGACCAACTATCTCCCATGTAGCTTCATCAAGGCCAAGGTGCTTCCACTACATTTAACTTGCTTGATTGCTTGATTATGGAGCATGAGCATCTTTCTCTACAAAATTCACTGAGGTTTTGGCTGGAATTTTCCTTTTGGTTCCACCTGCAATATAGACTATTCAATCACATGATCGACATATTTCACATAATTCTTAAGCAATTACACAAGAAAACATCATGGAATTTCATAGTCGGAGGAAGTGCAAGTTGGTAGGCCATTGGGCCAATCCTCTTAAGAATATTGAAAGGCCCAAAAGACTGAGGTGAAATCTTGGCACATGATCCAATCCTCAAGGATCCCTTATTGGGCTTGATGCGTAAGTACACTTGCTCCCCAACCTGAAATTTCTGAAACAACCTGTGTTGATGTGCATAACTCTTTTGCCTTTCTCGTGATACCTTTAAATTCTTCTCAATAACTTTCATTTCCTATTCCATCTCTGCCAACATGTTTGGTCGAATCAATACCATGTTCACTGGATCACTCCAACTAATAAGAGTGTTACAACTCCACTCATAAAGTTCTTCAAATAGAATAATCTACAAATATTCTTGATACTCATTGTTATACACAATCTCCACCAATGGAAGATACTCCTCCCATCTCCATTTTTTATGCATAACATACATTCTCAACATGTCCTCAAGAATCATGTTGACCCTCTATGTCTATCCATTTATATATGGATGATAAGCTATGATGAAGGCCAAATATGTCTCAAAATCTACAAATAACTCCTTCCAAAACCTAGAATTGTGACTTGGCATCTCTGTCTGACATAATATTCCTAGGAATACCATGTAACCTCACTATCTCCCTAATGAAGACCTGTGCCACCTCACTAGCTGAATTCGTAGACTTCACTGGAACAAAGTGAGATGCCTTAGTCAACCTATCAACCACAACCATTATAGAATCATGTTGTACAGATGTCCTCAGTAAAAATGTAATGAAGTCCATGGAAATGAATTCCCATTTCCACTCTGGAATCAGAATCAGATATAATAAACCACCTGGATTCTTACACTCCACTTTTACCTATTGACAATCCAAACATATCTCAACAAACTTAGCCACCTATTTTTTCAAAGCCAATGGTAAAAACTCTTCATCGTTTTGAATGTCTTCTGATAGCCCAAGTGACTTGAATATGGCTTAACATGAAATTCCCACAAGATGATATTCTTGAGATCGTTGTTATCTAACACATAGATCATGTCCCTAAATCTGACCAAACCATATGTCATGATATGAGTGTCCACATCCTGTTCACCTGTACCTTGCTACTATAACCTATGCTTATGATGCTATTACCTATCATCCTATTGTCATGTCTATAATATCCACTCCTGTAAGTTTGTCCCATATGAACCCACTGGTGCAATTTCATTTACCTACACTCTCCTACTAAGAGAAATGTGATTTACCCTCAATGTACCTACTCTCGAAGTAAAACTCACTGAGCGTGGCCAACCGTATAGATTTCCTGTCATTCAGATTAGGTTGGTCAAATAAGTATCTCAATCCATTGTGATCACTCATCAAGATGAACCTCCTACCATAGAAGATAATGTCTCCACATCTTCAATGCATGAATTATCACTACCAACTCAATATCATGTGTCACATAGTTCTACTCTTGCTCATTCAATTTCCTTGACTCATAGCATACTCACTATCCTTCCTACATCAGGACTCCACCAAGTCCTCTCTTTCAAGCATATTCACATGCGAAAAACTTTGTGTTGGGATCTGCAATATTTGGAACTGGAGTATTTGTAAGAAACTACTTCAACTACTCAAAAATAGTTGCATATTATTCTAGGAGTTGTCTTTAAAGCGACTTTTTAGAGTTTCAGGTGCCAGAATCTGGTGAAACAAATTGAGTTAAACTCTTGATTTATATTATTTAAACTAGTTTTTTTATTGTATATATGGATTCAGAACCCTAAAAAACCCCTAGGGAACTTCGATTATGCAAGGTTACCCATCAAACTTCTATTTTCAATAAATTCCTGCCAGAATTTGGAGAAATTAGACCGGAAAAAACTACCGTAAAAGCCTTCAAAAAGTCGCACTATAGACTACTCGATTCCTTTGTCCATTCAAATTTCTTCGCTTTTCGCTGTAAATATTTTATAGTTTAGGAAATCTATGAGAATGTTTTGATGAAATAAATGTAGTAACCTAATAATCCCATAAATGATATGACCTCATCCACATTCCTAGAAGTTTCCCACTCCATGATAGCTATGATATTTTCTGGGTCCACTATTATACCTTCCTTGGAAACCACATGCCCCAAGTAATGAACTTTCGTTTGAAAGAAACTACATTTAATAATTTTTTCATACAACTGAGGCTCTCTTAGCAATTTCAACATTGCTGCTAAGTGTTCTGCATGCTCTTCCTCATTCTTAGAATATATCAATATATCATCAATTAATACAATCAAAAACTTTTCCACATAAGGATTCAACACATTATTTATCAATCACATGAAAGTAGATATAACATTAGTCAAAACAAAAGGAACACCAACAAACTCATAATTCCCATCCCTAGTCTGGAAAGAATTCTTATAGATGTCCTCTTCTTTGATGCGCACCTAATGATATCCTTATCTCAAATCAATCTCCGAGAAAATTGCTACTCCCTTCAACTAATCAAACAAGTCATCAATCCATGACAAAGGGCATATGTTCTTAATCATCACCTTTTTAAATTACATATAATAAATGCATTACCTAAGAGTACCAGCCTTCTTCTTCACGAACAACACTAGTGCACCCCAAGGTGACACACTTGGCCTAATGTATCCCTTGTCAAGCATTTCCTTAAGCTGCAACTTTAGTTCCACTAATTCTAGAATTCTCATTCTGTAAGGCGCCTTTGATGTTGGTGCTTCTCCAGGAATAAACTCAATAGAAAATTCCACTTCCGTATGAGGTGGTAACTCTGAAATATCTATTGGAAAGGCATCCTAAAATTGCTGCAAAACTGGGTACCTCTTCAAGATTTCAACATCCTCAATATCCTTACCTTTGTCACTGGAAATATGTATTGCAAATAATACACATCCTTTCCTCGTACTGTGCTTGGCCCGCATAGTTGTAACCATTCTCATTGATGTGGGATTCTTCTTACCGTGCAATATTCTCTTATCTCCATCATCATCCAAGAACTCAATAAACTTATCATAGAAATCCACCTTAGTCCTGTTAATGTACAAACAATCCATACCCAACATCATAATGTATGACCCCAATGGAAGCACATTTAGGTTCTTTGATGTAGACATACCATTCAACTCAAATGCTGAGGGTCTTACCCAATGATGAACTCTTTGCTTGGTACTTGTATCCAACTTCACTAACCAGGAATCTACATGAACTTATTTATTCAAATGACACTTATCCACCAGGTTAGGACTGATATAACTATAGTTATATCCAGGGTCAATCAAAATAGAAACAACTTGATCATAAAGCTTACCTTCCATATTTATAATAGATGCTTGGTGATCAACCTTTGTATTATCAAATGTTGTATAAATTCAAGGAATACTCTATCCAACATCCCCAACTGTCTATGCCTCCTAAGAACTATAATTCTGTAGTCTTCCACCTTGATGTTGTGGAAAATATATCATGCAATGATCCTTATGACAAGTCCAACATTGCAAAGGATTACTGCCATCACCCTTGTTTTGATCCTCATACTGAAACCGTTGTCCTCTGTAACCAACATTGAACTTCTTGTATAGTGATGCATTCTCCTTGTCATGTGTATCCTGCAGTTTTCATCTCTTATTAACCCGCTTTCCTTTGTTCTTATCATTACCAATCCAATGCCTCTTGACTTAGTCTTACACTTCGTTTGCTCGTAACAATGTTTAAAATTTATGATGGATTCCTCTAGCGATATAGGCTCATCAAACTCAATATTGTGTTTGAATGATTCCAACAACCCACTGATGAATCTCTAAATCTTGAGATTCTCCTCCTTAAGGCAAGTCACATAAATCATTATCTCCAAAAACCTGCTAGTGTACATTGGTCATAGATCCTATCTTTAGCTTATAAAATTTCTTTTCCTTTTCATCGTAGTATCTCTCAGATGGATACTTCTTCTTGAAAAGTCTCTTGAACTCACTCCAAGTCAGATCCTCCTCTGTAATGTCACTAAAATTATTCACATGTTCCCACAAAAAGTATTCTTTCCCTTTGAGACTAAACGTAGCTATCATGGCCTTCATATTCTCTGAGTAGTCATGCAATTTGAAGAACTTATTCATCCCAAGAAACCAAGCTTTTGCATCATATGAAATTTTCATCTATCCATAAAATGTAGGAGGATTTTATTTCTTGAATTCTTCTAGCAAGTACTGCTTCTCACTCCTCCTATACAGATGGTGGTGGTGATGACGATGTTGTCTCCCTAAAACAAATATTGAATAGAACCCATAGTCATTACCCCTCCTATCAGGTGTATCTAAGAACACACCATCCATGACTATATCATCCCTATCAAACTTTAACTTGATTGAGACCTGTTTCCATATGCCCAATATCACTGTTATACAATCTGGTTACTCTCTCATAATCATGTAGATACGTATTGACATCAAGGTCACTAACTATCCTGTAGATTATTTCCTCACTGTTATATTATTGTAGGAGTATTTTGATGACCGTCAAGAAGGTCTACAAGACTCTGTCATATAGATCATAATTATTCCTAATAAGTCACTATCATGTTATTGCTATCATAGACATTATTGTTCATATTTCACATTCATTGTCATTCATCAAGGTAACCATTATATATCAAGGTCACTGACACATTAGGGTTATTATCACTGATGATGATATGTCAAAGTTAACTACCATAACAATGATAATTGTGATGACTAGGTCTCTTTCCATACCTCCTAATGCAATCAAGAAGAATAACAGGCTAACATCGAGCCTCATAGTAATGTGATGATACTGTGATTGTAAAACCATAACTTATAGTGATGATGCAAGAGATAATGCAAAGATGTGAATCATAGTGTTATGTATATAAAATATTCTAAGTATAGTAATATGAACCAGATATAATTCCAGATATGAAATGTGATACCCTTGTCATACAATCATCACTATAATGTGATCCTCACTGTGAGTATGATGTGGTCTTCACTGTGTTTGAAATGCGACCCTAACTGTGAAAAATATGCGAGCCTCAACAAAATTACAAGCCATTTCAAATCATAGTAATATGTATGAAATTCAATATTATATTTATGCAAGCCAATACAATGTACAATAGGTGCAAGTAAAATATACGTGCCATAGGTGTTATTAGAGGAAGGATGACTTTGGGGTTTATGGAGGGAATTATGTAAATTCAAATTTTTCTCATAATATAAATCTATTTTCCCATGTGACTTAATGATATCTTGCCCCACAGTAGTAATAATCAAATTTAAATTTTATTCTAATAAATATATATTTGTTAATGTCTTGAATTAAATTATTCTTTCGGTAGAATTGGCTTTCCTTAGGGTAGTTACGATTCCCTTTGGGGATATTCATCCCGAAGCTGCTCATTTTTCAACACTTCCCCTCAGCTAGGTAGGAATTTCCATTTACATCACAAGTCTCATCTCAGATCACATATCTTGAAATATAATAAGACAATCAATTTCATCATCATTACATCTCGTCTTTTCTCATAGAAGAAGAATAATCCATAATCAATGGTACGGGAGATTGATCCTCCGAACCCTACTAGTCCCGTGACTTTCATCTTACCTATCACATCTCATCCCAACTTTTCTCTCCTTTGATCATCAACCTAAAATTTATGTCTCTATCTAAAGAACAATAATTATCATAGGGGAGCTCAAGCTACCACCCTATGTCTAATGAAAATAGGCGAGATACAACTTACTAGGAAAGGATCACAACCATAATATTTTCTGGAAACAATAGGCGGGATACAACTTGTAATAATAGGTAAGGATTACACCCATCCTATCGTCCAATGAAAATGGGTGACATACAACTTACCAGGAAAGGATCAAAACCATCCCATTGTTAAAGGACAATAGGAGAGATACCACTTTCCATAAAAGTAAGGATCACATCCATCGCACTGTCTGTTGATATTCCCATCTTAACCGTCAACATTCAAGGGTTATAACACTAGGAATAATAGACTTAGGGAGCTCATTTTACCATATGTATTTGTCATGGATAAAGATACTCCAACCTAAGACTCTTCCCTACTCATTGGCTAGATGAGCAGTACTCCCCACAAGCTTGGCTTATGGATAGGATGCATATTAGGCTATACTTTTTCCACTCCAAAACATGATATGGGGATATACCCAAATTTCCATAAATGACAAGGATTGCACACACCCTAGAGTCAAAATAGGTGAGATACTACTTACCACAAAGGGTAAGGATCAAAACCTTCCTATTTCTAGAGTTCCTCAACCACGAGAGCTCTCCAACTCAATTCCTCTCCCTAAGAGCTTAGATAAGGGGGAAGATCATATCTTAGTGTCCTGGATCAGCCGGGACCCCTTCCTCTCATCAATTACTTCACTAGGCTTACGAATGTTATTCCTATCCATAGTGCATGACACCTAGATAATTTCAAGTCAACCGCAAGCTTACATGCAAAAATTTTGTTCATGTTCATCAATCAGAATGTGATGGAGTCTCATAGCTCCTATCTGCACCATATCCTAGATATATTGATATATGATCTCAATGTGCTAGGAATTTTCATAGAACATAGGGTTCTTTGTATGTCAGATTCCACAATATTTCATACTATATCATATTTTTTCCCAACATATGATCAAAAAACTCTCCAAATATATTTCTCAATCTTACTGACTTGCTGCCAATTATGCTAGAAATAATTCATTAGAGAACTTTTGAGGTCTAAAATGGGCCTCCTAAGAAAAATATACAACAAAAATAAAATTTATAAGAACTAATAGGATTCAAGATAATGATTTCAACCATGGGGGATGATTCACCATTTTTTGGGTAAAAAGGAAAAAAGATTAAAAAATGATAAAATATTAAAACTACTTTTTCAACTTGTATTTTCAACTTATCTCCCTAAGTTTTTACTCAAATTTCTAGCAAGAGTACTTCTTGGATGAAAAATTTAATTCTTCATCCAAGGAGTACCCATGTTGCATACTTTCGATGGACCCTCATACACAAAAAATGAAAAATACATGAAAAAATGTGATTGCAAACACATTTTTCATGTATTTCTCATTTTTATTGTAGTAGGTTCCATCAAAAGTATGCAACATGGGTAATAATTTCATAAGGAATCAAATTTTGCATCCAACGAGTGCTCCCACTCGAAATGTGCATAAACCCATGGGGAGATAAGTTGAAAATACGAGTTGAAAAAGTAGTTTTTTATTTTTTCCCTCTAAAATTTGATGATGTAATGTAATATTATTTGATTAATTCCACTAAAATTTTATAATTTCTGTAGTAGGCCCATTTTAGACCTCACAATTCCCCTAATGCTTACTGCCACTCAAAGAAAAAAAATCTCGGTATCTTACTCATCCAGGAAATCATAAAGACCGAAGGCAACACTCAGATGTGCTCAATGCCATCAAGATATCCATATAGTCTCAAGTATCCAACAATGGGTCTCATATCATAAATTACCAACTTTGCAACATTGTAGTATACATATAGAAGCTCTATAGAACTAAAAGAACATAATGCAAATCAATAATTCATCTAACTATGAACTCATCATGTGAATCCATCAAATTTGTATTTGAAGAGGAGGCTCTCTCATATTCTTAATGTAAATCACCATGAAAATAATTTGACATCAAACTTTCCTTGACAAGGAAGGCTTCATCATATCTATAGAAAGCTTTGAATTCAGCTTATATGTAAATTCCCTCTAACATTGGATGATGAAATGACCTGCTCCAGCCAAAAAATAAGTCAATATATAAAACCAAAAGCACATGCATACCTTCAAAAACCTTGAAGTGAGATAGAATCCACATTGATATTGCTAACTGCAAGAAAAATTATTTCTATCAAACCAAATCAACCAATTTTTTAGGCTTGTTTAATATTGAAGTAATCAAATCGTAGGGAAACGACACTTTACAGTCATACTGTTATCATTGACATGCCATATTACTACTTATATCTAAAATTTTCATTTAGGCACAACATACATTACTTCCATATCAACGAATCACATCTCTAAAGCCATCAAATATATATACATATCAAGGAATTGTAATCTCCTTACAATATTATTCTTTATATGGGATAATACTCAAAGTAACACCCTTACTTCTACTTATTCCTAGGTGGCATCCATCACTGTAGCTCCCTCTGTCATGGAAACATTTGCACAAAAGAATATCCAACCAATTGATATAGCTCTTTGATTGAGGAAAAATATCTTTGGGTATCCCATCTATTTCTTACATACTACAAAGGATCTTCCATCTCATCAAAACATTAGCTCCCTCTGAATAAGAAGCCTTATTAGTCATCATCAACTCTTTTTTACAGGTCGCTTCAAAATCTAAGTTCTTGTTCATCATCCTACATTACTCTAATCAAGGCTATGCTATACGTCTTCCTCAATATTTCCATTGCGGGCTTTAGTCCTTACATCTGATTGATGTATCTGTTGACCCCAAAAAAAGAACAAGAGCAATAACAATAATAGAAATAATAATAGGCACAAATTACCTGATGGAGAGGCAAGACTTTGAGTCGATTGATCCTTCTTTTCAAAAGACCCCATTATTTTAACTTTTGAACTTATTCTTGTCATCTTCCGCTGCATTATTCATAGAGGAGGCACTATTATCTTTATTTTCTAGATGAGAGAGGGGAATCTCCTGCAAAAACTCCCTCCCGGACTCAAATCTTCTTGCTTCCTTCTTTATTTTGGTATCTTTAAAGAAGGAATTTATTTCCTAGGTCACTACTTTCAAGGAGTTGGGGAAGACGAAATTTATTAGCCAAGCTATTTAGCAGGAAGAATAAAAAATAATCTAAGGAAACGAAGTATTCTAAAGACAAATTCATAACAAGAAAGGAAATAACATAAGTATAGAAGCACTTAGATTTTAAAGCGATCAGCTCCCTGTAGATCCTACCTCCCTCTTATCCATGAGGAATCAATATCCATTAACCATGTACCAATGTCTACAACGAATAAGTGATTTCTATTAAGAACCACCTAGTCTTCTCAATTAACCAAGATAGGGAAATTAAGCCCAACTATCCACGTACAACAGGGCCAATGGATATTCGTAGCTTCATATCCTCATTATAGGTATCCTAGTGTACATGAGATATGGATATCAATGATTGAAACCCTAATCATGATAGAGTGGATTGGTTGATCCAACCATGCCATGTAATCACAAGGGACATCACAATAAAATTTAGGTTACCAAATCTGCCAGAAGGACTTCCAAGCTCACCATGGGCCATATGATCAAAGGCCCATCTAAGGTTTCTTCAATCCTTGAAGAAGATATTGCATCATTCATGCTACAAGGCCTCACCTACCCTTCACTTGCAGGAACAAGGAATCCAACAGTTTTCTTCAAACCCTAGTCTTATTTTAGGTTTCTAACATCTTTACGTTGAGGGACGCTTTACAACCCAGTATGGGGGAGATGAGTAGGAAATATATGTTAGATGTTTAGGGTTTAAATATGAATATATATATATATATATATATATCTGTGTGTGTGTGTGTGTGTGTGTGTGTGTGTGTATTAAAAATTTCAACTTGGTCAAATTAAATTAAAAAATAAAATAAAAGAGTAATAGTTAATTGTTAATAATTAAAATAAAATTGAGATAAAATTGTAAATTTATAGATGGAATTTCTTAGGCTCCAGGTTTTCACAACCCATGGGCATGGGTTATTTCCATGGTATTTTTCTCTAATTGTAAAATGACATTAAAAAAAATAAAATGAAAATAAAATTCTAAAAAAACAAAACAAAATTAATAATTAACATAGAATTGAGATAAAATAGTAAATTTATGGATGGAGGTTTTTGGGTTCGATGTTTTACAACTCATTTTTTTGTCCACATTATTCTTCTCTTATTGTAAAATTACATTAAAAAAACGAAATTTAGATCAAATTTTAAAATTTAGAATGATAAGAAATAAAGTAAAAAAAATAATTTATCATTAAAATAAACTTGTGATAAAATAGTAAATTTATGGATGAAGGTTTTTGTGCTCCAGGTTTTCACAACCCATAGTTTTTCCCATGATACTCTTCTCTATTGTATCTTATTTAAAGGTATTCTTAGGTAATCTAAGACATTACTTTCAACAAAATATCTTAGCTAGATTAAATTAAATCATAATTTCCACCACAAATATAAGAAATCTGAGGAATTTTCATATCTGATTTGGAAAAGAAAAACATGAACACTTAATTTTTATGTCTTCTAGGTAAAACATCGAAAAAATATCCCTTCTTACTTTCTTACATAGCCTTTAAAGATTATATTTTTCCACATTTTTTTGCATGATATTCATTTGATTTTATATATTTGAAATTTTACTCTTGAGTGTGAAGAAAAACACGAGCATGAGAAAAATACAATCTTGTGCATGCAATATTAAATTTTGTTTATATTTTTTTTGTCTGCATTAAAATTTATTGGAGTTTCTCAGTTTAGACTTTGTCAACCATTAATTTTAACCTCCACATGAAAATTCTCTTGAATATGTCTCTCAAATATTTTTAACTACTTAGTTTGGATACAATTGTTATTGATTTTTATTTAGGTGATCAAACAATATCATTAAAAATAAAATTAATCCAAGGATAGCTAATATCCGTAGCTCCTACAAAGACAAAGTATTTATTATTATTGGGTTTTATAGTATAACAAAGGAGTTTATTGGGTTTTACATTCTTACAACATAGCTTCAAGTAGACCCTCTTAACTAATGATCTTATATATGCTAAACTAGCCTAGATCTGTCTTAACTTTGGATCTATCAAGAAAAGAGAGAGATATAATCTCAAGAGGTGCAAACCTTTCCTCAAAATTTTCACTAAAAAAAGAGGTTTTCACCACAATAGATTTGATCCCTCCCAACATTTAACATATATAGAGTTAATATGGATATAGGCTAGTTTATCTCTATCCACAGGTGTCTTCAATGAGGTCATCTTATGACTTTTCATCAACCAAACTCTGATACCATGTTAATTTTTAGGGCTATATTTTTCTTTGTCGTAGATTATTTCATCTTCAAATAGTTTTAACTTTAACATCACATTCACCTCATAAAATCTTTTAAAAATTAGCAATTATGTAGAGAGATCAATAATTAGTGGAACAATAAACAACGTGAGAAGAAAATCATGCACAATAAAGACATTAGGGGTTAGGTTAGAGACCAAGGCAAAACCCCACAAAGGGGAAAACCCAACAAGTTTCTTCTTCTATCAGATCTTCATCAAATGTTCAATTGAGATACAAAGTACATCCATAATGCGATATATCATTCATATCAGGCCTTCAAGGCCAATCCAAGTGAGTTCACAACTTCGTTTGTGAATTGAACGATATAGAGATCCACTGTCATATCACTATTTGCTGTAAATATACCTAAGATTTTCATTGCCTACCTCTTCCATAAACAAGGGTTTTGCCATAATGATTACTTCTGTCATTGCCATGCCAAGGCTAGGTTATCCCTTATCAAATTATTCATTTATATAAGAGAAATATCGTTGTTATACAATCTGGTTATTATCTCATAGTCATATAGGTCATTATTGACACCAAGGTCACTAATTGGCCTATAGATTATTGCCTCATTGTTATATTGTTGTAGGAGTATTGTCATGACAATCAAGAAGCTTTCCAATACTCTATCATATAGATCACATTTATGTCGAATAGATGTTACTTCTATCATGGACATTGTTGTGTGTATTTCATGTTCACGTTCATTCATCAAGGTAACCATTACGTATCAAACTAACTAATAGATTAGGGTAATTGTCACTGACAAGGATATGTCAAAGTTAACTGACATAAAAAATATCATTGTGATAAAAAGGTATCTATCCATACATCCTAGTGGAAGCAAAAATAATAAAAAGCTAACATCAAGCCTCATATTAATGTGATGTCATTGTGATTGTAAAACCATTAACTTATAGCAATGATGCAAGAGACAATGCAGAGATGTGAATCATATTGATATGTATATTATAAGTATAGTAATACAAACCAAATATGATTCCATATATGAAATGGGATACCCTTGTTACATATTCATCACTATAATGTGATACTCACTATGAGTTTGATGAGGTCTTCAATGAATTTGAAATGGAATCTTGGTTGTGAATTAACAAATGGGGGCCTCAGAAAAAATGCAATCCATTTTGAATCACAATAATATGTATGGAATTCAATATTATATTTATGAAATCCAATACAACATGCCACAGGTGCGAGTCAAAAAAACAAAGTATAGTATGTAGATCATACCATAGCAACATTGTACAAGTCAAACACATAGTAATATATAGAGAATGAACTACTTTGAAAATTGAACAAACCACTATTACGTGCCATTGTAATATCTGTAAATATGATCCAATGTAATATTTACACAAACATGAAATCAAATCACTGATTATAGTAATGCATTCTTATGTCGTTAGATGTGAATACTATGAAGAGCGAGTCACAATTAGGTACCCAAACCACATAGACTTTGTCGAATTGATAACATGAATGGAGGAATATTGCCACTAATTTATAGTTGATACAAAGTGTGAAAGGATGTGACCATTAGAGGAAGTACGTCTTTTGGGTTTATGGAGGGAATAATGTAATTTCAAATTTTAATCATAATTAAAATTTATTTTCCCATATGTGACTTGATGAGAGCTTTCCCCACAGTAATAATAATCAAATTTAAATTGGCTTCTAATAAATATACATTTTCCAATGTCATAAATTAAATTATTCTTTGGGAAGAACACGATTTCCTTGGGGTAGTTGTGATTCCATTCAAGGAAATACCTTCCGAAGTTGCCCAATTTCCAACATGAAAGCTCGTACAAGTAAAGATATAGCTTCCTTCGATAAGTCTTCCTTGGAAACTGTTCACATCCTAAAATTCTCCACAAACAACTCTTCCACTCAGAAAAATAAACCTCCACCATTTTTGTTAACTCTTAAAATTTGTGATCGTAATGTCCACAAGTGTATTATTGACACATGCTCTTTTTCAAATGTGATGCCAATTTCAATTTGTAACAAGATTAGTGCACATATGAAATACAACTCGAGAGAAAACATGTTAAAGTAGTGGGGAATGGAATGATGCTTTGATCATATTTTGACACGACTATAATGTCCATCAAACTATAGATATTGTGATTTCTAACATTCTTGAATTATATGGATTGTTTTTAAGTAGGGATTGGTTACAACACCTGAAGGGATTTATGGGCACCGATTTGACTCAATTGTGGCTACCATGGAAAGGGAAACCAAATAGAATTAAAATTAACAAGGATCCATACATGAAACATATCACTACTGATTTAACTAATTTAAAGGAACCAATTAGGAAAAATGATTTCTCGGTTGTTGAATCTTTCTTTGGAATTTTTTATTTATTTTCCTTTGGTTTTGAATTTAGAACAAAAATATTATTTGGAAGCAGTTAATCCATTAGTTACAATTGATCATAATGTTCGTGATACCATTAATGTGTCAAATCATGATAAATCTGAAATCTGGTCATTGTATTTCGATGGTTCTAAGTCTATAGAAGGAGTTCGTGCTAGATGTATGCTTTTAGATCCTAAAGGAAATACAATTTCTATCACATGTAGATTAGAATTTAAATTTCATAATAATGTTACAGTGTACGAATATCTTATTCAGGGGCTCTGCAAAACTTTGGATCTTGGAGTTGAATGTTTGAGAGCTTATATATGGTGATTCTAAAATAATTATTAGACAGGCTGCATTTTAACATATTTGAATGTTTATCAAGAGCATCTATTGGATTTATATCAATTTTTTTCAGATTTCAATATTGATTCTATATCTATAACTACAAATCAATGTTTGTCAAGAGCATCTATGGGATTTATATCAATTTTTTTCAGATTTCAATATTGATTCTATATCTAGAACTACCAATCAAGTATATTTGTTGGCTAATGTAGCTTCTAGATTGATTCTTATTGAAAAGTTTGAACCTGTTTTGTTTTGGTCGAATTTATTTTTAGACCATCCATGCCTGACAACATCACTAATTGGCATGTGTTTGATGATGAAAAACAAATAATTGAATTTCTGCATATGGAGGGAACTTTTAAGGACACGGTTATTTACGAGGCCACTCACAATGAGAACTTGTGGGAATTTTCTTAGATAAGAAAACAACAGTCATAAGATGATCTCTTCTAGATGGTAAATATGGTACCTACATTTTTTTTTTTATATCAAAACATTTATATGACTCAAATGATAGATTTAAGAGGGATAAAATTGGAAAACTAGTAGTTCTACTTTGGAAATAGAAGTCATAAAATTGGAGTCAAAATATATACCACACTGCATTAATATAGGGGTAAATTGTTCTCCTAAGGAAATATCTGATTTCATTGTTCTGTTTAAGCAGTACATAAATATATTTTATTAGACTTATGATGGTCTCAAGACTTTTGACCCAAATGCCATGCAACATGTTATTCCTATGAAACCCCAAATCAAACCCTTTCAGTAGAAACTTAGGAAAATGCACGCAAATCTCGAATCTATAGTTAAAGAAGAATTATGTAAACTCTTAGAAGATAAATAATATTTTTTATGTGAAAAACTTAGTGGGTTGAAAATTTAGTACTTTTTAGAAAGAAAAATGATGAAATCGGTATTTGTGTCAATTTTAGGAATCTAAAAAAAAACCTTTTAAAAATATCATTACCCAGTGCCACCCATGGAGAATATCATCCAATGTATCTCAGGCTCTGAGATGCTATCCCTCTTTGATGGTTTCTTAGGCTACAATCAAATTATGGTAGCAACTACTAACCAATGAAAGACCTCCTTCTGAACTCCTTGGGGTACATTTTCCTACAGGAAAATTCAATTCGGATTGATAAATACAGGGGGAATTTTCTAGCAAGTGATGAATATCCATTTTAGAGGTCTTATTAATGACTCTATGGTTATATACTTGGACAATATTAATTTTTTCTTAAAAAAGAGGTTTGAAAATTTGTTGCACCTAAAAAATGTGTTTTAGAGATGTAGAAAACTTGAAATCTCCCTTAATCCTAAAAAATCTATTTTTGTAGTTTTCGAAGGGAAATTCATAGGATGTATTGTACCTAAATATGGAGTTAGAATCAATATTGAAAGGACATATTCCATCAATGATTTAACTCGACCAAACTCCAAAAAGTCCATGCAATATTTCATGGGAAAGATCAATTTCGTCAGACGTTTTGTTCCTAGATTTTTCAAAATTGTGAAACCTATTCAATATTTAGTAAAGAAAATCAATGTTTTTAAATGGAGAGAATAACAAATATAAGCTTTTAGCACTATCAAACAAGCTATCACAAAGGCTCCTACATTAATTAGTCTTGATTTTCCAAAGAGTTTCTTTTGTATACATTCGCCTCAAACTCTTTTATGTTGTTATGCTCATGTAAAAAGTTGATCCTAATACTTAAATCCCTATTGCTTTCATTAGGTTCATTTTTAAAGGAGAATTGATTAATTATCCACCAGTGGGAAAATAAGCTTTTTTTGTGTACAAAGAAGTTAAGAATTTATATTTCTACCTACATAATTCTAAGAACAAAGCTATAGTACCATACCTAGTAGTTATAAACGTTTTAATCCAAAAGGATCTTGGGGAGAAAAGGGCTCACTAGATGATACTCTTACAAGAATTTGACATGGAAATTAAACCTGTGTAAATTATTAAAGGTCAAGGTCTTTGTAAATTGGTTTTTGAATATTTTTCTTCTCCTAGCAACCAAATAAAAAATGAAGTCTTGCATCAAGATTAAGATCCTAATTCATGGTATTTAGACACTAGATTTTATTTGGAAATGGTACATCCCCCTATCATCTCAATGAAACTCAGAGAAGAGCATTAAGGTTAAAATAAAAACCTTATCAACTTATCAATAATGTTCTTTTTCAAAAAAATTACGATGGGGTGTCACTTTGTTGTCTAAAGCAGGAAGATGCTTCAAAAATACTTCATGAACTCTAGTTTGGCCATGATGGTGGAAATTTTGGCAGAGATACCATTGCAAAAAAAATGATAAGGGTAGGTTATTATTGGCCCATATTGTTTAAATATTCCCATTCCCTTGTTATAAAATATGAAACGTACCAAAGGCCCGTCGGCAGGTGTTACACAACATTTTTTCACTGTCCCTGCAATCCCCATCTCGCCCATTGGAGGATCGTTTTTGTGACCCATAAGCAGTGTCATGCCTGGAAAAAACCATCACTGCATTCCTTTGCATGAGAGTAACATTCCTCTTGTTGACAATTCCCTGAGCAGGTCTGTAAAAACCCTTGTTTTCGCCTTGGTGCGAGTAGCCAGTTACACTCCTACGCCGAGTTGGAAAATTGACACTAAGTATGCGCCAATTGGTGCTCTGTCTCAGTTAAGCGCCCGTGCTAAGCTGTTTATGGAATTTAAAAAAAAAATAGAGGCTGAGGTTCTATCCCAACCACCTCAAGGATGAGTCATTGGGAGTGGTTGAACTGAAACAACCACAGACTCCCTCCTTTAGTTAGTAATTTCCACCTCCCTTGGAATTATCCTAAAGGATAGAACTCCCTCCCACCTTTGTAGGGATCCCAACCTCCTCCTTTTCCTCTATAAAAGAAACTATCTCTCTTAGTACAACTATCTGAATGGCTGAATCGTTGAATTTGGAGATTTTATACTATAGTTGGATGACTAGAGAAGATAAATAGAAGGAATCACGTTGAGGAGAGCTCGAATTCATGTCCTCATTCTGTCTGAATCCCTTGACAGGTACTAATATGCACTTCAGCTGAACCCTGCTGGAGGAGACTTCGACATCAAAGCATCGGTTGTACCTCTTCCTTATACTTATATATACATAATTACGGTTTGGTTCCACTATCGTGTTATGATGCTTGTGTAATGCGATATATTTAGCCCTCTTTGACTGGTTAA
Organism: Pinus albicaulis; assembly: GCA_034641835.2. Taxonomy (NCBI): domain Eukaryota; kingdom Viridiplantae; phylum Streptophyta; class Pinopsida; order Pinales; family Pinaceae; genus Pinus; species Pinus albicaulis. The sequence continues at coordinate 1,103,122,354 of CM076580.1, forward strand.
TAGTTGTGAGTGAAACTATGATGTTGTATGTTTTTCTCATTTCTTGTTACATGTGCAGGTATCTGGACGTAACAACAAACAGATTGTGATTTTCCAAGATAGGAGTGAGAGGCTACTACTCTTTTTGCAACGACGACAGCATTGGATTCCACGTAGGTCCATCTACCATGTCTTTCGTTCATTAATTAACTAGGAAGCAACACTTTAGCGTGTCCTTTTTGTTTCTAGACCCACCCTAGGGCTAGAGGGATCGTCTCTATCCGTAGAGAGGATTTATCTACATAAAAATTTGGTGACTCTGCTGGGGATCAGTGCGAGTTTGTCGTTCCTTCCTATTGGGTTAGTTTCAATTATCGATTTCATTTTCTTTCTTTTTCTATTTTGTTTACTAAATTTCCATCCTTTTTTCAACTCCAGAGTGTCAAGGTTGACCTCTGCTCGTTAAGTTTTTGTTTTTCCTGTTTTTCCCATAAGTATCTAGCTTGGCACGGTTTTTGTTTGGATAGTCACGCCGATTGGCGCAGGTTGCTCTCTTTTCACTCACGCCAACCCATGTATGGAGTGTATTACAGCCTTATAGTCACGCCAACCTCTGTAGGTTTTTTTTTGACCTCCTTAATGAGTATTTTGGTCAATTGTGCTTGCTTCTGGGTTATTTTCTGAGTGTGATCTAGCCTTTGGAACTGTGTTGACTACTGTAGACTTATTTCTTTCAGTTGTTTGTCCATTTTCCTATCAGTGTCATTTAAAGGCCTTAGGGTTTCTGAGTGTTCTTGTACACTGAGCCTTCTGTTTGAAATGCAAGTCTCTTTGATTTTCTTCAGCCTTGTTTCGTTTTGCACCATTACACTGAGTTTTCCTCGATCCTTTTGAGTGTTTTGGTTAAATGGTATTTTCGTTTCATCGATTTATTTTTCCCCTTAGTGCTCTAGGCATCGATTACATTGCTTGTGTTGGGTCGATTTGGGAAATTCTCTCTATTTGATCGAAAGTTTGTTGCATTAGATTGAATGTTTTGTGTTTGTTTCGCTTCGGTTGAATCATTCAATTTTAAAATCCATACATTTGCAAAACTAAAACTACTGTTTATTTTGTTTTCCATTTGAATTATTGCATTATGTGTTTTTTTTTCATTAAAAAAAAATAAAAAATATATATTTTGCATTCTTTCATTGCATCAAAATTGAAACATTCCTTTGCATAACTAGCCTTTGTCATCTAGGAAGGAATTTCATTTTAAATTTGTTGTATTAGATGCATTAGAAGTTTCTTCGTATACTTTATTTGCTTGTTGTTGTTTGAAAGATTTCTATCCTTCTTATAATTAGCATTCATCGAACTGAAATGATGATCATTTGCATATAGTTTGCATTTAGGAAGTTGAGCTCCAAATTCGTTAGGGCCTGGAAATTGAAACCTAATTCAAGGTTAACTTCAAAATTTACTCAATGAACCCAAGGAAATATTGAAACCTAATGCAATATTTCTAGTGGTCTAGGTTAGATATGTGTTCCGGCGTCTTAAAACCTAGTAGCTGTCGCTCGCTTATTGGCTTTAGACAGTGCTAGTACGGACTTGTTCTCCCCGTACCATCGCATATATAGAGGGAGACCCCTCTAGGTTGAAATCCTTTTATCCATAGGAAGCTGAGTCTGCCACCTTGTAACCATGATACACTGAACACAACATTCAAGGAGACTACCCGCACATACGTCAAGTCCTTGGTAATTTCTATTTCATTTGATCACCAAGGTGTATATGAAAGTTCACGAAAACCTGGTACACCCTCTTGCTTAGAATTCCTGAGAAGTCATTTCGATATTTTCGTGATTATTTAAAAAATATAAGAGATCATCGAGCACTTGTCCTTTCACGCTCATTTCAAATTGAAAGTGACTAGAGTCATCTTTTTCCTGTATCTCGACTCTTAAAATATGAAACAATGAATTTTGGTTTCAGTGTTATAAAACTAATCACCTACAATCACATGCCCATCAAAAGTTTCATGCTTGGCCTGATTGATTTCTTTGGTTCTTGTTTTGACACCTTCGATTGGTTTTCTCTTTTCCTTCCGGCTATTTTGATATACAGTTAAAGTGGCGAAACATCCAGTTTCGTCTTCCTCACTGCCTCCTAGTGGTGGTTCTTTTCCGGATGTTTCTTTTGAAACCCCTCAATCCACTAGGTTTGTCGAGTTCTCGCAGCCTATTATTTTGTCTGTCTAACCCCTTGCTACTCGATCTCCGCTTGACAAGCCAATTGAGTTCAAGTAGCCTCCTTCAAGTGCCTGGTCTGGTTTTGGGGAAGAAGGATAATTTACTCCTCTTACGTCAGGATCGCCCTTTGCTCCTGATACGGTACCTCCTAGTCCCTGTAGTATTTTCAAAGATCTTATGTTGGAATCAGATATGGATTCCTACAGTCCTGTTAGTAGTGAAGGAATTCCTTTTTCCACAAGAGAATATCAACTCTTTCCTGAATATCTCTCTCGTGCCTCCATCCAATATTCACCACCGTCGGTCTCACTTCCGCTTGGATATAGATCCTCAAGTCAGATCATATCTAGCATTGCCTCCATTGCACAATCCAGTACAGTAAATCCTCCTTAGAGTTCGATCCCACCTTCGTTGGGGCTATCACCTTTGACTCCCGGTTCTTCAGTTACTGTCACATTTGTTCCAGTCCAACCAATAGTTTGTGTGGCTTCTAGTTCAGTTTCCACTCCTCCTGTGATTCTTGGTGGTCTTACTTTTGAAGAATATCTGTTGGTTGTTCAGGAGTAGAATTATTAGGGTTCTCTGTAGTCTCAAGCTCCTGATAATCCTCGATTCCATCACAATGATGTTGTTTGTAATCCCATATATTCTATCCGCACCATTATGATGTGTATGGTAATATGGTATATTTTCCTCCTATTGATCCCTATCAGGATGTTTATGATCCTTATCAGACTATTACTCATTTGGGACCTACTCTTCCTGCGCAACCCTCTAGCTTCCAAGGACACCCCTCATCAGGACAACCTTTAGCTTAGCAAGGCTCTGCTTCTGGTCCACAGGGACAACCATACGGTCCACAAGGCCAACCTTCACAAGTTCAGCCTTTGGCCCAACATGGACAACCCTCTGGTATTTTAGGTCAACCTTTGAATCAACCAAGATCATCTTTTGGTCCTAGAGGGCAAAATTATCCGTCACAGGGACAACCTATTGCACCTCAATCACATTCACATGTTTAGTATGGCCCAAATATTGTGCAACTAGGACAACCCTTTGGTCCATCTCCGGGTAAACCTGGTTATCAGGGACAACCTGGTCCGTCGCAACCATCAGGCCAACCTTTCCCACAAGGATAACCTATTGGTCACCAACAACAGTTTCAATAGTCGGTTCAACTAGCTCAACAGTCGTTTCAACCTACCCACCAGCAGATTCCTTCAGTTCCACAATTGGTTGTACTTGTTTACCCTGCTCAGCATCCTGCTCACCCTGCTCTACAAGGTCAACCTGCTCAACCGCAGGGCGCTTACTACCCTCAAGTTTCATATCAACCGGTATATAGCACGCCTTAGATTATTTACCCTCAAAATCCACTTTTTTATCATCAACATCAAAGCCATGCTTACATTCCACAGTAGAATCCTTATACCGCTCAGCACGGACCTCTGTGGCCTACTTCAACTCCATATCCTGGTCCTCAACCCCAATATCAACTGAATTATACTGCTTCTAATCCCTATGATCTGAATATTTCGGGACAGAATGTATGTGGATAGAATCCCGCTCGGACTGGGTGGAATGTACACACGGGTCCTTATCAAAGACCTCCGATGACTTTTAATACTCAATTACCATTTCTTGCTACATTGGAATTACCTGATGTGTCAAAATTGACAAATGATCCCATTTTTCATAATTCGTATTAGCCTCCAGTTCCGACCAAGACTCCTGGTGATTGTCCTAAATTTTAGGGTAAACCTGGTGAAGAACCCCAAACGCATGTTATGACTTACCACTTGTGGTGTTCCTCTAACTCTTGCGTTGACGATTCTATTCGGCTCCATCTTTTCTAGCATCCTCTTACTGGTGCCACTGCAAAGTGGTACATTGATCTGTCTCGTGGAGTTTTTCAAGATTTCAATTCCTTAGCTATGGCATTCCTTACACATTTCCAGTTGCCGGTTCGCTATGAGACTGGGACGCACCTCCTCACTTCATTGAAATAGGACCGAGCTGCTCATATCTCAGATCATATTCATGAGTGGAGGCGACATCATTGCATGATCAAATTTGAAATTCCTGATCAGCTTCTAACTCATTGGTTCACTACCTCCTTTGTCAATCATATCGCCAAAGACATAGCTATGTGGATATGTGTAACCGAGGAACAAGCCATTTCTTACGCCCAGTACCTCGATCCTGTGTACTCTCAATCCAACGCTTTATATGATATCTTGACTGATGCTCCTCGACCTGGAACTTCTAAACCTCCAGCGACTCCATCTGTTGATGGTATTATTGGTTTTGTATCTTAAACTCCTCAGAAGTCTCCATCTAATTTTGGGAAGCAAAATTCTACTTCTTCCAATAATGTTGCTTCTCAACCAAATCTAAATTTTGGAAAACCCACAGAAGTGAATGTTGTTTAGGCCAATCCTATGAATAATGCTTCTAAAGGTAAGAAGAAGGGTAAAGGTAAGTCCAAAGCCGATACCCCGAAATAGGATTTGTCAAAACCTCGTTCTGCTGATAGTTATCAATGCAAACCGAAGAATCATTGTTTGATTTGTGATAAAGAGCACTTCACCAAAGACTATCCTCGATGGTCCGAAGTGAGCCGATTTCTCAAAGGCACTCAAGGAGCTTCGGTTGTTCTTAAAGAACCTTTTCCTAATCAACAAACTCAGATGGTAGAGAAACCTAAGTCCTCTACCCCATTTGGTTCTTAGGTTTTTATGATGAACGGTTCTGCACCCGTTTCCATTACTACTCGATCGAAAGATTATTCTAGTTCACGTCAGACAACCGAGAAGGAGATCACTGATGGTCCTCCTCCTCCACCTGTTTCTAGCCCTCTTGAGATTGAACGACCTAATACTGACTCTGTTGTGCGACCACCTTCCAAAGGTGTACTCCGCAAGTCTTCGTACAATCCTAACGCCCGTGCTGCTCAGCCTTATAGTATTATGGAGGATTTGGCTCAGGTGCCATCCACAATTTCTGCGTTAGAAGTACTTCAAAGTTGTCTGCCACAATGAAAATCATTGTTATCCGTGATAGGTGGGGTTGATCCTGCTAATACTAGTTTTCTTGCTTTCAATTTAGAGAATTTCATCCCACGATTCCCACACCAAATTGCGCTCATCATTCAAGTTGGTATAAATGGTTTAAACATTCACCGGGGAGTCATGGATGAGGGTGCATCTACCTGTGTTATTTCATCTACTTGTTAGAAAGCCATTGGTTCTCCAGCTCTCACTTCTTCACCCAATGCCCTTGAAGCATTTGATGGAAGAGAATCTAAACCTCTTGGTGTTCTTGCTAGTTTACTGATCACATTATAAGGGAAGACAATCAATGTCGAAGTTGAAGTCATTGATGCTAAGCTCAATTATAATCTTCTCCTTGGTCATAGTTGGACTCACGCAATGCTATGTGTTCCGTCCACTCTCTTTCGTGTTTTGAAATTCCCACACGAGGGAAATATTTTTACTATCGATCAATTGTATTTTTTTCACTTCTTCTTCCGAGAACAACGTTCCATATGTGGATAAGATTCTTACTACCTACGAGAGCGTAGGGTCGGGCCTTTTCAAGGATCCTGCCCTCATGGGTATTTTTCCTCTTCCACCACCAAATACTGTTCAAGTCAACATGATATCTCGCACCAATGACCCCTAAGTTATCCCCTCCCATGAACAAATCGATTCTTTTAGAGATTCGATCCCATTAATTCCAATTGAAATTGATTATTGTGAACTCATCGCCGCATCAGATGCTCTGTCCCTGATTCTGATCCTTTGTGCATGTCTCTTTACATTTATTCTCAATCCCCTTGGCTTGGTAATTTTGACTCATCTGATCCTTTTAAGGAGGTTTTTCCCTCTGATGAGGCCATCATGGAAACCATGTCTCTTGACGATCCCCTGTGGGACGATAATCATCATAGTTCCTCGTTTCTCCCAAGTCTCGGGGCCATGCCTACTTGTCTTGAGAATTTTGCTTCTCAGGTTTCCTCTCCTCTGCTTCAAATGCCTGTTCAGATTCATGATGTTTTTTCGGAAGGTAACTTGAGTAAAATTACATTTACATTAAACCGAGTATCGTCAAGAACATCCATATCGAGGTCACTTGTTCTTCCGATGAAGTACAATTCTATACTAGCCTTTTTCACGAATTCCGTGATGTATTTGCGTGGTCCTACGAAGAAATGCACGACATTGATCCTAGCATTGTGGTACATGCAATTCCTACTTACCCCGGTTCGAAACCTGTTCGCCAACATCTTCATTCGATTCATCTGTGGAAAGCTACTGCCATTATAGCTGAAGTGGAAAAGCTTCTCAAAGCTGGTTTCATTTATTCGATTCCCTTGACAGAGTGGGTCTCTAATATTGTTCCTGTAGATAAGAAATAGGGCACTATTCATGTTTGTGTTCACTATATCAATCGAGCTTGTCCTAAGGATAATTATCCTACTCCCTTCATCTATCAGATCATTGATGACTGTGCCGGGAGCGAGATTTTTTCCCTTATGGATGGTTTTTCTGGTTATAATAAGATAAAAATTCTCTCGAATGATCAACACAAGGCTGACTTCATCTGTCCTTGGGGTACCTTTGCATATAAAAAGCTTCCATTTGGTTTAAATAATGCTAGGGCCACATTTCAGTGCGTTATGTCCTATGCCTTTCATGATATTTTTCACATCGTGCAACCTTATCTGGATGATCTTTCGGCTCATTCGGCTAAGCGTAGGGATCACCTTGACCATCTTTGTCAGATTTTTCTTCGTTGTAGACACTATAAATTTTGGCTTAATCCACATAAGTGTGTCTTCTGCATTGATTCAGGTAGACTCTTAGGTTTTATCGTGTCTCAAGATTGAACTCGCCTTGATCCTCTCAAGGTTGAGGCTATTATTAATCTCCCCTCTCCTTCCTCATTGCACCAGTTGCAGAGTTTACAAGGGAAAGATAAATTTTTACGTTGTTTTATACCTAAATATGCAGAAGTAGCTAAAGGATTCACACGATTATTAAAGCAGGGCGTTCCTTTCTGTTGGGATGAAATTTCTCAGAAATATTTTGATACGTTGAAGACATTTCTTGTCAATGCTCCTTTACTCTACCCTCCAAATTATCATTGTGATTTTTCCCTTTATTTAGTCGTCGCTTTCAGCACAATTGTGATGGTTTTGGTACAAGACGATGATCACGGTCATGATCATGTTATCTATTACTTGTCTTATAACCTTCTCAACCCAGAAATTCGTTATGCTCATGTCGAGAAGTTAGCATTAGCTGCAGTTCAAGCAGTCCAACGTTTTCGTCATTATATTCTCTTACGCACAGTGACTGTGATTTCTGATTGCAACCCCATGAATTACATCTTATCTCGACAATTTCTGGGGGGAAAATACTCTAAATGGATTGTTGTCCTCCAAGATTTTGATTTGGAATTTACTGCTGCCAAGTCTAATAAATCATTAGCTTTCACTGATTTGCTTTGTTCTCTCCCTTCTGACTCCGATCCTTTTCATTCTAAGGAATCCATTCCAGACAATTTGTTTTCTTAATTAGCACCCTCGATCCTTGGTATGGTGATATCATCGTTTATCTCCAAACTTCGTCTTTTAGATCTGAGTTGATGAAGGATGCTCAACGAAGCACCAACCATCAGTCGCAACCTTATCGTATATTCGAAGATACCCTCTATCGTGTCAGGGTAGATTCTATTCTCCATCGGTTTTTAACCCTTGAGAAAGATGAGAATGTTCTCAATGATTGTCATAGTGGCGCCTGTGGCGGTCACATTTCTGGTTATGCTACTACTCAAAAAATACTTCGTGCTAGTTATTTTTGGCCCTCTATTTTCAAAGACTACATTTTCGTAGTTCATAAATTCCATGATTTCCAGATTTACCAGCACAATATGCATGCACCACCCATTCCTCTTCATCTTATCATTACCGTGGGTCCATTTGCGAAGTGGGGCATCGATTTTATGACGTGTAACCCTCACTCGGCCGGGGGGCATGCTTATATTATCGTAGCCGTGGACTACTTCACCAAATGGGCTGAAGCAATGCCCACACTTGCCGTCGACGGTAAGACAGCTGCTCAGTTCATATTCAATCACATTATTGCTAGGTTTGGTGTCCCTCAAGCCATCGTTACCAGTCATGGTTCCCATTTTTGGCATTATATGGTGGCGGAGTTGACTTCTAAGTTGGGTCTGCGTCACGACAGCTCAATGTCATACTACCCTCAAGCCAATGGCCAGGTTGAGGCTGTGAACAAGGTCCTTGTCACTATGCTTCAATGTACGATTGGGATCCATAAATCAAATTGGAATCTCATGTTATTTTCAGCTCTTTGGGCATACCAAACCTCAGTTAAGAATGCAACCGGGTTCACTCCTTTTCAGTTGGTGTATGGCATGGAAGCTACTCTCTCGATTGAATGTGAAAGACCTTCGCTCAAGTTAGCTGTTGAACTACTGCAGAATACTTCACCAGAGGAAGAACATCTCCTTTATTTAGAAAGGCTGGATGAAACTCGTCGCTTTTCTGCTTTGGTTATCAAAGCACAGAAAGAGCGGGTCAAGGCTCATTTTGGCCAATCAGTTTCCCCTCGTTCTTTTGTTGAAGGAGATCTCGTCCTCCTGTATGACCAAGATCATGATAATATAGAGGCAAGTAAATTTCAACCTATGTGGCATGGGCGCTACATCATTAAACATGTATTACATAATGGGGCCTATGAGCTTATTGATTACGAAGGCCATCCTCTTGAACAACCCAGAAATGGGTTGTATCTTAAAAAATATTATGCATGAGTCATCCATGTGTAATAGGTGTACATAGGTGTCATTTTCCTTTTTTGTACATATTTTGGTTTGATGTGCTTTTTGAGAATTTTCCTACTTATTGGGTCTTGCTTATGGTGTAGATGTCTATTACCCCTTATGTCGGTTTCACGTATGGTGCTTCCCGCAGTACCAGGAATTTTTCTTCGATAGCCTGAGTAATTTATGATCCTACTGGTGAGTTGACATATTTGCAAGGTATTTGTCTAGGACAAACTACAAACGATGTCGTTGAATATAGCACTATTATTGAGCTATTAACCAAAGCAATCAACCTCATCATACGTGCATTGCTTATAAATCTAGAGTCAGAGCTTGTCATTCTATAACTCAATAGTCATTATTTAGTTAGAAATCTGCACATTCTGAGATTGTATTTACGTGTTATTTTTCTAGAAAGACATTTTGATTTTATTACATATCAACATATTCCTAGACAAAGAATACATTAACTAATACAGTGGTTAACATTGTATTAAATAGACATTTGCGTAATTTGTAAAATCATCATCACATGTAAAAGATCCATGTAGGAAATTAGATGTATATATATATATATATATATTGCATGTTTGTGACTGTGTGCATCATAACTTCAAAAAATATATGTGTGTTTCTGTTACATCCTGAGACTTCACGTCTTCAAAATATGCAGTGAAAATAAAACCTAGGTGTCTAATCAGCATGGTGCTCGTAATAACATGTCACTACCTGTACGAGCTACCTCAACAAGTGGTGAATTCAGCTAGGCACCCCTACAGTATGCCTCTGGTAGGCGCGTGGAACATCGTCAAAACGTGCATAGTCTAGAACTCCTTCAGTGATTCCCTCCATATTACGCACTATCTCATATTCCTCGCTGCCCTCGCCTTGAGGGTCAAAATCGCAAGGGATTCGCCTCACTATCGGTGACATACCAGCAGGTCTTTCTGGGCTAACATCTTCAAACACATGGATTTAATGTTATAATACACATAGATAAAAAAATAATAATACTCATAAAACTTAAAAAAAAAAAGTCTCACCCAAATCTTCATCCCAATCCTCTCCCTCCAGGAGTGGGAGGTCTGGATCATCAATGAAATTTTTACCAGAGTAGGGCCCGTCCTCCATGACAATTAGTTGTCGGTGGAGCCAATCGAAGAATTCCGGTCTCTAAGACATCTGTTGACCACCCCCTTCCCTTGGTATCATAGCTGCCCATCGGGCCATCCGTGGTTCTCTCGCTGGTGGTGCTGGGACTATGGCCTCCTATCACTGGAAAATGGGTAGTCATTCCAAGAAGAATGACAATAGAATAGATCCATAACCAAATTGATTCAATTTTGTCTTCTTGCATTTTGTTAGCTGGAATTTCATGTTTATTGTCATGGCCTCTACCCAGTTGTAGATGGTCAGTGCCAAGAAATATACAGCAAGAAGCAACTATGTATTTTTTGCTTCGTGCGGTGCTTGTGATCCCACAACTCGTTTGAAGGTATGTAGAACTACTTTGAGTGTCAAGTATGGGATAGTCTGGATATCAACTTTCCCGCTGCCCAATCTTTTCCGTGCTCCTGGACATACCCTATCTATTACCATGGTCATGTTTTCCATGTATGGTCGATTGCCAGTTAGGATTGGTGCTACTCCCCTCCGTGATAATTCTATTATGAAATAGACATCAGAGACTTCAATCTCAAGTTCTTGGTCCAGAAGGATGAACTTCTCTTGATTTCCGCCCCATATGCTGATCAGATATTGCAATAAATCTGGTTGGGCTCGGAGACATGGCGATAGGAAGAGTTTTTTTAGACCGCAATTCCTAAGAGCTTCCATGACTCTTTCATTTTCCATGGCCAGCTAATCTTCTTCGCTATGTTCCCGTTCTTTCCATTCTATGACCATTTTTCTTCTTTGTACCTGCAAACACATTCATATGAGTGGTATTAGCCATTTTTGAACCTTAAATTTGAGAATAATTGGGGTATTTGAGTGATATTTTTCATAAAAATGGTTTTCTCCGTTGATACAACTTTTTTCAAACAGTCGCACCAATGGGCGCGCCCTAGTGTAGAAAATTGGGCATTTGGCACGACTCTGTGCTCGAAACCCGCGCCAACCGCCGTGCCCTAATATTCACATTTCCTCCCCCATAATTCCAAATTGGAAATTGAAGATGGCAAGAAATGACTTAAAATGACAAGAGGGATCTCGACTCTTACCTGGAACTGACGGATTCGAATTTGGTCTGCTGGATTGACTGCTATCGTCGTCGCAAGATTGCATAGTGAAATGGGTAACTATTGCTCCACAAGAGGTAAAAAGTGAAAAGTAATTATTTTTACCATTTTTGGCATTTTATAACTTTTTCACAACCCTAATTAGGTTTTAAGATATATTTTTCGATTATTTTATTATATTATTTTCGAGAAATGGGTTTTACATGTATCTCTTGTGCAGCAACAGGTTTTGATGTGACAGTGATGAAGTAACGAGTTATATTTTATACTTTTTTGGACTCATTAAAAACACAAAAAATTCACTACTGGAGTCATCATTCAACTCTTTTCTGACTCTCTAAAATTGAAAAGATTTCCAAGATTCTTGTCATTTTTAAATCATTAAATGTCTGTGAAACGATATCTACCCAGTATATGTTTAACCCTTTTTCTGGCTGGGATGAATTATTTACGAAAAAGGAGTACCTTAGCCTATTGTGACTAAGAGGTTCTTGCCGACATAGTTTTCTACCTTTTTTGGATCTGTGAGACTACCTACAAAAAGGGACTGTTGGATTTTTCTTTTTTGCCTTCTTTTCAAAATCTCTAAACATGAAAAGATGTCGAGTTCTCCCTTTTTCAGACTCGTTAAAACACTGATGACATCAGATTCCGTCGCCATGACGTTACTCGAGTTCCTCCTTCCTAGGGCTCGTAAAATGTACTTGGATGGATTTTTCCGAAGGACAAACTTACAACACAAGCATATGCTATCCCCTTCAAGATTGTTTTAAAAAATAAATGGGGTACTCGCTAGAAATTGTGGGGGAAAAATGGAACCAAGTTTTAGTTATGTTGGCAGTATGTCGCTCTTGAACATGGCACTTGTCTGCATTTGTGTCGGGTTGGGGACATCTCATTTCATCATTTTTTTCCTCCATGGGTTTGGGTAATCTCTTTTGACCTCTCATCCACTTTTTTCCACGTCCTCATGACTTCATATCGTTTGATGTCAAATACTGCCAAATCCAGTGTCATGCTGTTGATATGTTCAAGAGAAGTTTGTCTCTGTAGTTTTCAACTGCCCTCTAATTCTCTGTTGGTCTTGATTCACGATTATCATGTTCCTCTGTCTTGCATCAATGATGTGGGAAACATTATGGCCCACCTTCGATCAGATCACTTCCTGTCGACTTCAACTCATTATCCAGGAATTTGATCAAGAGACTCTATTCTGGTACCTTGGAGCCTGCATGCCTTAATGGCAGGTTTTTCGCATTCGATGTAAGGTCAACATTAATGGCCTTCGATCGATTGATTTTTTGGATGTTCGATGCTAGATCAATGTTCACATCCTGTATATTTTACCGGTTGTACCTTGAGAGCCATTTTCATTAATGGTGGTTTCTCTCGTGTCTGTTAACGACTTTCATCATTGGCTAGCAATCATGTGATTTTCTGGCATGTTCGACTTCAACTCATATATTTGCATGCCTGAAATTGTACTGGTTCGGGTCAAGATGGAGCGCAAGACCTTGGATTTTGTCTGATAAATTCCAGGCTGCAGATTTTGGTGGATTATTTTAACTTATTGCATGACTCTTTTGATTGAATGGTTGCGACCATACCTGAGCTTATTTGTTGATCCTTACTTCTGGATGGCTGCATCCATACCTTAGATCTCATTTTTTATATATACTCTATATGGATGGTTGCGCCCATGCCACATGTTCATGTATCAGAGATATGAGTTGTATTTTTAATTGCACATTTTTCGACAGTGGTGTTTGGTTCGAACGTGTTCTCATAAAGAATTTCACCCCTTCCTTGCCCTCAGACCTCATGTTTTAGGGGGCATTTGTTACAGAACATTTTTTCACTGTCCCTGCAATCCCCATCTCACCCATTGGAGGGTCGTTTTTGTAACCCATAAGCAGTGTCATGCCTGGAAAAAACATCATTGCATTTCTTTTCATGAGAGTAACATTCCTCTTGTTGACAATTCCCTGAGCAGGACTGTAAAAACCCTTATTTTTTCCTTCGCACGAGTATCCAATTACACTCCCATGTCGAGCCAGAAAATTAACACTAAGTCTATGATAATTAGCACTCTGTCCCAGTTAAGCACCTGCACCAAGTTGTTTATGGAATTTTTTTTTAAAATAGAGGTAGAGGTTCTATCCCAACCACCTTGAGGATGAGTCATTAGGAGTGGTTGAACTGAAAAAATCATGGACTCCCTCCTTTAGTTAATAGTTTCCACCTCCCTTGGAACTCTCCTAAAGTATAGGACTCCCTCCCACCTTTGTAGGGATCCCAACCTCCTTCTTTTCCTCTATAAAAGAAACTATCTCTCTTAGTACAACTAGATGAATGGTTGAATTGATAAATTTGGCGAGCTGATACTGTAGTTGGATGACTAGAGAAGATAGATAGAAGGAATCACGTTGAGGAGAGCTTGAATTCATGTCCTCATTCCATCCGAATCCCTCGACAGGTACTGAGACGCTTTGGCTGAACCCTGCTGGAGGAGACTACGACGTCAAAGCATCGATTGTACCTCTTCCTTATAATTATATATACATGACTACTTTTTGGTTCCACTATTGTGTTATGATGCTTATGTAATGCGATAGCTTTAGCCCTCTTTGACTTGTTAATAGTTGTGAGTGAAACTATGATGTCGTATGTTGTTCTCATTTCTTGTTACATGTGCAGGTATCTAGGCGTAACAGCGAATAGATTGTGATTTTCCAAGACAGGAGCGAGAGACTACTACTATTTTTGCAACAACGACAACATTGGATTCCAGGTAGGTCGATCTACCATGTCTTTCGTTCATTCATTAACTAGGAAGAAACACTTTAGCGTGTCCTTTTTGTTTCTAGACCCACCCCAGGGCTAGAGGGATCGTATCTGTCTGCAGAGAGGATTTACCTACATAACAGTAGGCTTAAAAATTTTCCTTTCCCCTATAGTTTTTCATTGTTTAAGCTCCCTTTCAACAATGGGGCTTGGACATAATTGGAAAAATTATTCTTCCCTCATCCAAAAAACATAAATTTAATGTAACAACTGCAAATTATTTTACCAGATGGGTTGAGGCAACACCTTTGCGGGTGGTAAATGCTAATCAAGTCATTAATTTTCTATAATTTCATATTATCACTCATTTTGGTGTTCCAGAGTCATAGGTATTTGATAATGCATCTTATTTCTCATATTGTTAGTTAAACCCTTCTTCCATATAAAAGGGGATAAATGTTAAATATTCACCAAACTATTATCCGCGAGTAAATGGGCTTGCTAAATCTTCAGACAAAAATCTACTAAAAATCCTTTAAAGAATAGTCTCAAAAAATCATAAAAACTAGAATACTGTATTATTTAATGCATTATGGGATGATAGGGTCCCACCAAAAGCTGTTATTGGAAACTCACCCTTTTTTCCTCATTTATGGTAGAGAAGATATATTACCCCCTCACATATTTATTTCTTCTCTGTAATTGTCCCAGAGTATCCAAGAAATTAAGTCATCAACTACAGAAGATAGAATAAATTCTTTATTAAAATTATATGAAGAGAGACAAAAAGTGAAAACCAGGTTAAATCAATACAAAAAACTGGTAAAACAATGGTTTGACCACAAGTATGCTTTTAACAGGGATTTTGAAGTTGGTGACCTGGTTCTAAAATGGGATAAGGCACACGAGGACAAGGCGGGGCACACCAAGTTCTAGAAGTTATGGTTGAGACCCTTCATTGCTACAGAAAAGATCAAAACCAACACATTTCAATTGTAGACTTTGTAAGGTCAATTTGAGTCACTCCCAGTCAATGGAAAACTTCTAAAAAGATACATTTCATGATCTCCTTTGGGAAAATTTTGTACATATTTCTATTATGATTTTATTTGATTTTAAATGTTTGAGTTTTTTCTTTTTCTTTTCTTGAGTATTTTTTTCCTTTGTTTGGATTCCTTTGGATATTATTTTTTCTATGTTATTCCGTAGTATAATCACTAGTAGAAAATGATGAAATTCGTGACTAGGTGACTAAAAACTTTAGCCACCACAATTATTTCAAGTGAATTACGACTAAATTTGAGCAATTTTAAGTGACCAAACTAAAAATGACTAATTTAGTCAAGGGATAAAATATACGACTAGATAATAAGTGAATAAACTAAAAACGACTAACTTAAATGAATAATTTAGTCTAGGAATAAAATATATGACCAGATAACAACTGACAAAATTAATAATGATTAACATAAATGGCTATTATAGTCCAAGAATAAAAATATGACCAAATAACATGTACAACAAGTATATGAAAGTCATTTATGTTAGTAATATTTAATTGTACCACCCTAGAAATCGAAAATTGCAATTTTGATACCGAAGTGTTACATTTCACTATAGGGGTCTTTGAATCCATCTACAGTGTTAAAATTTAGAGACAAAGGGGTCTTTGAATCCATATACAATGTTAAAATTTAAATACCCTTTTGTCTCTAAATTTTAACACTAGATGGTTGTTTCTATTGTCACCTTAGCAATGAATCCTCTCACTTTGGATTACTTATTGAATTTTGGGGGTAACCCAAAGCACAAATTTATGGGGTCTTTTGTGCGACTTGAATATCGACACTAGCACTAAAAACTATCTCCCCCCTCATATACATTAGGATCTGTACATCATATCAATAGAAATATGATCACCATTCAACCAACACATTTCCCCAATGTTTTACTATTCAAACATCTAACTCCTTTTTGAAGTGTTGTATGGGTTGAGAGAAGGAGTTAGATGTTTGAATAGTAAAAAATTGGGGAAATGTGTTGGTTGAATGGTGATCATATTGCTATTGATATGATGTACAGATCCTAATGTATATGAGGGGGGAGATAGTTTTTAGTGCTAGTGTCGATATTCTAGTCGCACAAAAG
Organism: Pinus albicaulis; assembly: GCA_034641835.2. Classification (NCBI taxonomy): domain Eukaryota; kingdom Viridiplantae; phylum Streptophyta; class Pinopsida; order Pinales; family Pinaceae; genus Pinus; species Pinus albicaulis. Next base: position 1,103,138,597 of record CM076580.1, read on the forward strand.
ACCCCATAAATTTGTGCTTTGGGTTACCCCCAAAATTCAATAAGTAATCCAAAGTGAGAGGATTCATTGCTAAGGTGACAATAGAAACAACCATCTAGTGTTAAAATTTAGAGACAAAGGGGTCTTTGAATCCATCTACAATGTTAAAATTTTAAATACCCTTTTGTCTCTAAATTTTAACACTAGATGGTTGTTTCTATTGTCACCTTAGCAATGAATCCTCTCACTTTGGATTACTTATTTAATTTTGGGGGTAACCCAAAGCAAAAATTTATGGGGTCTTTTGTGCGACTAGAATATCGACACTAGCACTAAAAACTATCTCCCCCCTCATATACATTAGGATCTGTACATCATATCAATAGAAATATGATCACCATTCAACCAACACATTTCCCCAATGTTTTACTATTCAAACATCTAACTCCTTCTCTCAACCCATACAACACTTCAACAATCTAAACTTACAAGTGATATGGGAGTCAAGGGTTGTTATATATTGGTTGAAAGGTTATACTTCCTTAAACAACTCTTTATTGTAATAGTGGATAATTAGAGTTATAGAGCTGAGTAGAATCTTTAGGGTTATATCCTTTTATCACATTCACAACTAATTAAATTCAAATACATAGAGATTATCCAAAATGGGAGTGGGATTATAGCTAAGTCAAATTCATTTATATGAAGAATACCTGCAAGGAGAAATGTTTGTAATTAGTAGAGGAAACATTTTATTAATAATGAAAACATTCTAAATAATTATAAAAAATTATAACCATACATCACGATTTCACTCACCTTTAGCAACAAATAAATCAACAAATATAATATTAAATCAAGGTATAACCATAAATAATACTAAAAAACTTTATCACAAAATCAAAATACCAAATAAAACAAATTCAAATCCTAATACTCTTCACTTATCATAATTAATGAAATTCAATGACATGTGGAGCACATATATGTGTATATATATGTATAAATACAAATTTAAAATATATGCATAAAAATAAAATTCATTCATAAGCAACTTTCAACTTCTAAACTTGTTATCGTTTTCATCCATAAGCACGTTGCAACTTTGAATTGGTCAAAAATCACATCTAAAAATATTTATTTTGGTTTAGCGGGAAAAATCTTTATTTTGGTTTAGCGAGAAAAAGATTTATTTTGGTTTAGTGGGATTCATGTTTACAAGGGTAAATGCATTGGACATGATGGGGATTGAAATTAGTACCAATCCCTAGCTAGTGGATTTCTTTATAACTTAGCTACATGCCTTTTTGATGATTGGATACATTATGTTTAGTTTTGGAATTACACTCTCAACATAGAAAATATTTTCCTACCCATCATCCTATTAATTCAAATAGTAAGGGTTCAATACCCTTTTTTCTAATAAGTAAAATAAGTTGATTCTAGATTAATCTAAAAACATTGTTGCCCGTTTTACTATTCCATAGCTTGAAACCTTTTTTCAATCACAAAATGAAAAAAAATAATATCATTGGAAATAATTTATTGTGTTAGGGCTATCAGGACCAAGGCCATATTCTGGTCATTTTTACAAGATCAATATTCACAGAAGTGTGCCTTCCCCCCTTGCTTTATTCCCAAAACGCTTCAAAAAATTTCATGAAATTGAGACTTAGGGACTTGTTGGTTTTACATATTCTTGTCCTTTAGTTCAGTTGGATGGATTTCTATCCTATCAAACTTGAAAACTTCCTATAGCATACTTCACCTTCAGGAAATGTAGTGATTCCATAATGTTTGGAGGATGTCACACCCACCAATTTAGGCTAGTTTTGGAGAATTGATATAATTGGCTATTACAAACTTGTCTACATTATTCAACATGATGAAAATAGGTTGTTGATCATGAAAATTTCATATCATTTCTTAAAATTTATTTAATTCATTATTTCCTTAAGGAATGATCCCATATGTGAGTTACAATGTTACAATTTCTCAAACTTGTCTATTGTCCTACAATTTGAAACTTTTGTTTAAGCACACAAAGGAAAAAACACCATCGTTAAAAAGAAATTGATTGTGTTGGTACTATCAGGGCTAAGACCATATGCTGGCCTTCTTTTCAGGACGAGTCTTCAAAGTAGTTCGCCACCCCTACCCACTCCTCATTGCCTTCTTTATTTCAAAAATATTTTGACTTTTTCATGAAATTTAAAGATGTGGGAATTGTTTTTTGGCTTGCATATTCCTGCCCTTCAGTTCATTTGGATTTCTTGTTATCCTATCAACCTTGAAAACTTCCTCTAGTAGGTTATGCCTTCCTGACATACAGCTATTTTATATCACTTGGAGGATCTTACACTCACTACTTTAAAGGAAGGGGGGGTGGAGAATTGATAGGATTCCCTATTACAAGATCATATATATTATTCAATGCAATAAAATTAGGTTATTTTCCCATGATGATTACACAACATTTCTTACAATTTCTTTCATTCATCACTTTATTTAGGAGTGATCCCATCTGAGCTACAATATTCTAGTTTCTCAAGACATATAGTAGACTGATAAAATAAAAGAAGACACTCCAATATAGAATGCAGATCATAATGATATATAAATATGGGGTTATAATGCCCCATTTTAGGTATTTACAAAGGATGATTTTGTATTTCATAACCACACAAACTGATTGAGCAGCTGTATGAAACTATTTTCTTAGTTACCAATGACCGTTCTGAGTCATTTACTACATGGATATATCTTTCATTTCATTTGTTTGTATTAATTTTTTATTATATCACAAGATATTTTGAATTTATGTTTTGTTTGTTGGGTATGCCAAACAATCTCTAATTATATTAGCACACTATTTTTTATAAAGAAAATTTCAAGCAATATTTTTACTTCTTTTGGGGCATCATAAAATAATTTGTACCAAGAATATGTATCTGCCACATTTGATACTTTCAAATAGCATGATATTCTGGTTCCCTTTTGTTGTATCAGAAAACTTAAAACCTTTACATTTTTTGTTGTTCCAGCAGATGTTTAAATGGATTGCACAAAATTTTGGAGTTTCCACCTACAAAACATTGTGCATTGAATATGTATTATTGGTATTTCCTATGGTGTTTATTTCTTGGCTGAAAATTGTTCCATTAGTTGGGAAATGTATTATTTTTTTGAGGCTGAACGAGTTTCTATTAGTTGAGAGTAGATATTTTTTTGTAATATTTACTACTTACTAAATTATAGATAATTATTTGAAATAGAAATCTACTGACACATTGTATGAACTATTTTAAAGAAGGAATGGAGAAAATAGAATACAAATTGAGTTTTTTGAGACATGCATTTCATATTCAAGTCACTAGGTCATGTTTTTTGGAGTTTCCATTCTAAGTCACGGGTCATACACCAACAAATAAGTACACATACAAACTTTATGAATTTCCAAAGTTAATACCTTGTTGGTTCCCACCTTAGTATACTACTCATCAATTTCATAAATGTAGGTAGGTTGCCATTAGGATATTCTTCCCCTTGTCCTTAGATGTTTGGAGAGTGGGACTTGCTCATTCTAATGCACTAATCTGGATCATATAGTTAGGTCATGTTAATATAGACCACTCCTTGGAGGATATATTCTACCAATGAAACATTCCTTTTATAGTGATTGAGGAATCTAATGATGGACCCACCTCTTGGCCTCCTCACTCATCATTGCTCACCAACACCAGCAAGTCATGATATCCTCCCTCTCTTTTGCTTGGTGTCAAGATTTTCAGAGCCTTTCAATTTATAAAACTTCTATTTTATCAACATATTATCTTATATTCCCTCTAATAGTTGTTATATTTCTTTAGCTATATATTTAGTGTCTATTCATAACCTACACTTTGGGTCTTGTTATCTTTTTATTTTTAGCATATTTTTATGAAATGCCCTAGAACTCCCATTTTTTATTGACACTGGATGTACTGTCTTAGTCCTATTGATATAATTCCGTGATATTTTGTTGGGAATTAATAAAAATATCTTAAATTGTCTTAGATATAGATAAATGGTCCCTAAAACCTAGGGTTTGATGTTGAAAATTCAAGTCTATATCTTTTTTGAGATGGAAATAAAAGACAAAAGAACCCTTACCATGGAACTAATATTGTGGTCAACCTTTTAGTTTGGGCACCCATTGTTTCTGGATCCAAGATTCAAGGGTTTTGTGATTTGGTGATGCCCCTGTGAATTTTTATCCCTGGATTTTTCGAGGGTTTATCTTACTTGACGAAAGAAACTACCAAGAGATTGAAGGTATCTTCATTGTCAAGGGAAGGTGAACTCATATAAGACATTTCTCTATTGGTTGTTGCTAAAAATGGATGTACATAACCCTATTGACTTAATTTAGTAGTATTTTGTTAGACATTGATAAAATTATCTTACTTATAGCCTGTTGCTCTCTAAAAACCAACACTTAATGAAAAATAATTAAATATCTTTTTTCCTTAATCTAGAAATGGAAGCCAAAAGAAACCTTACGATGGAAATAATATTTTGTTCTATCTTTAATTTTGAGTGCACATTGTATCTGGACCAAGAGTCAAGAGTTTTGTGATTTGGCCACACCCCCATAAATGTTTCTACTAGGATATGTTTCATGAACACTAATGCTTTCTTCTTTGGAATAGTTAGATGAATGGTGAACCCTCTAGATCCCAAACAGCTCCTGAAAAACCTTGTTGGTTTATTTGATGGTTTAGCTTACTTGAAAAAATTAACTACGAAGAGCTTGAAGGTAGCCTCAACGTTCAGGGAAGGCTAATTTGTTGAAGCCATTTCTCCATTAGTAATTGCTAACATTGGATGTACTAACTTAGTTCCATTGGCATACACTTGCGGTGTTTTGTTGGAAATTGATAAAATGATCTTATATTATCCTAGATTTAGTTTTTAAGTCTCTTTAAATTAGGGCTTGATAATAAAAACAAAATTTTTATCCTCCTTAAGCTGAAAATGGAAGAAAAAAGAAACTTTATGAGAAAAAAAAATTGTAGCCTGGGTGCCCATTGTTAATGGATCTAAGAGTCTGGGGATTTTTATTTTAATATGTCCCCATGAATTTTCCTACCAATATTTGATCAGTAAACAATGATGTTCTCCTCTTTGGAGCTTTGACCATTGGATGAGAGATATTCTTAACAAACCTTCCTAGCTTATTCAAGGATTTTAGTTTCTTGATGGAAGGAACTACAAAGTGCTTGAAGTTGCATTAGTGTCCAAGGAGGAAAATTTGTAGAAGCCATTTCTCCTTCAATTGTTATGGATTTTAGGAATAAATATGCATCCATGATTGATCAGAGGTAAGATTTGATACTCAGTGTGAGAATTTTAGACGCAAGGAGCACATGGTGGCTAGGTGAGATCCTAGCTGTAACCAAGGCTTGGTGAATGCTCATTTAATTTATTATTTTCCCCATGTGAGATTTCTTGTTTAATGTTTACATGAATCAACATATTTGTTTTTTGGATTAGTTGAATTGAAATGAAAATCTTATTAAAAAGATAAAGATAGAACTTTACAATATGAAAATTCTTGATTATAAAAATGTTTGTTATTTCAATTTCAGTTCTATAAAACTTATTGAATTTCTCATTTGTTAGATTCATGTAGTTTTCTTTAGCAGTGTTACATTATGATGGTTTTGATCTATGGACAGGTCAAATTAATTGTGTCATTGGAGTCCTTGTGGCCTATATATGGACTTTGAAGTATAGGCTCTCTGCTTCTTGAGCATGTAGTATAGAGAATCATTCTCTATGTTAAATGAAATGACCTTTATAAAAAATTATGATGCAAAAGAATCTATGCAGGTAGTGCACTAGAAAGTGTCATAAAGTCAAATGTATTGCAGTTTTTAGGCTAACTCCATATACGCTAGAGAATCATAGATGTTGGCTTATTTTCATTTTTAGATTGAGTATAATTGATGCTTCAAAAATCAGTGTTGTGAACATCTCAATAACATCCCAATTTTATCTTGAAATAACAATTTTTTGGCCTAGCTTATGTTTTCCGATTTTTACTGATATTTTACCACTTTTTACGATTTTTTAGCTTTTTAGACCCTTGCCTATTTTATCCCAATGTCAATGTTCGCAAAATTGTCAAAAACATCAATGTATATGATGGTGAAATCCATCTATATGTGATTTATAAGACTCTAGTTCCTTATCTCTGAAAATGTTTTGGGCTTTATGTTCAAAATTATTTTTTCAATTATGATGTAGTACTTTAGGTGACATGGATAATAACTACAATGATTATTTGCAACTATTTTCATTAATTTAGAGAATGATATTAATCTACCTATTGAAAGGGCTATGCTCAGAATGAAGAATATTAAAATCAAGCCCATTAGGAAAGATATTATTGCATGGTCAACGAGAGGAAATTTTTTATGATCATTATTTTCTGGCTATGCCTGAACATGTGGGTTTGCTTTAGTGGATTTATTCTCCCCATATTTTTTTTATATCCATCTTTATTATTTCCTTCCTCCACTACTTGCGGAGATGCCACTTTGTTGTTAGTTATAGATGGTTCTTTGATATTTATATATAATGTTGTGCATTTAAATAGAGGCATATTTTGATGATCATCCTTCTCTAGCTAGGCTAGGGCATGTAGACATTATTGAATGCAATAAGACAATGTAACCAGTTATTAATAACTCATCCAAATGAAGTTAATCCAACGGTACATAATAAGTTTAAGTTCACAGTCCTCCCAAACTTCACATTACGGAGAAAGTCACAACATTTCTATTGCATTAGCTATGTTCCTACTGCTTCTAGTTTTGATCTTCACCCGGCTTTTTGCTACCTCGAGGCCTTGTTTTCTACAAATATTGTAGACTAGCACAAAACATTGAATTTTCCCCACAGATTCTCACTGCACAGTTCAGTCTTAGGAGACTGCACAATGGCCTTGGCCACAAGAAGATTTTGTGTGTTTCCTCAGGAATTTCCATCAGATGGGATGCAACCTTAGGGACAAGGGATCAAAAGTATTTTTCTTCCAATTAATGCCTTAAAATCACTTTTTTGTCATAGATAGGGTTTGGTTCCCTATTGGTGATCCATTATCATAGACATTACTCATATAAGTTGAATTTTCCCCATTGTATCTGGAGTTTGTAACAAGACTCAAGAGTTTTGTGATTTAGACACAACCCCATAAAATTTTCTACTAGGATATGTTTCATGAACAACAAGGCTTTCTTCTTTGGAACATTTGGATTACTGGTGAATCTTCTAGATCTCATCTAGCTCTTGAAAAACCTTGTTGGCTTTTTTGAGGGTTTAGCTTAATTGAAAAAAGAAACTACCAAGTGCTTCAAGGTAGCCTCAATGTTTAGGGAAGGCTAATTTGTTGAAGCCATTTCTCCATTGGTAATTTCTAACATTGGATGTAGTAACTTAGTTCCATTAGCATACACTTATGGTATTTTGTTGGACATTGATAAAATGATCTAATATTATTTGAGATATAGCTTGTTGGTCCCTTAAAACTAGGGCTTGATAAGAAAAAAAAAGTATTTATCATCCTTAAGATGAAAATAGAAGAAAAAAGAAACTTTACCACAAAAAAATAAAAATAAAAATTGTAGCATGGGTGCCCATTTTTAATGGATCCAAGAGTCCGGGGTTTTTTTATCTTACCATGTCCCCATGAATTTTCCTACCAGGATTTGATCGGTAAACAATGATGTTATCCTCCTTGGAGTCTAAAACATTGGATGAGAGATATTCTTAACAAACCTTGTTGTCTTGTTCGAGGATTTCAGTTACTTGATGGAAGGAACTACCAAGTTCTTGAAGGTAGCATTAGTGTCCAAGGAGGAAAAAGTGTAGAAGCCATTTATCATTGAATTGATATGGATTTTAGGAATAAATATGCACCCATGATTGATCAGGGGTGAGAGTTGAGACTCAGTGTGAGATGAATAGAGGTGAGGAGCACATGATGGCTAGGTGAGACCCTAGCTACAACCAAGGCTTGGTGAATTCTCATTTCATTTATTATTTTCCCCATGTGAGCTTTCTTGTTTAAGGTTTACATGAATTAATTTTGTTTTTTGGATTAGTCGACTTGAAATGATACTTTATTAAACAGATAAAGATAGAACTTTACAATACCAAAATTCCTAATTATAAAATGTTTGTTATTTAAATTTCAATTGTTCTATAAAGCATATTGAATTTCTCCTTTGTTAGATTCATGCACTTTTCTTTAGAAGTTCTTCATTATGATGGTTTTGATCTATGAATAGGTCATGTTAATTGTGTCATTGGAGTGCTTGTGGCCTATATTTGGACTTTGAAGTATATTTTTCCTGCTTCTTGAGCATCCAGTATAGAGAATCATTCTCTATGTTAAATGAAATGACCTTTATATAAAATGATTATGCAAGAGCATCTATGAAGGTAGTGCACTAGAAAGTTTCATAAAGTCAAATTTATTGCAGCTTGCGGTTTAACTACATATATGCTAGAGAATCAAGGATGTTGGCATATTTTCATTTGTAGATTGAGTGTAACTGACGCTTCAAAAATATCAAGGTATATGACGGTGATATCCATCTATATTTTATTTGTGAGACTTTAGTTCCTTATCTCTGAAAATGTTTTGGGCTTTATGTTCAAAATTATTTTGTTGATTATGATGTAGTACTTTAGGTGACATGGATAATAATTGCAATGATTATTTGCAACTATCTGCATTAATTTAGAAAATGATTTGAATCTACCTATTGAAAGGGCTATGCTTAGAATGAAGAATAGTAAATTCAAGCCCATGAGGATAGATATTGTTGCATGCCCAACGAGAGGAAATTTTTGATGATCACTCTTTTCTGGCTATGCCTAGACATGTGGGTTTGCTTTAGTGGATTTGTTTTCCCAATTTTTTTATTTATAACCATTTGTATTATGTCCCTCCTCCACTACTTGTGGAGATCCCATTTTGTTGTTAGTTATAGATGGTTATTTGCTAGTTATATATATTGGCGTGCATTTAACTAGAGGCGTATTTTGATGATCATACTTATCTAGCTAGGCTAGGGCAAGTGGACATTATTGAATGATATAATAAAATGTAACCAATAATTAATAACTCATCCACATGAAGTTAATCCAATAGTACATAATAATTTTAAGTTCACAACCCTCCCAAATTTCACATTACAGAGAAAGTCACAACATTTCTATTGCATTAGATACATTCCTACTGCTCCTAGTTTTAAATCTTCAGCCAGCCTTTTGCTACCTCCAGGCTTTGTTTTCTATAATTTGTTGTTGTAGAATAGGACAGAAGCTTGTATTTCACCCACAGATTCTCGCTGCATAGATCAATCTTAGGAGACTGAACAGTTTCCTTGGCCACAAGAAGATTCCCTACATCACCTCAGTTATTTCCATTAGATGGGTTGTAGCCTCAAGGACAAGGGATCATAAGTATTTTGCTACCAATTAATGCCTTAAAAAAACTATGTTTTAATAGATAGGGTTTGGTGCCCTATTGGTGATCCACTATCACATAAATTACTCGTTTAGGTCAGTTGTTTCCATATTTAGGGATTCAGATGTCCAACGCTGCCATAGAAGTGTGGGCTCAGGGTCCCCCACTGCCTGGAATAGCCTCAGATATCTCTGATACTTCAAGGAAATGTCCTCATGGGCCCTTTATTTCCATATAGGGTTTTTTCTGCTACAGAAAACCTTCTTTAAGCTATCTGCAAGCTTCAGGGTAAGGTTCATTGGCTACCTCAATATCCTTGTCATTTTTTTGGATAGTCTTTTTTGTCACATAACTACTCCTTAGTTTTACCCAATAAGCCAATCCTCAAAATTTCTCCCTTGATTACCAAAAACAGATGAAATATAGTATATCTAGTGTTGAGATGAAGTGGTAGTGTCAAGGCATCTGCTAAAACAATACTAAAAGAAGAAAGACAACAAGAAATAAGAGAAATATAAAGACATGCTTCTATATGTATAGTTGTAAAAAGCTAATAGAAAGAGTAAAATATATTATGTTGTTATAAAAGAATACTAGAAACTGAATGGATTTGAAAGGCTTGGTAAGAGATACTTATTGGCCATTAATTTCAAAGTTGATATCTCTATCCCTATGATTTTGTTGTGATCTGGTCTTCCAGTGGGCCCTAACATTAATTCATTTACTATTCTGATTCAACATTATCTTATCTGCTAACAAAACTATATTTCATGAAAAACTATACCCAATGTCTACCAATTTTTATTTATTTTCCTAAAAATATTGACTGAAAGTTTTCCCTTGTTCAACTGCTTCTATTTCCCTTTGGTTTGGGAATTTTCTATGTTGTTTTAAAATTATTGGTTCCTCTTATTGAAAATTTTATCTTGTATAACTCCTTGGTTATTTGAGGACAAGGAGGCTTCTACCTGCTTTTCTGGTGATGGTTTTTGCAGAAACACCTTCCCACCTTTTGAAAGTAATTATTGTCAATATTTCTAGATCTAAACCCTTGATGGTTTCTATTTAATTTGTTTGTTATCTTGGTTCCTATTACTCTCTTTCTACTTGTTATAGGTCAATTTTGGCATCATCCCTAAGACTAGTATGAACAGAAGTTATACCATCCACTAATTCATTACAAACGGGGTCTATCATCCCCTAATTTAGTTGCTACATGCCCTAGAGAAGTCATTCCACCGATGGCTTTAATTAATGAGAGTTTCAATGTTTGAATTATAGTTAATATGACCCATTAAATCCTCAACACTCCTCTAAATGGGCCTAAGTGTGTTGCAAATCACTTACCCCCATGCAAGGGTGCTCTACAAAACACTTCCCAACACTTAAGGGTGTGTTGGTCTCCAATGAGTAAAATCATCATTGTTTCAAGAATCTCCACATGTCCAGATGTCTTCTAGAAGAGCTCATAGGTGTCATAATTCAAATACATGTGTTCATCTGTTGGAATTATGTTTCGGTATCCTATTATATTGAATTGATTGTTCATGATGGCAACTCTCTAACAAAGGATGCGGTATAATGACTCGTATGAAGAACTCGAGAAAACCATCGCCAGTTCTATACAAGCGTAATATAAGATCGAGCAAGCTTCTATACAAGAAGAATGTAAGACCGAATGTACATTAATCGAAGCTCTGTATTTATTGGGAGAATCGATGTGAATACGATACGTGTTAAGAGTCATGTGTTATGATTCACTCAAGTTTAACCTTGGGTGGAGAATACCGAGAGTATTTGGGTCTTGATTGGTTCAATTCTCATGTGGAATGCCCCGAAACTCTGTGTGAAGCCCCGTTGGGAGAGTGAGCCATGGACGTGTTTTGTGTGTGCAAGGCACATTAGCTCTGGCTCGCCAAAGTAATAGTGTTCCGCATGTGTTAGACAATAAAAAAGAAGGGTGTCCATGTTGAATGCAAGAGAACCGAGTCGAATAGTCCATAAGGATTTCATCGAAGCTATATAACGATATTGTGGTTATATGAACCGATAACGCGGAAAACGAATTGGCGAAAGTACGCAGACGGAACCTGGAGTACGAGGAGCGGAACCTTACGAATGAACAGTGAACACGGCTTTGAGGGTCAGCTGAGTTTTTTATCGCACCACCTTTAGAAGCAAAAGTGGTATTTGAGAATCGGGAGCGATTCCATAGAACAGACCAACACGTGGCGTCGGGCGAAGTTCCAAAACCGCCATCACTATGCGCCATCACACGTTAACGATTGACCAAGGAGGCCGCACGATATTGTTGAGCGCCATCAATCCGGAGGGGAAGCCATCGGACGACGATCGTATGAAGAAAATGCGCAAAGGTTAACCAAAGTACGGCGCGAGGGAATTTTATTGGACTATTGATCATATGCGTGGTGCCGGATTCAAAGGTTTATTAACGAGCGTGAATAAAGTTATGACTGACGCGGACCTTGGTAAATGTTTATTAACCTTGGCTATAATATTATACGAGCAGAGATAAAGATTACCTTTGGGTCGATTCGTGTTGTGAGAGTATGCTTTAGTGTATATGGAAGAGTGTAGGTTGGGATTCCAATTTGGATTGGTTCGCCTTTTAATACGTGGGTTGTTATTAAAAGAGAATTTTTTGTATGCCTTAGGAAGGTCATTACTAAAGGAGAAATTTGGATTAATATCTCAATGTCGATTGAGATATTAAAATGCCTTAGATTAATTATCTAATTGCCGTACCAAGAAAATAGAACAATGAGAAATTGTTTGGGGCTTGGGTAGAACCCGTTGGATTATTTATTTGATCCCGTCCGGGAATGCCATCGACGGTTGGGTGTTTTTGACTCATGGTATTAATAAAGGCTAAAAATATATAAGGAGAAGAGGATTATAGTACAAGGTGTGCATGTGGAGGGGTTGTTAATGAATAAATCTCTTCGAGAGATATGCGCATGATTGAACTTTGTTTCTACGATAAATACGAATCTATGATGCACCTATGGATATGATGAAGGTTCAAGATCTCTAGATCTAGAAATGATGAATCTCTAGGAAGATCTCGCAAAAGAAATCATGAAGACTCTGGCACAAGTCCGATGAAGAAATTGAAGAAAGTTGGTGGATCCGAGGGTTGAAGCCTTCGATGTGAAAGTGGAAGCTTTCTACAAGCTGGTGTTAAATCGTGTCGAAGCTCCCTTCCGGGAGAGGTTGGTAAATGAGATTAGGGGGTTGGAGCTCCCTTCCGAGTGGTGATCGGAGAACGAGAGAAGGTGGTAGCCTTCTGCGGTGGGTGCACACGTGCTTGGTATAAGTCCGCACCAATAAAAAAAATTGTAAGAAGTTTTCTTTATAATAAATATTGAAGACAGAGAGATGGCAGTACGGGCCGGTGGCTTTCTCCCGAATTGGGTTTCCATCTTAAATGCGGTGTTCATGTGTGTTGCTTATGTGTGATGGTTTATTACGTGTTACTGCACATGCTTACCGCTTACTAAACATTCGATGAATGAATGATGCAATGATCTAAGTAAAGAATTAAATGCATAATAAGATCTCGCGGACATACGGAGATGTCCACGTGTATACGCAAGTTGGATTTAGTAAAGTAGCGTATGGTTTTAAGAAAAAAAACTAAAAATTTTGTCAGCTTAGCTCAAAATATCGATTCACTCTCAGCATTTATTCCAACAATTGGTATCGAGCAGGTCCTTCGAAAAGGCTTAGCCGCTAGAAGGAAGATCAAACAAAATGAGCAATCAAGAAGGAACAACATCTATCGATGCCTCCGCTCTTCAATGGAAACAATTTAATCTTATGGAAAACAAGGATGAGATCCTATCTTCGGTCTGCGGGAGCGAGATGTATGGGCTATAGTTGAAGGAGGATATCAATATCCATCCGCAGTATCAGCCGTATCCAACGGAAAGAAAGAATTATGAAACAAATGCAAAAGTGGTCAATGCTCTATTGGGAAGTCTAACCGAATTAGAGTTTTTCAAAGTCATGCGACTTTGGATACAAAGAAAGGAAATATGGGACAAAATCATTCTAAGTTATGAAGGTGATGCGAAGGTAAAAAGTGCTAAACTCCAAACTCTCGAAATTCAATATGAGAATCTAAAAATGCATAATGAGGAGAGCATTGCCAATTTATTTTTACATCTTGATGATATTGTAAATCGTATGAGAAATGCGGGAGAAAAAATAACCGAATCTACTTTGGTTGAGGAAAGTTTTAAGATCACTAACAACAAAATTTGAGTCAAAAAGTTTCGCTCTTGAAGAAAAACAGGATCTTCAAAATCTTACTATGGTGCAACTTCATGGCATACTAACTGAATGTGAAATGAGAAGAGGAGGACCATCTAAAGTCAAATAAGTTGTCTTTATAGCTTCTAAAAAAATGAAAGAAGTACAAGAGACAAAAGGATCAGGGTATATCTCAGAAGAAGATGAGGTAAATTTTGTAAAGAAACTCCAACTTGGTACAGGATGGTTCAGAGGTAAGCTTCCTTTCAAATGTTTTTATTGTGGAAGAGTTGGTCATTATCGTTTGCTAAGTGTCCTCACAAAGAAACACATGAAAAAAGGAAAGGAAATAGAAAAAGAAGGAATAAGAATCCTGGGTTTAGCACTAGAAAAAAGGGATTACTATACTCATGAAGACAAGTGATGGGTTATCGGACGGTGAGGAAGAATGTGAACAAGATCTTAGACTTCTCATGGCATTTGAAAAAAGATTCTAGAGAAGAAAAATATACTTTTATGGATGCTTTAGAGGAAAATGATTTTCTTGATGAAATCAATCAACTCAAAAATATGCTTAGAAATAAAGTAAATTATCCATAGAAACTCTAAAAACCAAATGACTTGAAGAAAAGGAGAAACATAATGAGAAATTAGAATATGAAATAGTAAGTCTAAGAAAATAAATTGAGAAAGTAAAGACTTTGAATCTTAGATTTTCTAAAGGATCTAAAACCTTAGATGAGATTATCAAGGTACAACGTTCTCCTCTTATAAAGACGAAAGTCTTGGATATATCGAGAGAATCTTCTCGGGAAGCTTCGACACCAAATTATCTAAAAGCAGACTACAACCAACATACAACATTTCTCGCCACTCGACAAGGGAATAAAGAATCTTTATAGGTAAAGCATGACCATCTCAATTCAAAGAACACTAACATGAATACCTTTCAAAGAAACACCAATCAACGAGGTCAATTCGAGTAGAAGATTTCATGATCGCAGAAATTTCTTCTTCAATGGACAATGTTTCTCATAGTCTATAATTTTGGTCATAACCGTTCAATGTGTTGCATATAAAACCATCATGAAAAGAGAAGCAAGAAAGAAAAGGATTGATATTGGCACAAAGAAGAATACATATAACAAATTTTCTCCTCTTCAAAATGAAGTTGAATGTGCTTATTGCAATAACTTTGGCCATGAAGAATACGAATGTAGGAGCAAAAGTCCACTAAAAGAGCATTTTCCTTCAAGCTCCAAAGTATGGAAAAAAGAAGGAATTACAAAGGTTGAAAATTGTGGCATAGATTTGTTGCGTAAGGAGAAGAAAATAAATGGTACATTGATAGTGGATGCTCAAAACACATGACAAAGTGACAAAAACAAACTTCTTGCATATAGTGCTCTAGAAAAAGAAAAGAATGTTACATTTGGAAATGATACTCTTCTTGTCATTAAGGGAAAAGGGTCTGCATTTTTCTAAAAAAAAGGTGAAAGCTAATAATGTCATGTATGTGGATGGATTAAAGCATAACCTATTAAGGGTAAGTCAAAGTGTGGACGATCAAGGCTCGAAGTTGTCTTTAGTTAAAAAGAATGTGTGGTACGTGATCTTGATACGGTAAAACAATTATAAAAGGAAACGAACTCCAAGCAACACGTATGTATTAAAAGAACTGCAAAGAACAATGTTACTTGAGTAAATCTTCGAGAAACGGCTATGGCATAGAAGGTTGGGGCATCTGAGCTTCTCTCAAATCAACAAATCAAGCGGACTTAAAGTTGTTCTGTGATCTTCCCAATATTACACTACACAGAAAGTATCATATGAAAATCTTGCCAATTCGGTAAGCAAAATAGAGTGTAATTTAATGCCAAGGAAGGTTCATCAAGTAAGCCTCTTGAACTCATTCATACTGACATATGTGGATTCCATGAGGAAAAATTCACCACCAGGGTGAACAATACTATATCTTATTTATTGATGATTTCTCTAGAATGTGTTGGATTGGGTTGATTAAACACAAAGATGAAGCATTTGAGAAATTTCAAAGCTTCAAAGCTAATCTGGTTGAAAATGAATTAGATCTAAAAATCAAGTGTCTTAGATCCGATTGAGGAGGAGAATATACATCGATGAATTCCTTGAATTTTGTGATGTTGGCAATATGATGCTGAGTGTTGTCCTCGATGGCAACCCACTTGATGAAGATGATGGCAACCTACTTGATGAAGTTGTCCACGATGGAATATGTCTTGATGAACTTGTTAAATGATGTAAATATGATGTATATACAATGATTACAAGAAGGTAATGATGGAAGGAATGTTAGTATGTGCTAGAACATGATGAAAAGAGTATGTCTCAAGGCATACGCAGATTTGTCTAAACAAAGCAGCGTATGCACGCGGGAAATAACGTGCCAAGTTGCGTATGGGAAAAAAGCGCTCTAAATATGTAAAACCGGGGGTAACCACCATGGTATTGACCCATTGTATTGAGTAATGATTACGTCTATGTGACCCGTCCAGGAATACCATCGAAAGTAATGTGGTTTTGGCTCATGGTATTGATAAAGGGTAAACCTATATAAGGAGAAAGAAATTCATTGTGCAAATGTGTGCAAGAAGTTCGAGCTTGAATGAATACTTCTCTCGAAGCATATCCGAATGGAAAGGGTTACAGTTGAATGAAAGATCCGAATGTATGATGCACCAATGAAGAAATGATGGAAGAAGGAAATCTAGATCCGGAAACTGTATTTGTATGTACTAGATCCGTTTATGGAATGATTAGATCCGAGATGAGGCGAACATGCGTACCGAAGTAAAGGGTAAAATGCGAGTGATGTATCTGTTACCGAAGAATTGAAATGACCCTAAATGTCTCGAAGAACTATACGCTAGTTCGCCGCGGAAGTAAGCGTGTATATACGCGTTTCTTTCGAAGAGAAAGCGCGTATGGTCGGTAGAAATTAGCTGCGTAACATGTACAGAAGCATATGCGGGTTTGTGTGGTCGAAAGGTGCATGTATACGCAGGATCACAGGGAAAGGAAAAGCGCGTATGAAGATTAGGGTTTGCTGAAATATGAAGTATCAAATTTCTGATGTTCTGTTGTGTTATTGCTATATCCGTTGATGATGTATGATTGAGCTCAAATGTATGGAGTGGGTCTAGTGCTGAAAATATGATGAAACGTGGCCTGCAAGTTTTGTTTTAAAGGAATCTTTTGGATCCGGTGCAGAAAATTGATGAAACGTGGTCCCATGGTGGTGCTTTGAGGGTTGTAGCCTTCGACGATGGGGGTCGTAGCTCCCTTCCGTGTGAGGCTTTGGTAAACGAGAGCGAGGGGTCGCAGCTCCCTTCCGGGGAGAGGTCGAGTAGCGAGGAGCGGTGGTCGTAGCTCCCCTTCCGGAGAGGCCGGTAAACGAGCGTAGGTGGGTGCCTGCGTTGCTGCATGAGTCTCGCGGTACATAGTTGTAAGATGTTTTCTTTATAATAAAATATTGAAGGTCGAGACAATGGCGGCGGTGGTTTTCTCCCGACTTGGGTTTCCACCTAAAATCCCGGTGTTCATGTGTGATGCTTATGTGTGATGATTCACTCTGTATACGCACACATGTCCGTTGCTATATAAACATCCGATGAATGAATAAATGCAAGGATCTAAGTAATGAATTAATTGCATATTAAGATCTCTCGCATATACGCGAGTTTGTGAAGGGTATGCGTGAGTATATACACTCCTCCCGATCAAGTAAAAAGGTAGCGTATGGGTTTTTAGAGCATGAAAAAGTAAAATTCCCTAAATACTCGATTCACTCTCATTATTTTTCCCAACAATTGGTATCGGAGCAGTGTCCTTCCGCGTGATAGAGTCGCTGCAAGGAGATCCGTCGAAATGGGAAGTCATGAAGGGTTAATGTCTATAAGGCCACCTCTATTCAATGGAAATAATCGATATGCGGGAAGATACGAACAAAAGCATATCCGCAAAGTCTTGGTGCGTAAGTATGGGCAATCGTGGAAGGAGGTTATCGATGTCCAGCAAGTATTCCTACCTGATGCGGTAGAGAAAAGTAAGAAATATGAAATCAATGCCAAAGCCATCAATGTCCTATTAGGAAGCTCGTCTGTCAACCGCATTTGCTAAAGTGATGCAATGAAATTCAGCAAAAGAAATATGGGACAAAATCATTGCGAGCTATGAAGGAGATACAAAGGTAAAAGTGCAAAACTCCAAACTCTCGGAATTGAATATGAAAAAATTTCGAGATGCATAGTGATGAGAGTATTGCCGGTTCTTTTTACTTCTAGATGATATTGTAAATCGTATGAGAAGTTTGGGTGAAACCATAACTGATACTACTACGGTGGAAAAAGTCATAAGATCTTTAACCTCAAAAATTTGAGTCAAAAGTATCGCATTAAAGAAAGGCAAGATCCGCAAACTCTCTTATTGGTCAACTACATGGTATTACGATCGCTTATGAAATGAGACAAGGAGGTCTCTCTCAAATCAAAGAAGTTGCCTTTAAGGCGTGTGAAAAAGGAAAAATAAAAGGAAGTTGTCAAGGAATCAAGTAATATATCGAGAAGAAGAAGCAAATTTTTGTGAGAAGACTCCAAACTAGTGCATTGGAAGATTCGGAGGTAAGCTTCCTTCAAATGTTTTGATTGTGGAAGAGTGGGTCATTATGTTGCTAAATGTCCTTATAAACAATTTGAAAAGGGAAAGAGTTATTATGCAAATGAAGATAATAATGAAATGTCAAGTGAAGATGAATAAGATTCTAACCAATATCTGCTAGTGCTCATGGAAAAGAAGCAAAAGAAGAAGGCTACTCAAGAAAAGAAGATATCTCGTAAAAACATGTGCGTAGAAAATGAAGAAGAGGAAAGCATGTATTGATTGTTGTTCTTGTAATCCACTCACTTGTGCATGCAATGATGAAGATAGTTAAAGTAACGGTAGATAAGTCTAGAAGCAAATCTCAAGATCAATGATGAAAGTAATTTTTTGGGATCAATTTAAAAGGAGGGAATCTATCCTCAAGGATGTGATCTCTAGATTGAATGAACAAAGTAGAAACAATGAAGGGACGGAGTAGAAATGTATCGGAGACTACAAGGCAAAGTAACCAATCACGGTGAAGGACTTGAAGCAGAAATCATCTCTCCGAAAGCGGACCTTGAAGCATCAAATAAGAAGAATGAAGAACTTCTACAATCATTTGAAAAGGAAGGACGTGAGGCGAAAATCATCTCGCTCAAAACGGATACGGAAAAATCAAATAAGAAGAATGAAGAACTTTTACAAATCTTTGAAGAGCAAGAAAATGGGTTGAAAGAAGAGATCTTCAATTTGAATGATCAAGTAGAAGAAGGAAAAAGGGTTGAAGAAAGCATGATGAAGCAATGCCAAAAATTGGAGGTTGAGGTAAATATTCTCAAAGGTGAAAATTAGAAGAAAAAAGATAAATTGTTGAGGTTTCAAGATAGTACTAAGATTCTCGGACAATATTCTTAGTAGTCAAAGGTCTCCCTCTATCAAACTTGGTCTCGGTTTTCATGAAATGGTTAAAGGAGATTCTAGTTCACAAGGAGGTGCTAAAGAATCAAAGGACATCAATGCAAAATCGAAGTGTTGAAAGAAACAAAAGGTCAACCGACAATCATGAATTCTCAAAGGAAATCATTCAATAATGTTGAATGCTTTAAATGTCATAATCATGGACATGTTGTACAACCAATTGCGTAGCTGCATTGTTTTAGCCACAAACAAACAGAGATCCTACATAGAAAGGTATACTGGTTTCTTCAAGGGATATTGTTTTTCATGTAACAAGTATGGACATAAAGCAGATTGATCGCAAAAGAAGGAAGATTAGAAATACTCAATATATCATTCTGTAGCTTATTTTCTCTGACACATGAGATGCTATTCTTGTAACAAGTATGGACATGTAGAAAAAGAATGCAGAGTTGAACAGGTCCGAGAAAGTGGACAATTTTCAGGCACACAATTAGAAATTTCAAGCAAATTTGGAAAAAAGAAGGAGGACCAGATCGGAAACGTAGGGAATATTGACCCTATCGCGGGTCATCGGCTTCTGAAGCTTACTTCTCTTAATGACGCAGAGAAGTGATGTGAGATACATTATGGAGCTTAGTAATGTATCGTCACGGGGGAGCGATGTATGATGATTCTCATGGTTGATTTGGAAAATCAGTTATGATTATTGCGACGTGAGCATTTGACATCAAGAAAACAAGTACAGGAAGGATAAATTCGAGGGGGAGATGGAGGAATTTGAAATTTTCTATAATTCACTTTCCATACGCGGGTTCGATGAACTAAAGCCGCGTATACACATGAGTTCCGGGAGACACAATCATGTATGCATTGATGATAAGAGAATTGGGATGACAGTCGAAGATCAGGAGCAAGAGGTTCATGAGGAGCATCGGTCCGACTGCTAATGATTGTACCTGCTAGCATTATTCACGGGTTATACTCATGCTATATGAAATGATACATGGTTTCTTATGTTGAAGATTAGTGGATGAGCCCGGATTGCTTATTTGATGAAGAATATCTTTTGGATATGATGGAAGTCTTATGATTCGGAGATCCGGACAGATCATGCAGAGATTGCTCTTGATGACTTGTCAGTCAAAGTATTCGATTGCACAAGCTAAGGAGGAGCTTCCTGGACATATGGAAAAGAAAGGATGTTTGGATGCACATTTTTAGGAGCACTAGTCTTCTTGAGTATAATGCATTGTTGGCATTATGATGATTCGAAATATGATCTCTCTCTTGAGGTCTTTCTGGTATTGGTCATAAAAAGTCATACTTGTAATTTGATAAAAAGGTCTTGTTGAGACCCATGATGTAAAATTGTAATATTCAGTCATGTAAGGACTTGTCAAAATTTGTAAACCCACTTGGTTGGGTGAATGGAGTCAAATTTGTAAACCCACTTGGTTGGGTAGTTGAGTTGAGATGTGTAAACCCACCCTGGTTGGGTATTTGAGTCTCATATGTGAAATCCACTTGGATGGATCTTTGATGTAAGGATAAGTCATTGGTGATAGGAAGGTCATAGAGTCATGTACTTCATTGAAAAAATATGTTTGTAGGTTCAACGATGAACTCGGGGGGAGCATGGTCACTTCGGTGCACATCGGATCTGTAGACTCTTATGTCTACATGAGGAGAAAAACCTTGTGTTGGTTTTGATCCACCCTTTGCCCTTGATGTCAAAGGGGAGAGTGACATGGTGTTTGAATCGAGAGAGAATATCATGAATAATGGTTAGTTCTTAATGTATCTATCTATTTTGGTGATCAAACACCATCATGGTTGCCATCAAGTCCAAAGGGGGAGATTGTTGGCAATATGATGCGTGAGTGTTGTCCTCGATGGCAACCCACTTGATGAAGATGATGGCAACCTACTTGATGAAGTTGTCCCCGATGGAATATGTCTTGATGAACTTGTTAAAGCGATGTAAATATGATGTATATACAATGATTACAGAAGGTAATGATGGAAGGAATGTTAGTATGTGCTAGAACATGATGAAAAGAGTATGTCTCAAGGCATACGCAGATTTGTCTAAACAAAGTAGCGTATGCACGCGGGAAATAACGTGCCAAGTTGCGTATGGGAAAAAGCGCTCTAAATATGTAAAACCAGGGGTAACCACCATGGTATTGACCCATTGTATTGAGTAATGATTCATCTATGTGACCCCGTCCAGGAATACCATCGAAAGTAATGTGGTTTTTGGCTCATGGTATTGATAAAGGGATAAACCTATATAAGGAGAAGAAATTCATTGTGCAAATGTGTGCAAGAAGTTCGAGCTTGAATGAATACTTCTCTGCGAAGCATATCTCGAATGGAAAGGGTTACGAGTTGAATGAAAGATCCGAATGTATGATGCACCAATGAAGAAATGATGAAGAAGGAAATCTAGATCCGGAATGTATTTGTATTTGCTAGATCTGTTTATGGAATGATTAGATCCGAGATGAGGTGAACATACTGTACTGAAGTAAAGGGTAAAATCTGAGTGATGTATCACGTGCCGAAGAATTGCAATGACTACAATGTGTCGAAGAACTATACGCTTGTTACGCTGCAGTAAGCAGCGTATATACGACGGGTTTCTGCTGAAGAGAAAAGCGCGTATGGTTAGTAAAATTAGCTCGTAATATGTATAGAAGTATACGCGGGTTTGTATGGTCGAAGGTGCGTATATACGCAGGGATCGGTGAAAGGAAAGCGCGTATGAAGATTAGGGTTTGTTATATGAAGTATCAAATGTCTGGATCTATACGCACGTGTTTCTCGCTATACGTTGATGATGTATGATTGAGCTCAAATGTATGGAGTGGGTCCCAGTCTTCCGAAAATATGATGAAACGTGGCACCGCAAGTTGTGTTCTAAAGGAAGCTTTTGGATCCAGGGTGAAAATTGATGAAACGTGGTCCATGGTGGTGCTTTCGAGGGTTGTAGCCTTCGGTCGGGGGGGTTGTAGCTCCCTTCCAAGTGAGGTCGGTAAAGCGAGAGCGAGGGGTCGTAGCTTCCTTCCGGGGAGAGGCTAGTAAACGAGAGCGGGGGGTCGTAGCTCCCTTCCGAGGGAGAGGGCTGGTAAACGAGCGTAGGTGGGTGCTCCTTGTACTTGCGTATGAGTCTGCGCTCGATACATAGTTATAATATGTTTTCTTTATAATAAAATATTGAAGGCTGAGACAACGGCAGGCGGTGGTTTTCTCCCGACTGGGTTTCCACCTAAAAATCCCGGTGTTCATGTGTGATGATTTACTGCTCGTTATTACCGCACATGTGTGTTGCTATATAAACATCCGATGAATGAATAAATGCAAGGATCTAAGTAATGAATTAATTGCATATTAAGATCTCGTCGCATATGCGTGAGTTTTTAGTGAAGGGTATCCGTGTATATACGCGAGTTTGATCAAGTAAAGTAGTGTATGGGTTTTAGAGCATGAAAAAGTAAAATGCCCTAAATGCGATTCACCTCTCGACATTTTTCCCAACATGTGAACAACATGGCATAAAAAAGACAAGCTTTCGTAGTGGTACTCCACAACAAAATGGCGTAGCAGAAAGAATGAATAGAACATGCTTCAAAAAATGGCTAGAGCTATGCTTGAGTGATTACGAACACTCGACACATTTTGGGGAGAAGCAGACATACTACGGTAAATATTCTTAACAAGGCACATGTTCTTGTAAATAGTGATAAAACTCCATATGAACTATGGTATGGTAATCCTCCCACGTGAAGCATTTTAGAGTTTTTGGGAGAAAAATGCTTTATCAAAAATAATGATGAAAAAACTTGGTAAGTTTTGAACTCAGAGCAAGATGAAGGAATACTTTCTTGGTTACTCCTCTAGGAGTAGAGCATATAAATGTTACAATAAAATACTTTGAAAGATTGTTGAATGTGTTGATGTTGTAATTGACGAGTCTCTCGCAACTCCCAGAAGGAGAAATAACAAACAACGATATGAAGATGATGATGACATGTATACTTACCCTACATCAAAATAGGAATGATATAGACAGGAGAAACCCAATGAAGAACGCAAAGATGATTTATCGAAAAAATGCTCCATCCCAGGGTATGTTCAAAATAATAATCCCGGGAATCTCAAATATTTGGGAGAAAAGGGATCGAGTGTCCAAACAAGAAGGACTCTTGTGGGATCTTCTAGCTATACGCATTCTCTATCCACTATTGAACCACACATTGTAAATCAAGCTAGCAAAGATGAACGTTTGGATTCAAGCCATGAATGAAGAACTTGATCAGATTGAAAAAGAATCACAGTTGGGAATTAGTTTCCAAGACCTCATGACAAAAATGTCATTGGAACAAAATGTATATTCAAGAACAAGTTAAATGAGAAATGTGAGATGTTATTAGAAACAAAGCTAGACTTGTTTGTAAAGGATATGCTCAACAAGAAGGTATAGACTTTGAAGACATTTTGCTCACTCGTAGCTAGACTTGAAGCCATAAGAATGTTTCTTACTTTTTCAAGCTTTCCAAAGAAAATCAAAGTTTATCAAATGGATGTAAAATTTTGCTTTTCTCAATGGTGATCTAGAAGAAGAAGTTTATATCGAACAACCGAGAGTATTCATCTCGGGAAATGATGAAAAACTTGTTTGCAGACTTAAAAAGGCTCTATATGGTCTCAAACGAGCTCCAAGCATGGTACTATCGTCTTGACAAATATCTTCAAGAACAAGGATTTTCACAAAAGGGGATTCTGCTCGATGAGCAACTTATACACAAAAACTTGAGAAATGGTAAACTGTGATTGTTGTTGTGTATGTTGATGACATCATTTTTGGGAAGTAATGAAGAGTCCATGAATCATAAATTTTCTTTGGTTATGCAACAAGAATTTGAAATGTCTTTACTTGGGGAACTAACATATCTTTCTTGTCTTACAAGTGCAACAAGCAACAAATGCCATATTTCTATCACAAGCAAAAATATCTCAAGCAAAATCCTAAAGAAGTATGGGATGGAAGAGTCGCAAACTCTGTAGGTGCTCCAATGGTAACCGGATGTAACCTCAGTTTCTCATGATTATTCTCCCACGATGAATCAACCGGATGCATAGATCTATGATTGGAAGTCTACTTTATCTCACCGAGACTAGACTAGATATTATGCATGCGATTGGGATTGTTGGACGATTCCAAGCTAATCCAAAAAGAGTCTCATCTTCGAGTTGTCAAAAAGAATATTCAAATATCTACAAGGAACTCAAGACTTTGGACTATGGTATCCAAAGAATGTTTGATCTCACTCTTCATTCTTACACGTGATGCAGATTGAGTTTTGGAAATTTTGATGATCAGAAAAAGCACTAGTGGTGGTGCATTCTATATGGGGTCCCGATTAGTATCTTGGTTCAACAAGAAAAAAAAGTTCTATTGCCTTATCTACAGCAAAGAAGAATATGTGGATCGCAGCATCATGTTGCACTCAACTTATTTGGATGATGCAAACCTTACAAGGCATTCAAATCAAATGTTCACCTCCCATATCCATCCTATGTGATAATACAAAAGTTCCATTAGCATTTCAAAGAATCATGTTATGCATTCCAAGACCAAGCAGATTCCCATCAAGTATCACTTCTTACGTGAACAAGTGCTTGAACAAAAGGTGAAGTTGGAGTATGTTCTCCCTCCTCATTGGGAACACCTAATCCTACATGGGTAGGTGTGGAATGCCAAAAGTCACAATGGAGTCCAAGTGACCTTGGAATGTGAAACCAAGAGTCACACCATTGTACTATAAAATATACATCTTTGTAATGGAAAATAAGAAAGCCTCACGCTTATCTTTCACTTTGTAGTGTTGAGTCTCTTGTGTGTGTGTTTATTCTTCTCATACACCATGTGTGTGTTTCAACATGGTGTTTAACATGGTATCGAGCGCGATTGTTATCTGCTCCAAATTGAGTGAGCCATTTGTGTTTATGGCTCGTGCATATCCGCAAAAATTCTTGACATTTTTGTAGCACTCGAAAGTTTTCTGCATGACATACATTTTTTCACATTCATCAAACCTTTTAAACAGACGTAAATTTCATCTTGGAGCATTCGAAAAATCATGTAGCGAAAGCATTCATAAATTGACTTTGAACAAGAGCACCGGTGGTGTTGAAGAAGCGCATCCGAAGGTTTTCTAAATTTGATCTTTTTCTCTCGCATTTTCGCCTTTAATTCTACATTTCAAGAGCTGCGGAATATCTGTTTAAAGAGGGTTTCTGAAAGAAAAATTTTTCGAGTTTTTCATTGAAAAATATCTCGCAAATTTCTCCGTTTATCGTGAAATCTTCTGGAAAATTCTGCATTCGAGTTTTCTGCTGCTGGAAAAAATCACTTTTGCAAGTCCACTAGTTCTTGCAAATTGTTACATTGTGTATCTAGAAAAATTATGTTGTATATTTGAAAAGAAATATTTTTGTCACTAGAGTTCTTACTCCTCTCTGCTTTGCTTTTGATTAAAAATAAAAATAATAATAAATAATAAATAATAATAAATAAAAAATTCTCTTTGCAAACCCTTGGCCTTTCGGCCCTCTCCTCTAACCATTACTCTGTGGCTTCATACGCGACCCCGTCCAACAATTAAGTCGGCCCTACGGCCTGCCACTCCTCCCTTCTCGATACGTTGTCATCCCAAAGACTCACAAAACGCTCTACCCTAACGGCTATCAACAACACTCCCTACGCTCACAACACTCCCTACCAACTAACGCCTCAACACATAACTCCCACTCTGCCTCTGACGCTTTTGCTCCCCCTCGACTCGCTCTCAACGCATCCAAACCCTATCTCTTTCTTACTCCCTGCTCCACGGCTCCCTTATCTCCTCGGTCGTCCCTCCTCCTCGCCCTATCCTCTCCTCTCAAGCACTTCAGCATATACCCACCCCTCTACCACTACGCCTCACCATACACACTAAACGCACTCACCCATTATTAATTTTCGAGTTTTTTAATCCCTCCCCCTTTAATTGTTTTTTAAATCCGATTTTTGAGATTCCCACGTTACATTAATTCCCCTCCCATTAATTCGATTCCTCTTTTATTAATCCTTTCCCCTTCCTTTTAAATTTATTTTAATATAAACCCCATTCCATCTCAATAAATCTCTTCCCCCCATTATTAAATTCCCTTCCTTCTTTTTTTTTAAATTTATTTTAATTCTCCTTCCCATATAATTAATCCCCTTCCCCATGTTCGATTTTTAAATTTAAATTCTTTCCCTCCTCCTTTTAATTACTCCCCCTTTTTAATTAATCCCTTTTTTTAATTTATTCCCTCCATTAATAAAACCCCCTCACCATATAGTTTCCCATCCCATCTTAATATTTCCCTTTCCCTTTTTAACTTATTCCCATTTTTTAATTAATTTTTTAATTAATTACAGCAGAGAGAGAGAGGAAAGAGAGTTATGAGCAGTAAAATGGAAAATGGCATATGAGGAGCACATGGACTGAAATTTGCAGATTTTCATTGTGATTTGTGGCATTGATTTGAAAGGTGATTTTCTGAAGAATTTTACATGAGAAGACAAGTTTGCCATCATTTTTAAAACGAGCCTATTTGAAGAAGAAAATCCAAATGTGTCTTAAAGGCCTCTTGCATATTGTTTCTTTGGCCGCACATTCAAACAAATATTTTGCAGAGATATTGTATTGAGCTCGACATTGTATTTCATCTTCTTCATAGTTGCAACCGGTATTTGAGTTGTTGGATTGTTGATTGCCCTCCATCATTTGAGGAGCACACTTTGTACTTTGAGATTTCTATAAGTCATTTGTATTTTTTGAAAGGTAGTTGAGTCACATTGTAAAGCTGGTGCATTTTCGGTTGAAGTCGACACCCTTTCATTTTTTGAGCCTAAGTTGTTGAAATGGCTACTCAGTGAGGCATTAGAGTTGTTGAATAGCCTCATTCATTCCAATGTTGATGATATCATAAAAATGAGCAAAGAATGCTCTTTGCTAACATTCAAAGTTGTTTGCAAGATGCACTAAGTAAAGATTGAGTTTTTATGCAGTTCGAATTCAACTTCAACAAGATGAACTTCAGAAAAAGTCACCATTCCGAACCTCGTTTCTGTCTGAGAACATTACTGAAGGACTCTCATCGAAGAAAAAGAAGATAAAGTTGTAATTGATTCCCATTCGGTTCAGCTTGTACTAGAGCAGGTGCACATGCGTGATGCGAAAGAGTTCAACCCACTTCTCAAGCCCATCATTAGACCTTGGGAAGAGCTTTCTTCCACAACATAGCACCGAAGCTGGTCTTGGATGCAGCAAGGATGTGTCCTTTCATATTCCAAACTACACCAATCCCATCATATTTCGCAGTGTCGGATTCATATATGACAATTCACACTGACGCTGCTCCGGATCCTCGCTCCACAACAACAACAACGATTGAGAAATGCCAACATTGTGATCGAGTTGGCCATATGAAAGATCACTCGTTTTGATCTTCATCCATGCAAGCAACTGTGGTCGGCACACCCATTCTTCGTAAAGATGCTTCAGAAACAAGCCTCCTGCCAAGAACCAAGATTCATCTCGGATGGATCGCTTCTTGGCAATGAGCACAGTTGACCAAAGAAGATGTTTGCAACACATGTTAGAACTTGTTCACGGATATTGAGCAAACTTGCGGTTGAGTTTTCGCCATCATCTCACCTCTGTCCACGACAAGGAAAATGGTGTTCATGTACAAGCTTCGACGACATATCAAGCGAGCTCGAGCCACAATCTCTCATTCCATGTTCGGATTTGTGAGCCGACGGCTCTAGCGAGCACCGAGGCCACATTCGTCATTCCGGATTCGGAGAGATGTAGCCAAAGACACGGATGCCCATGAGCATACCTTCGGTTGGTGGACAACCTTAAACCATCATCTTTGGTTGGTGGATAACCTAAAACCACCACAGGTAGTAGACCTCCCTTCTTTTAGGTCGAAGGTCTCCCTTTTCATATATGAGGAACACTTCCTCTAGCGAAGCCTTCTGACTTAGCGACCTTTAGCCTCTTGCCGACATTGGTTGAGTTCCAGAAATGCTTCAAAGCATTCCAGAGTTGTTGGTAATCCTAAAACCATCATGGGTAGTGAACCTCCCCTTCTTTTAGGTTGAAGGTCTCCCTTTTTATGAGGGACAATTCCTCTAGCAAAATCTTTCGACCTTCTTGCCCAGCTGAAGAGTTCAGGGAAACGCAACAAGTTTTGCGTTCCGGTCGTTGGTGGTCATCCTTAAAACCACCTCTTTTTCCAACATTTTAGAGAGTTGATTCATGTTAAGTCGTTTGCCATGTATACTTTGCGCATTTGTATTACAACTCTTTTCTTGGAATCACACATACCCCTTCGGATTAAGGATGTTGGAACACCTAATCCTACATGGGTAGGTGTGGATGCAAAAGTACAATGGAGTCCAAGTGACCTTGGAATGTGAAACCAAGAGTCACACCCATTGTACTATAAATGTACATCTTTGTATAGTGGAAAATAAGAAAGCCTCACGCTTATCTTTCATTGTGTGTTGAGTCTCCTCCGTGTGTGTTTATTCTTCTCATACACCATGTGTGTGTTTCAACATGGTGTTTAACACCTCCAAAGAACAAGTTGCCGATATATTTACCAAACCTTTACCCAGGGAAGCGTTCGAATATCTCGAGAAAAAACTGCAGGAGTAGTCTCACGCCATGCAAAAGATCGGATCTACTTAAATACGAGAAGATTAAATTGGATATGCGGATTTCTCGCGTGGACGGTCGCATATATACGCAAGTTTATACACAACAGCGTATGGTTGTTGCCGACAAAATTTTTCTGGGTATCTCTCGGATACATAGGTTAAGGGAGGAGCATTTGCATTCTAATTATTTTTTGTAGTCTCGATCTCATGCTTGAGAATCTTTGATCTTGATTGTATAGGGCATTTCTGTTATTTCATTGAATATTGTGTTTGAAAGATACAACATGATCTCGGAGGGAGCATGGTGATGTGTCGGTACAAAGGATCTTGATCTATCCTTTTCCCTTGATGTCAAAGGGGAGAATATTTACGAATGTATTTACTGTCATGGTTTCCATCAAGTCCAAAGGGGGAGATTGTTGGAAATATGTTTCTGGTATCCTATTATATTGAATTGATTTTCCTTGATGCCAACTCTACGAAAAAGAGATGCGTATAATGGACTATATGAAGAAATCGTAGAAAACCATCAACGAGCTCTATACAAGCGAGAATATAAGAAGTCGAATGTACATTAATCGAAGCTCGCATTTATTGGGAGAATCGATGTGAATACGTGACGTGTTAAGAGTCATGTGTTATGATTCCATCGAAGTTTAACCTTGGGTGGAGAATACCGAGAGTATTTGGGTCTTGATTGGTTCCAACTCTCGTGTGGAATGCCCCGAAACTCGTGTGAAGCCCCAGTTGGAGACCGAGCCATGGACATGTTCTATGTGTGCGCGAGGCACATTAGCTCGTCGGTCAAAGTAATAGTGTGTTTCACATGTGTTAGACAATACAAAGAAGGGTGTCCCTGTTGAATGCAAGAGCGGGTCGAATATTCCATAAGGATTTCATCAGCCGTATAACGATGATTGTGGTTATATGAACCGATAACGCGGAAAAACGAATTGGCGAAAGTACGCAAGCCGGAACCCGGAGTAGAGGAGCAAAGAACCCTGCGGATGAACAATGAACGCGGTTTAAGGCTAGAAGCGGTTTTTATCGCACCACCTTTACGAGCGAAAGTGGTATTTGAGAATCAAGAGAGATTCCATAGAAACCGCCGACACGTGGCGTCGAGCGAAGTTCCAAAACCTCCATCACCGCGTGCCATAGCACGTTAACGATCGACCAAGGAGGTCGCGCAATATTGTTAAGCGCTCATAGATCCGGAGGGAAGCCATCGGACGGCGGTCGTATGAAGAAGATTCACGAAGGTTAACCAAAGCACTACACGTGGAATTTGATTCGACTATTTATCATATACGTGGGGCTCGGAGTCAAAGGTTTATTAACAGGGTGTGAATAAAGTTATGACCGACGCCGGACCTTTGGTAAATGTTTATTAACCTTGGCTATAATATTATACGGTAGGAGATAAAGATTACCTTTGGGTTGATTCGTGTTGTGAGAGTATGCTTTAGTGTATATGGAAGAGTGTAGGGTTGGGATTCCAATTTGGATTGGTTACGCCTTTTTAATATGTGGGTTGTTATTAAAAGAGCATTTTTGTATGCCTTAGGAAGGTCATTACTAAAGGAGAAATTTAGATTAATATCTCAATCTCAAATTGAGATATTAAAAGCCTTAGAGTTAATTATCTAATTGCCGGACGAAAGAAAATAGAATAATGAGAAATTGTTTGGGGCTTGGGTAGACCCCACCGGATTATTTATTTGATCCCGTCCGGGAATACCATCGACGGTTGGGTGGTTTTGACTCATGGTATTAATAAAGGCTAAAACTATATAAGGAGAAGAGGATTATAGTACAAGGTGTGCATGTGGAGGGGTTGTTAATGAATAAATCTCTTTAAGAGATATCCGCATGATTGAACTTTGTTTGATAAATCTGAATCTATGATGCACCCTATGGATATGATGAAGGTTCAAGATCTCTAGATCTAGAAATGATGAATCTCTAGGAAGATCGCAAAAGAAATCATGAAGACCGAGGCGCAAGTCCGATGAAGAAATTGAAGAAATTTGGTGGATCTAAGGGTTGAAGCCTTCGAGATGAAAGTGGAAGCTTTCTTCAGTCAGGTGTTAAATCATGGGGTCGAAGCTCCCTTCCGAGAGAGGTTGGTAAACGAGATTAGGGGGTTGGAGCTCCCTTCCGAGTGACTCGGAGAACGAGAGAAGGTGGTAGCCTTCTGACGGTGGGTAGACTGCATGTCTTTGGTATGAGATACGCACGAAAGTACAAAATTGTAAGAAGTTTTCTTTATAATAAATATTGAAGACAAGAGATGACAAAGCAGTGATGTGGTTTTCTCCCGAATTTGTTTTCCACCTTAAATATCGGTGTTCATGTGTGTTGCTTATGTGTGATGGTTTATTCTATTATTACCGCACATGCTTATCGCTTACTAAACATCCGATGAATGAATGATGCAATGATCTAAGTAAATAATTAAATGCATAATAAGATCTCCGGACATACAGGGATATCCACTCGTATACGTCAAGTTGGATTCAATAAAGTAGTGTATGGTTTTAAGAAAGAAAAACTAAAAGTTTTCGGTCGACTCGAGAATACCGATTCACTCGGTATTTATTCCAACACATACATCACCATTGAACTCGAAACATGTCTCATCTATTATTATAAATCTATAAAAGTATCATTTATTGAGAAACTACCTTTCAATTTCCCTATAAATTGAGCACTCATCTAAGTGCGAGGAGAAATTTGTGTAGTGTTATCTGTTGGATTCTCAATTCTTGAAATTTGGAAGTACTTGTATATGCTCCGAGATGATGCTTCGTGTGATGAGGATGGAATGAAGTTGGAGAAGGTTTATGACGAACTGATCCACTTGGTTGTATTCGCTCCTCCTATTATTTCAATAAAGATATTTGTTCTTTCTCTCATATATACACTTATATCTTGTGAATGTATTCTCAAAATGTGCATGTATTCTCAAATTTAATCTCGCTCAATTTGGTTAAGCTAGATAGATATTGTATATTTGTATTGTCATTTGTTGTCTTTTGTCTTTGATTGTAGGTATTGATCTCGCGAGTTCGAGGATGGATTGAGAGCGACATAAGCAATGAAAGAAGAGGACCGAGAGTGAAGGATCACAAGTAGGTCTCTTCTCCTTTCCGTTTTACATCTATTTATCTTAGATAAAATAAAACTTACCTTTATTTTGTTGTTACGAGTGAAGGAACACCACACTCGGGAAAACTAGTTTATCCTGTAGATTAGAATTCCTCATAACAAATTGGGGACTCCACTAGGGAGAAATCACATCATTCCCGGTGTTTTTTGTCCTTTTTAACCATCATCGGTAGACTTTAATTCATTTATTCAATCACTTTGAATGTACTTTTTTCCTTAGAAGTGTGTTTAGCCCTTTTTTTGATATTTAAGCTTCATTGTGCCCAACGCACTATTGGTTAGGGTACAGTGTTATGCATAACACTCGTCTCCTATTCAGAGGGTGCTCTACAATGCATCGTCCGCTCTTAAGGGGTGCATTGCCCCTTATCCAACCAAATTTTATCATAATATTTTGCATTCATTTTTTAGCCTATTTCTTTTTGTATTCTCATATGCATGTTTGACCTTAGAGACCAAGTAAACATTGTGATTTCTTCCTCCTTTGGATAGTTGTTTGTTCAATGTTTCATTAACTCGCTTTCTTTATCATTGTAAAATTAAATTCAAAGTTGTAAATTTTGCATTAGATCAATTCTATGTTTTCAAAAGGAAATTTGTCGTTTAATTCTTCATTTCCTAAGAGAAAATTGTTGTTTCATTCCCCATTTCTTAAAAAAGAAAACATTGTGTGATTGATTTGTGCATTTAGTTTCTTTTTAATCATTCACATTAAAGGAAAGCTCGAAAATAAAAACATGCATATGCATTAAGATATTGTGAGTGTGTGCATAGGGATAGATTAGTGAAATCTACATTTAGTTTGTGCTCTTTGATCTATGCTAAAAAATATGATTTCTCTATCCCTTTAGTAGTTAAGGTTTTCATTGAAAAACTGAATTGAAAAGATTGATTCTCATTTAGTTTGCATTTTAGGAATGTTCAATACATCTCGCGGTGAACTTAAAAGAAAATTTGATAATCAATATCAACATAAAATTTATTTGAATTTACCTAAGGAATAATTGTAACTTTAACGATAAAACTTAGAGGTCTAGGCTAGAGACATGTTCCAACATCGTTAAGCATAGTCGTTGTCGCTAACTTGTCTTTGATACATTCCAAGTGTGAAATGCCACTCCACGTACGTAAGTATATCGCAGCTCGTCCACGTGCCTTCGGGTATATAGGGTGGTGTTCTAGTATGAAAAGTATAAGCGGATGTTCTCATTGTGCGATTTCTCATTACACATTGCTATTACGGACTTGGGCTCTCGCATGTACCTTCGGGTATATTTTGGAGGGAAAACTTTGGGTTGCTTACCATCCATAGGTAACCAAGTCTGCTGCACTTGTAACTTATGATACACCAAACATAGCATTTGGGGAGATTGTGCCGTTTGTACTTCCCAGGTTCGCCAAGAGGTATTCTGCAGCTCACAATTACTTGGGTAATCCTTTTGCCTAGTATCACCTTTGTTGTGTTTACAATCAATCGAAATCATGGAAGAAGATCAACCCCTTCCCCGTCATTTGCATAGGACAACGAATAAACCTCCATTATCGCGAGCTACTCCTAGTAGACAGAGGCGTGCTTTCCTTCGAGTCTGTATCTGCGGAACTCTTGGTGCTACATCATATGATATACCGCAGACATCTAATCTTTTGAGTACCGAGTCTCGAGTCGTTTCGGCCCTGATCCCCAATTTATCCTGCATCTGTCGACACATAAATCTCGAGTTAGCTCGAGGACACCGAAATTCAATCTGGTGAAACGGTGAATCCACGAACCCAAGCTTGTTCAACTGGAAGTCAATTCAGGTATTTGATCCCAAATTCAAACACCAAGAAGTTGTTCCGATACATAGCTGTCTAATCCTTAGCCATCCATAGCTTGTCAGGTATTCCTCTTTACCACGGAAGTTTATCGCTCCCGAAATTTTTCTCGAAAGCACCGACGGTGAAGTACTTCCACCTCGTTTCGATTTTGATAGAGGAAGAACTTCAGGAAGATACAACTCCTTCAAATCTCACTCATTTTGAGTCGGAGCCTTCATTTATACTTTAGTCTTTTTCCTCCATTTGACCTACTACGTTTCCATTGATCCTTTTCACTCTCAAGTTCTCAGTAGATTTGTTAGATCATCTTCATTGTTTTTCGACAACACCCAAATCTCAAAATAGGTGTAGGAATCTTGAAGGATCCTTCCTTAATGGGCACCATTTTCACTACCATCGCCTACGAGATCATCAAAAATCACAAATATAGATACTCGAAATATGTTATCTTACACTTCATCCGACTTGATGCGTATTCCCAATGATTTACGAAATAGATAGGTGGGTGAATTATGAGGATATCTCTTTCACCGTGTCAACCTCGTTAAAAAAA
The DNA here is from genome assembly GCA_034641835.2 of Pinus albicaulis. Classification (NCBI taxonomy): domain Eukaryota; kingdom Viridiplantae; phylum Streptophyta; class Pinopsida; order Pinales; family Pinaceae; genus Pinus; species Pinus albicaulis. The sequence continues at coordinate 1,103,173,223 of CM076580.1, forward strand.
TAATCAAAGGTTATGAGGATAGTTCTTTTACTATGTCAACCTCATTTAATGAAGCGGTGTTCTTTTTGAGGGATAGTTTCTTTTACCGTGCTTCGACTCTTTATTAAAAAATGAATCGTGTCATGAGGATGGTTCTTTTACCGTGTAAACCTCGTTAAAAAATGAATCAAAGGGTGTTGAGGATGGTTCTTTTTACCGTGTCAAACTTGTTATAAAAAGAATCGAGATGATGAGGATAGTTCTTTTATTGTGCCAACCTTGTTAAATGAAACAGAGTTCCCTTTGAGGATGGTTCTTTTACTATGTCAACCTCGTTAAAAAATGAATCGTGTCTTGAGCATAGTTCCTTTTCTTATGTCAAGCTCGTTAAATGAAACAAGATTCCATGAGCATAGTTCTTTTCATGTGTCGAAACTTGTTAAAAAAATGAAATAAATCCTCTCCTAATTAAGTCGAGTCTTTCATCCGATCTTGTAAATGAACCTTCATTCCATCTAGCTATTTGTAACCAGGTATTCTACTTAGTCGAATGAAATGAAGCTAAGGGGAGCATGTTCTATGTTCCCTTGAAGGCTATGCTTGGGAGCATTGAAACCAATCTCAAGCACAATTTCCTTTGTTTCAAGCTTGCGTAAAAATGAAACCAATCTCAAGCACAATTTTTTATGTTTCAAGCATGTATAAAAATGAAACCTATTTCAATTCCATTTCGATTTATTATTTTCAAGACTTGTTAAACTCATGAAAATCCCAAACTTATTTTTCTATTCTTTTCATTCTCGTAAAAATATGAAAAGGCAAAGTTCTTTTCCGTCTTTTTCTTGCTTGTAAATTAAATTGAATTTCCATGATATGAGTACATTTTTATCACTTTTTCGGATTCGTTAAAACTTACAAAAAAGCGAAACCACAAAGCATATTTTTATCTCTTTTTCAAGCTTTCTTAAACATGAAAAAGGAACTCAAAGCATAGTTTTATTTCTTTTTCGAGCTTTATTAAACATGAAAAAGGAATTAAAAGCATACTTTTATCCTCTTTTTTCGAGCTTTTTGAAACATGAAAAAGTATTCAAAGCATACTTTTATCCTCTTTTTTCGAGCTTTGTTAAACATGAAAAAATAATTGAGAGCATACTTTTATCTATTTTTCTCGAGCTCGTTTAAACATGAAAAGAAACCTCCTGGAGTCTTCTTTTAGCTCTTTTCGGACTCCGTTAATGTGAAAATATTGCCAAGCACTTGTCTTTTCGAGCTCGTAAAAGGAAATGAAATGACATACTGCTTAGTATAATTTTAACCCTTTTTCGTGATCGAGATAGATTATTTATGAAAAAAGGAACACCTTAGTTGAACATGGCTAAGAGGTTTTCTCGGGTATCATTTTACACTTTTTCTGGACTCGAGCAACAAATTTACTAAAAAAGGACTTATGGAGTTTTTCTTTTCGTCCCTCTTTCAAACTCTATAAACATGAAAAAAGGACCGATTTTTTCACATGCCGTTAGACACATTAAAACATAAAATAGCGATGAACTTGTCCGATCATGACAATATAGAGTTTCACTATTGCTAGACTCATTAAAGCATCAAATACGATGGATTCACCCGAAGGGTCAAATTATAGATCAATCATATGTTACCCTCCTCAAGGTTGTTAAAAAATAAAGAGTGTACTGGTCAACAATGGCTGGGGAAAATTTGGGAAAAAGAAAAAAACACTTTATGGTAGCAAAGGTCACTCTTGAACATGAAACTTTAACTTCATGTCCGTGGTTTTGGGTTGGGTAATCTTCTTGAAGGTCTATCATACCTATGGTCTATCATACCATCAATCACTTCGAGTTTTTGGGTCAATGCTTCCAACTCATTTTAGTGTCACTGATATGTTCAGAGAAGTCATCTAGTAATTCCTCATCTTTTGCAATACTCATAAACCTTCGTATCATGACCTCCATCCTTGAACATTGCTTCATCAAGTCACATTTTGTCTCCAAAATCATTACCCTCGTTTCATTTTAAACATATCTACGATGAGTCGCTTCTTGTCGACATCGCCTCATCATCCGATAAGTTGACTTAGAAACATCTTTCCCGAGTGCCTTGGAACTTGCTTACATCAACGAGAGGTTTCTCGCTTCCGATTATAGGTTGACATCACGTAGACCTTCGACTCGGAAGATTTTTTTGGCGTTCTACATTAAATCATCTATTCATGCCTTGAAAATTTTATTGTAGTACCTTGAGAACCATTAACATCAACGATGGTTTCTCTCATGTTTGTTAACAATTTACATCATTGGTCGGTAATCAAAGCGATGTCTTCCCATGTTTGACTCTAGATCACATATTCACATGGTTAGACTTGTACTTGAACGATCGAGTAGCCGAGATAGAAAACCCCTGGATCTAGTTTCATCAATCCAGGCTACAAGTTCAGAATTGTACCACATCATCCGTAAGAAGGCTTTACATATAGATGGTCATCCTATCATGGGCTCTATATCTATAGGCATGTTTATGTCCGTGAAACGACTTTTTTATTTATATACGTGTTATGATATTTTATGTGCTCGGCATGGGTATGCCTCCCTCAGCAATTCATGTCCAAGATGTACAAGATATCATGATGTAATGTATTGCAAATTGATGTAGGTCACTTGTCTCCTTCGGATCCTACTCATCACACCATAAAGCATCTCATCCAAATATTATCATTATTTTGACTTCATGCTTTAGGGGGTAGCCGCTATAGGTCAATTTTGGCATCATCCCTAAGACCAAGTATAGAAAATGGTATACCATCCCCTAATTCAATACAGACAGGTCTATCATCCCATAATTTAGTTGCTACATGCCCTAGAGAAGTCATTCCATTGATGGCTTTAATTCATGAGAGTTTCAATGTTTTAAGTATATTTAAAATGACCCATTGACTCATAAAAAATCCTCTAAATGGGCCTAAGTGCGTTGTAAAGCACTTATCCCCATGCAAGGGTGCTCCGCAAAGCACTTCTCCGACACTTAAAGGGTGTGTTGATCTCCTGAGAGTGAAATCATCATTGCTCGGGAATATCCACATGTCCGATACTCTTCTAGAAGAGCTCATAGGTGTCACAATTCGAATACATGTGTTCATCCATCACCATTGAACCTAGAAACATGTCTCATCTATTATTATAAATCCATTCAATATTATTTATTGAGAAACTACGTACAATTTCCCTATAAATTGAGCACTCATCTAAGTGTAAGGGGGGAAGAAATTTGTGTAGTGTTATGATGTTGGATTCTCAATTATTGAAAGATGAAGTAATGTTGTGTTGTTGAGATGATTCTTGGTGTGATGAGGATGGAATGAAGTTAGAGCAGAGTTGATGACGAGCTGATCCACTGGTTGTAATTTACTCCTCCTATTATTTCAATAAAGATATTTGTTCTTTCTCTCATATATGCACTTATATCTTGTGAATGTATTCTCAAAATGTGCATGTATTCTCATAATTAATCTATTCAATTTGGTTAAGGTAGATAGATATTGTATATTTTTTATTGTCGTTTGTTGTCTCTTTGTCTTTGATTGTAGGTATTGATCCGGCAAGTTCGGTAGGGATTGAGAGCGACATAAGCGACGAAAGAAGAGGAACGAGAGAGAAGGATCACAAGTAGGTATCTTATCCTTCTCGTTTATCTATTTATCTTAGAGAAAGGAACATTTACCTTTCTTTCTGTTGTTATGGAGTGAAGGAACACCACACTCGGGGGAAAACTAGTTTATCCGTAGATTAGAATTCCTCCTAACACTATTTATCAATTTCGTTGGCTTGCCTTGTTCTCTTCTATATTTTCCTTTACCCAATGAGGCTTTGCGTCCCTCCTTTGCCTTGCAGAACTACTCATTATGTGTTCATGCTCAGGTAAGTCTTAAATTTAAATTTGAAAAGGAGACCTCCTAATATATTTCTTGTATTCATGAATATTCCAACGGATTCAAACTCGAGGAGCCTATAAATCCATTTCTCTAAATCCATATCACAACTAATATTGTTGCATGTTTTATGAACTTCCTTTTATTTTTTGTTCGAGCACTATTAATAGTTTTTCCATATTTTTTTTGATGGATTACAACCCATTCTCAGAAGCTTGAATTTTCCCCACAGATTCTCACTGCACAGATCAATGTTAGGATACTCCACAGTTGCCTTGGCCAGAAGAATATGCCCTACGTTTCCTTAGGAATTTCCATCAGATGGGCTACAACCTCAAGGACAAGGGATCAAAAGTAATTTCTTGCTTGGTGATCCAATATCACAGAAATTACTCATTTAATTCAGCTGCTGCCTTAGGTAAGGCTTCAAGTGTCCAACAATGCCATAGAAGTGTGGTCTCAGGGTCCCTTACTGCCCAGAATATCATTAGATATCCCTGTTACTTCAAGGAAATGGCCTCATAGGTCCTTGCTTTCCAGATAGGCCTTTTTTTCTACATAAAACCTTCTTTAAGCTGGCCGCAAGCTTTAAGGTAAGGTTTTTTTGCTACCTCACTATCCTTGCATTGTTTTTTATAGTCTTTTTTGTCACATAACTACTCCTTAGTTTTCCAAAATAGGCCAATCCTAAAAGTTCTCCCTTGATTACCAAAAACAGAAGAAAGATAGTACATATAGTGTTGATACGAAGTGGTAATGTCAAAGAATATTCTAAAACAATACTGAAAGAAGAAATAAAACAAGATATAATAGGAAGCTAAAGACATGCTTCTATATATCTAGTTGTAAAATGCTAATAGAGAGAGTAGAATATATTATGTAGTTATAATAGAATACTAGAAACTGAATGGATCTACAAGGCTTGGTAAGAGCTACTTATTGGCCATTACTTTCAAGGTTGATATCTCTGTCCCTATGATTTTAAATTGATATGATCTTCCAGTGGGCCCTAACATTAATTCATTTACTATTTTGATTCAACATTTTCTTATCTTCCGACATGACTATCTTTCATGAAAAAATATACCCAAAATCTACCAATTTTTATTTATTTTCCTAAAAATATTGATTGAATGTTTTCCCTCATTCAATTTATTATATTACACTTTGGTTGGGGAATTGTCTCTATTGTTTTAAAATGATTGGTTCCTCTTACTGAAATATTTCTTCTGTATAAATCCTTGGTTATTTGAGTACAAGGAGGCTTCTACCTGGTTTTTTGGTGTTGGTTTTTTCATAACAACCTTTTCACCTTTTGAAATTAATTCTTGTCAATATTTTTAGATCTGAATCCTCGATGGTTTCTTTTTCCTTTGTTTGTTCTCTTGGGTTCTTATTCCTCTCTTTCTACTTATCAGTTTCCTTGGCCTGCACAATCTTCTGTATTTTCGTTTACCCAAGCAGGCTTTGGGCCTTCCTTTGCCTTGCAAAACTGATAGTTATGTGTTCATTCTCAAGGTAAGTCATACATTTAAATTTGAAAATGGATACCTCCTTATCTACTTCTTGTATTCATGAATATTCCAACAAATTCAAACTCATGGAGCCTGGCAAGCCGTTTTCTATATCCATATAAAAACTAATATTGTTGCATTTTTTATCATCTTCCTTTTGTTTGTTGTTCGGGCACTATTAATAGTTTTTTCATAGTTCTTTTATGGATTACAAGTTTTTCTAGTCTGAGAACTCCACCAAAAGGTTGGGTGGCTAAAGGCACTCTCTGAACATGCTAGTTATATCTTACATTCGATCAAATCCCAGTCCATTGATATGCTCATTCTTACTTTTCCCATTCAATACACTCCCCACTCCACTTTAAGGTTGGAATGCTAATCAAAATAGCAACCATTTTGGGTGTATCTTACATATGATTAAATCTCACAATCCATTTATATGTTTAAGCTTACTTTTCCCATACATGATGTCAGTTTGAGATGCATCCATTCAATGTTAGTTTCCATAAAGTAACTCTTTGGTCAAGGTGTTAAACCAATAAAAATTCCTTGCAACCTCAAAACATTGAAGTTCTTTAGAATCAAGTCTATGTTAGAATGCAGGGAAAATCCCTCCTAATCTTGACTTCAAGATGTGATATTTTAGGCTTCATCTATCAAGTTAGCTTCAATGACTCACAATAAGCTTTATTCACCTTCGATTGAACAATTTTTCAGACATTCTTTGGGGATATTAATATTTATATTTTGCAAGTATTTCCTTCGACTTCCCTACTTCTCATGCAAACATAGAGAAAAACCCCTTCCCTTGTACCTTGTGATTTTTTCTACTACAGGTTATTGTTTAAGCATTGTGATGCCTCCCAACCCTAATTTGTTGAGTTTCAAATAGTTTAAAATCATTGTCCTCAACACTAGTTGTGATTTCAATATGAGTTTTCCTTCATTTTTATTATTAACAACACAATTTTTAGTTTTAAAAGTTCTATTATATCTATAGTTCTATTGAAAGAGGAAGCACATGGAAAATTTTCTATTGACTAATACCATATTTCATTTTTTATGGCTATTGAAAATTTTACTGCTATTTTCATGGAGATATAATTCAAATTTTGAGCACAAACTAAAATTCAATTGATTTGGACAGTTTAAAATTTAAAACCCTTATGAAGCTAGTTGATAAGTAGATTTTGGTTGAACTTCAAATATGCACTTTCAAGTGTATTTTTTATTTTTATCCATCTCATATGTAAAGATGTATCTTGCAGGTGTGTCTATGATCTGTACTGGAAAATGATGTCATAGATATTCACATAGAACTTGAAATCTTTTTAATGATTCCTTTGGAAAACACTTTTGTAACTTCTAGGTAGAAGGGGGAATTCCCAAGTCAACCACATTTTTAACAACTCTAATCATTAATATGGGGGTTCGCTGTCATAAGCCAATGTTATTGTGGGTGGGAATTGATTATGTTATTGCATAGCAAACCTGAATACAATGTTGATGTGATTTAAATAAAAAAACATACAATTAATGGTTAAATAAGTCACAAGATGTTTACTGAATATTTTACTTTTGAGGTAGATATAGGTAATCTAGGTATCACCATTATTTTTCCTGTTCATTATTTTTTATTTTCTTCAGGAATTTTTTTCATGCAAATTTTCAACACCACAAAGCATGTTTTTTCCATTTGGAAACTAGTTTTTCTAGTCTTAATTTACTTTTGGTTCAGGTAACTATTATACACAGGCATATGGTGGTGCAATTTTCGATCAGGGCTTCTAGTCAGACAATGATCCAAATAATTAAAATGTAAATGGATGTTTTTCTATACTCTTAAGCCTTTTTAAGGCATATATTTCTTTTTATTATTCACTTATGGACTCTTTCATGTAGATATTTTTTGGTGGGCTAGATCCAAATGTGATGGATGAAGATCTGAGGAAGAATTTTGGGCCATGAAGAGGGATTTTGTATGTGAAAATACTAGTGGGAAAAGGATGTGGTTTTGTAAAATTCACTAAAAGGTTTGGCCTCTTCTACTTATGGGTAGAGTTGCATAATGGTGGTAGTCTACGCTTATTTGCATAACACTTCATTGCATGTTAAAATGAAACATAAAATTATTAATATTTCTAGATTAAAATAAAATATAGCATTATGCTAGATATAATTTGATGGATTAAGAGGAAGAATATCAATCATGTCTAAAATAATAAAAGAAGTATTTGTTACATATTCCTAGTTATATCTGAATTTTGAAGTCAGATTTAATATTTTCTACCATCTTTATGCTTTGAACTTTTAGATAATTTTGTATTATGTCCTCTAGAGAGGAAGCTTTGCAAAACTTATATGGTATTATTATTTTTAAACAATCTGTTCACCTTTCTTGTGGTCGATATCTATCAAACAAGTAGGCAAGTATGTAGCATATTTTGTTCGTTTTCATTCAAATGTCTTTCTGAATTATCATTGTGATTGAAAATGTTTTTATATTTTAGCTTTCTCACAGGCATATGTATGTTTTGCTGCAAACTTTGAGTTGGGGAGTGTAGCCTCAACCAGATCCAAATCAATGGAATGGTGGTGGAGGTTACTATGGTTATGGTCAAGGATATAACATTATTTTGGATAACAATGTAAAATTTGAAACGTGAATTGAAACGAGTACCCACTTTTTTGAGGTAGAAAAAAAGTAATTCGATTTTGAAAAGTGCTCATTCATAATACATTTTTTTTTTAGCATATTTTTGACACCTTGAATTTTCTTTTGTATCAAGTATATATATATATATAGTTTAAATGTTAGTGATTTTCATGCTGATTTTTGAAAAGTGTTGATGCAGCATCGACCCCTTTTCTTAGAGGGCTTATTTTTGACACTTTAAATTTTCTAATGTATTAAGTGTCGATTTTTTTTTTTTAAATGTTGACGATTTTCATGCATGTTCTCAAAAGCATTAACATTTATTTTTTTCAAGACATTTTTGACACTTTAAATGTTTTTATGTCCAAAGTATACACAATTTTTTTTTAAATGTTGATTATATAACAATTTTCAAGTTGTCGTATGTCTCTTAGTGTTTTTCATCTTGGATATTATTTTTTTAAGGGTTTCCAAACATGTGTTTTTTTGTTTTTTTTTTGCAATGTTTATTTTTTATAATGGATTTTTTTGTTTTTTTTGCAAAATAAAAAAATAACATTAAAAATATGTGAAAAAACAAATATAAAATTATATATAAAACAACAAAAAAACATAAAAAATGTTAAAAAAAAATTAACTTTAAAAAAAGTTAAAAAACTATAAAAAAATAAAAATAAAAATGAAAAAATAGATTTCAAAACAAGCATAATTAAAAATAAATAAAAAAATAGAAGATTAACCCCTATATATATATATAATATATATATATATATATATATATATATATATATATATATATATATATATATATATATATATAAAAGTATTTTTAAATAATTAAAAAAAAAACCACAAATGTTTAAAAAAAACATTAAAATCAAATAAAGAACATTAAAATATATATATATATATATATATATATATATATATATATATATATATATATATATATATATATATAATAAAAATAAAAACATAAAAAATAAAATATATAAACAGTTAAATTAAAAAAATAAGCATAGCTAAAAAAAATTAAAATATTAAAAAAAAAAAATTAAAAACAGAACAGAAATAAAACAAAAAAAATGTAAAAAATTTGATATAACCTAATTAAAAAATATATTTAAAAACCATTATTAAAAGTTAAATAAAAAAATAAAAAAAAATTACCCTGCCCATCCTAGTGACCGAGCGACCCTAGGCTGGGAATCCACCTGCTAGCCCAGGGGCACTTGATCATTGGGCTGGGAAGTCGTGGGAGCCGTGCACGCATCTCCCACGGCTGCCCTGCACAACGGTCAAGCGGCAAGGCCTATTCTGACAATCGACCTTGTCGCCCTTGGCCATTCAGATGCTGTGTTGCACGGCCCCAACTCCCACAGCCGCCCAGCCTGGCGGCCGAGTGACCAAGGGTGGCAAAGCCGATTCTGAGAATTGTCCTTGCTGCCCTTGTCTGCTCCATTGTAGAGTTGGGCGGTCATGGGAGCCATGCATGCAGCTCCTACAACCACCTAGCCCGACGCCCGAGTAGCCATGGTCGGTTGGCCGACCCCAGGAGTTGGCTGGCTGGCCGTGGCTGCTCGACCGTCGGGCTAGGCGACCATGGGAGCTGCGTGCGTGGCTCCCACGGCCGCCCAGCCTAGTGGCCAAGTGACCGTGGGCTGAGTAGGGTAAATTTTTTATTTTTTATTTTATTTTAATAATGTTTTTTTTTTTTTAATTAGATTATATCAAATTTTTATTTTTTATTTTTAAATTCTGTTTTATTTTAATTTGTTTTTAACTATTATTTTTTTTTTACTATGATTATTTTTTTTTAATTTAATTGAATTTTAATTTTTTTATCTTTTTGATTTTTACTATAATGTTTTTTTTATGTTTTTTATTTGATTTTAATGTTTTTTTTTTTAAACATTTATGGTTTTTAAATTTTTTTTTCAAATGATTTAAAATTACTTCTTCTTTTTTTTTTTTTCTTTTTTTTTTAATCTTCTGTTTTTTTTTTAATTATGCTTGCTTTGTTCCCCGATCAGAAAAAAAATGTGAAAAAAGTGAAAAATTGAAAGGTACTACGAAACATACAAAAAAAAATAAAAATTATGCTTGCTTTGAAATTTGTTTTTGTATTTTTATTTATTTATTTATAGTTTTTTTAACTTTTTAGTTTTTTTTTATTTTACAATTTTAATATATATTTTTTGTCTTTTTATATATAATTTTATATTTGTTTTTTTATATTTTTTATGTTTGATTTTAATTAATTTGGTTTTTGGTAATTTTTTTATGTTTGATTTGTTTTTTTGTTGTTTATATATATATATATATATATTGTGTTTTTTTTCTTCATGTTTTTATATTTGTTTTATTTTGCCATGGTTTTTTATATATTTTTATGTTCTAATATATATTATTATCTACTTCTTATTATTTTTTTAATTTTTGTGTTTTTTTTTTTTTGTTTTTTTTTCTCAATATATTTCTTTTTGTTTTTTTTTGTCATGTTTTTACTTTTATTTTTTTTTATGTTTTAATATATAATTTTATTTACCTTTTTTTTGTAAGCTAAGTAGGAATACATCTTCATCATCATGTCCAAATACATCACCCTGATCAGGCGCAAGGAATTGAACCGATGGCTTCACATCAAGAGGTACTTAAACAACCCACCCAATCACCATCTATCAAAGACCCCATGAACTTTATTTACTTATTGTTATTTTTTAAACTTTTTGTGTTTTTTTATTTTATTTTTTTATTTAAATGTTTTAATTTTTGTTTTCTTTTTATATTTTTCATTTTTATATATTTATTTATTATTTTATTTTATTTTATTTTTTTATATAGGGTCTGTGTCGATCCTCGACTAGCAAGCCGATCCTATTATGTGTCAATTTGATTGTTGATTTTAAAGTTTTTGTTGTGATCGAGTGCGCAAGCACAATGTGTCAATTTCATGGTTGACATTTAAGTTTTCATTTCAATGGGTTGAGTTTTCCTACGTTGTGTGTCAATTTGACAGTTGCCTTTTAAATTTTTGTTGCAATGTGTCAAGTTGTTTTAGGCTAAGATTTTAAAGTAATCATATTTTTAACATTTAAAAAAGAAATTACTCGTGGAATACTGACTCGTTAATTCAGGTGTTCATTTTGAAAGTTTTTTTAGTCGAAAAAATTTCCATAATTTCATGGTTGAAAATTTATCAAAATTTTAAGGTTTTCCATCATTCAAAGTATTCGAGCATCAACATTTTTTGTTTTTAGACTGTTTTTCACGTTTTAAGTTTTTTGGCTAGAGTTCCCGTTTTGAGTTTATAGTTCTCGTTTCAAATTTTACATTGTTTGGATCTAATTTGATGGATTAAGAGCCAAAACATCAATCATATCTAAAGTAATAAAATAAGTATTTGTTACATCTAACTACTTATATCTAAATTTTGAAGTCAAATTTATTATTTTCTACCATCTTTATGCTTTGAAATTTTAGATAATTATCTATTATGTCCTCTCTTGAGGAAGCTTTGCAAAACTTACATGGTATTATTATTGTTCAACAATCTATTCTCCTTTCTTGGGGTCTATTTCTAGAAAACAAGTAGGCAAGTCTATAACATATGTTGTTCATTTTCATTAAGATTTATTTTTTAATTATCACTTTGATTGAAAATATCTCTACTTTTTAGCTTTCTCACAAGAATATGTATATTTTGCTACAGACTCCAAGTTGGGGAGTGCAACCTCAACCAAATCCAAATCAATGGAATGGTGATGAAGCTTACTATGGTTATCGTCAAGGATATGAAGCTTACGGTTATGCTCCTCCAAGCCAAGATCCAATGATGTATGGTTATGTTGATTTCCTGCTTATGGGACTTATGAGAAGCATGTAATAAACTAAAGCATTTATGATTGGATTTCTCTATCATATTTCTTTAGAAAGTTTAAAAATGAGAGATGGAATAATTTTTCTATTATTTACCTATCCTAGTAAGATGTTGTCAACTATTGATAATGAGATATAACCTGTGTTACTGGATCCACAACCCTTTTGTGTGCAATCTGGATCTGCCAAGATCTATCTTGGAAATTGATCTTTTGGAGAAGGAAATGGATCCTATGGAAAATGAAATGGATCTTGAAATTATTCTTGAAACTTCCAGTGCTTTTTGGTTGATTGATGTCCAAAAATATATTTTTTGATGAAAAACTTGCAAAACCTTAAAATACAAAATGCCAAAATGCTAAACTCCATTCTTGTTCAAGGCATGAGATACCGTTATTAATTTTTTTTCTCGCGAAGTCTAATGTCTCAATATATTTTCTCACAGTTTGATTTATCACTATGGTCAAATCCTGCTCTTAATATCTGATCTATCTTTATATTCTAGTTTGTTGCTGATTTTACCCATGCTATTATTTATTCTTGCCATTTTCTTCTAGAAAATAACTTTTTTCACCGTTGACATAGACATCTGGACGTGGCTTACAAAAATTTGTTAATACCTGCTTTAGAGTCATGTTGAATGGAATTTAAAATTATCAATGATGGTTTTCGTACTTTTTGTTTATGGATCCTGGCTTTTTAACAATCTCAGATATTTGTATATGGATCTGCATCATGTTAATTTAGGTTATAATAGTGAGTCACATTTTTTCACTTAATAGTTTCAATCATTGTTTACCATTTTTTGTAGATTGGATAGAACTAATCCTATCAATGTAGCTTGGTTGTTCGAGTTTACCGAGGATAGAATATTCCATACGAAAGAACCATGGTAGGGATTCTACAATTCTAATTGAAGCTTATTAACACTCGATTTGACATGAATAATATTTCTACTCAACAAGACTTATTCGCTTGAGATGTTGAATTTCTATGATGGAAAATATATGAAGAATTTCATCCTTTCAATGTGCCATATTTGGCCTCAATCATTTTTCTTTTCTTGGATATTTATGTATAATTTTCATATGTTTCAACATTTTTTCATGGTCATCACTATCTTCTATTAGTTCATCTTATTTGGGGCCTCACTCTTGATTAGATTTTTAGGGATATTATAATAAAAAAATGTTTAACACTGTTAGTTACCGGCATGCATTTTTTTTTGTATTGTACTGGCTTCCTTTTATCTCGATGTGGTGAGTTTGCCTCAATTAGTGTAGCTAAATTGCAGCATTCGATAAGTTTTTTTTGCTGGGCCATGCAAGGGGTGTTGGGAAAAATACTGAGAAGGGGGGGTGGATCAGTATTTTCAATAATCAGAATCCATTTACTTTTCCCTTTACTGATTTATATACGCAACTTTGATTAGCACAACCAACATATGTACGCGACTTTCCAAATAGAAACTAGTGTATACATAAATATATTTACTAATTAGTTAACATTTAGAAGCAATATTTAAACCAGACCATCAATTATGCATCAGATAGTTAAGCAATAAATAAGTGTAGTGATAACATAATAAATCATCACACAAGAGCACCATACATGAACACCAATATTTAATGTGAAAACCAAATTCGGGATAAAACCACTGTTGTTGTCATCTCCATCTACAACATTTATTATATGGAAAAATTCTTACAATATTGCACTGATGTAGACTCATATTAGTACGCAGAAATCTACCTGTAGAAGGCTGCAACCTTCTCTCGTTCTCTAGCTACTACTAGAAGGGAGCTCCAACCCCCTGATCTCATTTACCAACCTCTGCCAGAAGGGAGATATAACCCCCTGATCAGAACACCAGCTTCTACTCGCAGGAAGCTTCTACTTCCATACTGAAGGCTTCAACCCTCAGACCCACTGCAGACCATGTTTCATAAATTTTCACACTAGATCCAACAACTTCAACACAACTCAACATAAATGTCAACACCAATAGACTTAACCCAAAATTCAAACACATCAGTGAGATCATTGTAACCAAAACACAGTAATAAACCCATATTTCAGAATCAATATGCAAAATCAATAACAACCCTGATCATTCATTATCTTAAAAATGCATACAATACTTCACTTTACTGAACCTGCATGTATACATGCTTTCCAACACACTAAATTATGTATAGATTTGAGAATACTGAATTTCCAGAATATAATCAGTCTCACAACTAGATCTGAGGCTTTCAGTTAGATATATTTTCAGATTTGCAAAACCCTTATTCAACCATCATCATTAATCATATTTAATCAATCATTGATCATATTTGTACTATTTAACTTAGCAACATATAATGTATTCAAAGAACCCAAATCTACATGAAGAATTCATTGAAAATCAACATAAATATAGCAGAAATAAATAGATAATCTCTCCATCAAGCTTCAGAAAACCTAGACTTCCATACGCTCTTTAGCTGAAACAAATCCGTGTGTATACACGCTTTCACCGAGACGAACTATCGTATACATTTGTAAATATTAATTTTGCAGAAATTTTCAGATCTACAGACTTACCCATATTTATTCACTTCACTTCAGTAAACATACACCAGGTCACAGATCCAATCATCTCATCAAATACATAGTCATTTCAGGTCTAGAGATCCTAATCCATCATTGTATCCAAGGGTGCATCATAGTTTCAGATCTACCAATAAATAGAGTCCATCCCACGAAGATATACTTCAAAGAGAAGTATTCAGTAAAAAAACCCTTACTCATGCACCCCCTTGCACTATGATCTTCTTCTCCTTATATAGATTTAGCCTTTACCAATACCATGAGTCAAAACCACGCAAATGCTAATTGTATTCTTGGATAGAATCAAATAGATTACACAACGCTCTATACTGTGGGCTAAAACCATGTTAATGTCCCATGGTATCATAATTTTAGAGCACAAAAGGCATACGTGACTTTCCTTCTTCGTACCCACATGTATACGTGACTTTTCTTCATAAAAACTGCGTATATACTAATTATGGATGTATACATGGGTTGCCTGTATACCAACCTGCGTATGTACATGGGTTTCCTCATCAAACCTGCGTATACATTGTGAGATATTACCTTTTTCATTTCTTTGGAACTTACTGGAATTCATTTCTCTGTCACATCTTAACTGACCTGTAGAAACATCATTTTTACATCTTTAAAAAATAGGTTGCTATCAAAATCCAATTCATCAAGTAGGTTTCCATCAAGGACAACATATTAATACATAAGAATCATATTGCCAACAATCTCCCCCTTTGGAATTGATGAAAACCATGATGGAGTTTGATCACTACATCCTGTAGATACATAAAAATTATTCAAACACCAAACATTCTCCCCCTTTGACATCAAGAGAAAAGGGTGGACGATTTCTCCCTCTATGAACACGCAGACAGAAATTCAATGAAATACATGACTCTTTAACTCAACAGAGTATGAACTTTCCTATCACCAAGGACATCAAAATTAAATAAAGGATCCAACCAAGAGGATTTACATATTGACTCAATTACCCAACCAATTGGGTTTACAAATTTGTACAAGTCCTTACAAGACTGAGTATGAAAAATTTACATCATAGGTCTCAACATGAACTTTTCATCAAATAATAGATATGAATCTATATAACCAAGGAATCTCAAGGAGGAGATCACGACACAACAACCAATCATAATGCCAACAATGCATCCTCTTCAACAAGGAAAATGCTCCCCCTAAACTTGTGTATCTTGAACACCTTCAACAACAAATTCATGAAACATCTTCATCAAGTAGATAAATATCAAAGAAAGGTACTATAAGATGAATATCATAACAACGGAGTTTACCCAACAACACCACAGACTTCTCTGAAAGCTGACCCATATATTTTCTGTTAGAAAAATCCATACGTGATTTTATGCACAGAAACATGCGTATATAAGCAGCTCGCCTTCATTAAACCAACGTACCGATTTTAATATTCTCAAACTAAGTAGAAAAAAGAGAGGCATAGAAAACTCCCAACTTTTGTCTGAGATATTCGATTACTTCTCTGGGAAGAGTTTTAGTAAGTATATCAGCAACTTGTTCTTTGGAGGGAACATACTCTAATTTGACCTTTTGTTCAAGAATTTGTTCTCATAAGAAGTGGTACTTGATAGGAATGTGATTGGTCTTGGAATGCATAACATGATTCTTTGAGATGCTGATGGAATTTTTATTATCACATAGGATGGAAATGGGAGGTGAACATTTGATTTCAATACCTTGTAATGTCTGCATCATCCAAATAAGTTGTGTGCAACATGATGCAGCATCCACATATTCTTCTTTTGCTATAGATAAGGCAATAGAACTTTTTTTCTTGTTGAACCAAGATACTAATCGGGACCCCATATAGAATGCACCACCACTAGTGCTTTTTTTATCATCAAAATTTCCAGCCCAATCTGCATCTGTGTAAGCATGAAGAGTGATATAAACATTCTTTCGATACCATAGACCAAAGTCTTGAGTCCCTTGTGGATATTTGAATATTCTTTTTACAACCTGAAGGTGTGACTCTTTTGGATTAGCTTGGAATCGTCCAACAATCCCAACTGCATGCATAATATCTAGTCTAGTCTCGGTTAGATAAAGTAGACTTCCAATCATAGATCTATACTCTGGTTGATTTACCATAGGAGAATAATCATGAGAACTGAGGTTACATCCAGTTACCATTGGAGCACCTACAGGTTTGCAGTCTTCCATCCCATACTTCTTTAGGATTTTCTTGAGATATTTTTCTTGTGATAGAAATATGTCATTTGTGCTTGTTGCACTTGTAAGACAAGAAGATATGTTAGTTCCCCAAGTAATGACATTTCAAATTCTTGTTGCATAACCAAAGAAAATTTATGACTCATGGACTCTTCATTTCTCCCAAAAATTATGTCATCAACATACACAACAATAATTAACAGTTTACCATTCTCAATTTTTGTGTATAAGTTACTGTCAGCAAATCCTTTTGTGAAACCTTGTTCTTGAAGATATTTGTCAAGACGATAGTACCATGCCCGAGGACCCTGTTTGAGACCATATAGAGCCTTTTTAAGTTTGCAAACAAGTTTTTCATAATTTCCCAGAATGAATACCTCTGGTTTTTCGATATAAACTTCTTCTTCTAGATCACTATTGAGGAAAGAAAATTTTACATCCATTTGATAAACTTTGAATTCTTGAAAGCTTGAAAAAGAAAGAAACATTCTTATGGCTTCAAGTCTAGCTACAGGTGCAAATGTTTATTCAAAGTCTATACCCTATTGTTGAGCATATCCTTTACAAACAAGTCTAACTTTGTTTCTAATAACATCTCCATTTTAATTTAACTTGTTTTTGAATATCCATTTTGTTCCAATAATATTTTTATCATGAGGTCTTGGAAACAATTCCCAACTATGATTTTTTTCAATCTGATCAAGTTCTTCATTCATGGCTTGAATCCAACGTTCATATTTACTAGCTTGATTTACAATCTGTGGTTCAATAGTGGATAAGAATTCCAGATAGCTAGGGGATCCTACAAGATTTCTTCTTGTTTGGACACCTGATCCCTTTTCTCCCAATATTTGAGATTCTGGATTATTATTTTGAACATACCTGGATGGAGCATTTTTTGATATATCTTTTTCCAGTGCTTCATTGGGTTCTCCTTCTATATTGTTGTTATTTTATGAGGGTAAGTATACATCATCATCATCTTCATTCGTTGTTGTTATTTCCCTTCTAGGAGTTGTGAGAGACTCGTCAATTAAAACATCAATACATTCAACAATCTTTCAAAGTATTTTATTGTAGTATTTATATGCTTTACTTCTAGAAGAGTAACCAAGAAATATTCCTTCATCTGCTCTAGGCTAAAACTTACCAAGTTTTTCATCATTGTTCTTGATAAAGAATTTTCTTCCAAAAACTCTAAAATTCTTCACAGTGGGAAAATTACCATACCAGAGCTAGGGAAAATTTTAAGGATGGAAAATTATTTTGAAGTTTAAAAAATTGGTGAATCTCACTACTCCTTAATATGAAAAATATAAAATATTTATTGATGTATTTGTAAAATTATTCAAATTTATAATGATATTATATATATATTCTATATGATGTTGGCGATTTTTAAGGTAAAATAATTTTATATTGTAACATTTGGGCGAATCACTTATATACAAAAATGGAAATTGGCGAATTTTTTTTTTGGAAAAACCATGGAAAATTAGCCAACCTGCGAATATGAGCCCCTAAAATTTTCCATGACCAGAGCTCATAAGGATTTTTATCACTGTTCACACGAACATGAGCCTTGTTAAGTTTTATTGCCTAAATCTACCTCAGGCTGAAAGAAGGCAGAGTTTAGGGTAACATCAAACCATGCTCAGTCTGGTAGCTAGCCCCACCAGATCAGGAGAGGGCTCTCTCTGGGTCAATCTCAACAAAAATAATCGAAGGGGATTGAGATGACTTGGAAAAAAGGCTAATTTTAGGCTAGGTATATAAGTAAAGGATTTTGATTTTGATTTTGGGGGTTTTGTTGGAAACAAAGGGAAATGCAGTTTTGGGTTCGGGGATGAGGCCTAGTTTTTGCAGAGTTCTGAATGGGGCAAGGAAGGAAATGGTTTTGATGCTTTGAATTGAATGAATGGATATTTCAGACTAGTGAGAAGCTAAAGAGGGAAAGAGGATTTCAAGTATCCTCTTCAAACAGATGAAAACATGGAAAATTAAACAAAACTGAAGGCAGAGAAAAACAATCTAATGAATTCCACCTTTATAACTCATTTGTTTAATTTAAGAAGAAAGGAGAAGAGAAATGATACACATAAACATCAATGAACTTAAAATCACATAGAGAAACAGAACGTCAAAACATAGAGCCACATGGATCTCAAAGAGTGCTGCAAACCCTGGTCTATTCCTTTGCCAAAATTGCAGAGATGAAATGTACAATGAAGTGCCAAGCAATCCCAAGTGTCCAACCTTGAAAATGACTGAAGAACTACATTATATAGACAAGAATAACTCATTCCCATGCCTCTAGGGTTCGGGCTCATCATTCTAGGAGCTGTTTCAACCATATCTAAACTAGGAATTGGAAAATAGGCAATGAAACAACTTGCCTCTATATGATAGGAAACTGATTCATTCACTTACATTTCACTTTTTGGTGAATGAATCCACTAGAATGAGTAAAAATGTGCCAAAATTACATCATGGTAATGAAATTACATCAATTTACATCAAGATTTACATGAAAAAGTCAAACTAGCCAAAACTAGGCGAAATTCTGAGCTGCTGAGTGAAAAATAGGCCAAAATTTCCCTATGCGCAGTGCCTGAAATCTCTATGCGTAGCACAAGTTTGAGAATGATTTTGAGGGCCTTAACGAAGTCCAAATTGGGTGCAGGATAGCTCGTTGGAAATCCCTTTCTGTCTAATTTCCAGCCCAAGTAGAATTTATGAATTTGGTTGTCATTTTTCCCTCCAAAAATCAAATCTCCCAACACTGCTTCCTGTGTGTGCAAAATGTGGCAGAAAAGTCATTTTTAGGGTGTTTTTGACCCTTTAGGCAACCCAAAACTTGATGAAATACTTATTTAATCCATAGGCATGCACACATTTTGATGAAAAATCCAGAAATGCAAAGTTTTCCTCCAGAAGAGATTCCAATTATAAGCGCGTGCCAAGTGGCACTATGCGTCGGACAGGAAAATCTGTGTTTAGGCCCAAAAATTCAAAATTGACAAAATTTTTCCAAAATTTCTTGAAATTTGGGCTGAATTCCCACCATCAAGTGCTATGCTAGGCCAAAGAAGCTTCGGCCAAAATTTTACGATGCTTTAGTGCCCTCCTTAGCCTTGCCTTCAGGATTTTGATCCTCGCTTTGCAAACATGATTTCGTGCCCAATAGTGGTTCTTCATGTGCCTGAGCATGTTATTTTCCTTTTTCGCCTTCTCCACCAGCTTCTCAAGATGTATATTGACCCTCTCAAGCCAAGTATCTCTATCAGCCTCAATCTCCCGCTCAATGGGTGTCATCTCGGTTTGACTTCTTTGGGCAGCTTGCCGATTCTCACGGATGTTTTGCAAATCCATGATTGTTTGCTGATCCTCAAACTGTTTGTTCCGCTGCTCCAGGTAGTTTATGATCCATTGAGCTCTTTGAAATTTGACGGTCAATGTGTCAATCTCATCTTTCTGCTCCTGAATAGTCTCTCTCAACTTTGAGCTTGGAGAGCTCAAATCCTCATCAATCAATATGAAATCAGTATCCTAGCCTCCTGAAGGGCCCTCATCCTACATAGGCCTCTTACCTCTGTCCTGTACCTGCACCTATGCTGCTGATGATGGAAATGAGACCCCTTCCACCCCAAGAGGAGATAGTACTCATCAGGCTGCTGCAAATAGTACTCTGGTGCCTCTCTGATAAGTAACAAACACTAGCACACTGATAGGCTTTGTCTCATTACCTTTAGGCTGATGTGAAGGTTCACCTGCATCATGGACAACCTCTGGAGGAACCTGAGGAACTGTGAAGAAATCACGGGAAATGAAATCCTCCCATGAAATTCCCTGCAATCCAAGCTGATGTACAACCACGATGTTGATGAGTGCATAGTGATAAATACTGTTGTACTGCTGCTCGGGAGTTTTCTTCTGCACAAGCATGGTCATTCTCTCGATATTCCAACACATGAAATAAGGTATGTTCATCATCCTCACTCTAGTGAAATGCATCAATAACCTGATGTGGTAGGCATAGAGGCGTGAGAACCGACCCTCACAACTGAAGTATCTGATAATAAGTTTCATCAAAGGTGCATAATATTCCTTTAGGAACCGGAATGGGAACACCCTGTTGAGCTGTCTCACATAGCTAGGCTTGATGTATGGTTCATAATGCACTCTGTCCACCTAATGTCTTTTGTTCCACTGTTGACCCACGTTCGGTATCCCGGCTGCTTGAGAGATGGTTTCCAGTGTCAAAGTGAAATTTACACCAGCAAGAGTTACCTGCCCATCATGTAAATTCAATACAAACAAACGAGCCAGCTCCTGATGATGATGAATCCTAGCAATCATCTCACAATACTGATAGCATGACTGCTCTCGAAAACATGCCATGGCAAGTGGGCAAGCCTGCAATTGAGTCAATGAGGTGGACTCTTCTCTCACATGTTTTCCACCTTTACGAGGCCTTCTAGGTGCATGTAGCTCAGTGGTAGAATCACTATCTCTATCATATGAGGTATCAGTGTCTGTCTCCATGATGTTTCAAGGTCTATGTTTGGCTTGTATGAGAGGAAAATGAGAATTTGGTGCTTTGTTTTATTTTCCAAATGTGTGTCAAAGGGGAGGGACTGTAGGAGATATAGGGCAGTGGGGACAATGGGGTTTAATCGAATGATAATTTTCCCTTTGAAAATTTGACAAAATTAGGGACAAGGGACAACGACTGAATTTTTGGGATTCTTGGGGTTTGGGAATTTTTATAAGTGAAATAGGAAGGGAAAGTGATAGGAAAGGAAATTATTTAGGAATAGGAAAATGGGAATGAGATTGTATGAGTGGGCTTTAGGGATGTAAGGGGATAGGGAATAGACTGTAATGATAATATCAACAGTGAGAGGGAGGAATAACCAAGAGGGGAAAGAAGTATTTGGCACCAAAATTACTTTTAAAACACCAATTTTAAAACCCTAAGGGAACCATTTTTAACAAGGCGATAGGGTTTATGGTTTTGACATTCAAAATTTCATATTCCTTCTTGCAAACAACACCAAACACTGAATTATGGAAATTGCAAGATGACTTGAACTTACTTGGAGCAGAGGAGACCTTTTAGTTTTGAAATTTGAAAGATATGGCAACAAATTTTGTTTTTCGGGCCAATGCACCACGCGCACAACCCAGTGCGCCGCGCTCTCTGTGTGCGTCGCGACCGTTCTAATTTGCACGGTGAAAAATGGTCCTATGTGTCGTGACCGTTGTGTGCGCCACACAGGTTTCCCAGTGCGTCGCGATGGTAAACTCACCAACAGTTCGGCCTTCCAAACACTTGTTTCGCTCTACCACAATTTCTCTTGGCTCTTTGATGACTTTGCTTGCAAATGGATTATTTGAAACACCAAAAATATCTTATATATGATAGACTTTGATTTTTTATTTGAAAAACCCACTTTCTAAACTCTGAATTTTGACACTTTTTGAATAAACTCTGTTTTTGTTTCCTTTGTGACTTTTGGACTGATGATGAATGTCTTGTCTGTTCTTTGCAGGGATATCTGGCATGGGATCTTGGCAAAGGTGACCAGGGTTGCGCCTGAAGAACTTTACAACTGAAAAAAGTTTTAAAATTACATTACATTTATTACAAAAGGATAAAATAGACATTTTTTCTTCAAAACAGAGTTTTGAAGAAAAATCATTATCAAGCATTATGACGATGAAATTTTTGCGATGAAAACTTATTTCGAACCTCCCTCATGTGCCTGCTGACATTATTAGACATTCTGAAGACTAAATTAATGAAACCCTAGACCTAATGAGACTAAAAATATTAAAATGACTTTTGCCAACTAGGAGGCAAAACATGGCTGTAAATGACTTTGAATGATTTCGATGAAAAAACACAGACCAGCAGGTACCTGACATGAGGGATATGAGAGAAAATACCCTTCTGTCAGATGATCCATGATCCTAATGGAATGCAGATGACTAAAATGAATGAGACACCTAAAATGAAATGCAAAAAAAGATATTTTGATCTCTGACGGAGGGATGAAGATACCGACTCTAACATTGGCTCCAATGGGGATGGTAGCTCCTTGGAGGTGCCAAGAACTACAGATTTCTGGGAGAGTAGGTAGTGCCTTCGTCCATTGGGCTATGGAATCCATAATTTCGACAAATCAACACAAGACTCTTGACTCAATTTATTGAATGAAACTTGACTCAAACCGACTCAATTTTGAAACCAAAATGACTGAAAAACCTGACTCGACAAACTCAAACCCAAGCTAAAATCAACCTTCAGAGTTATAGCCTTCACCTCGAGCCCCAAAATGAAGAAAAGATCACAACACACACTTGCAATGAAATTGAAATAAATAGTATGTACAGTGACAATGTAAACAACAAAAAACATTTCAGAAAAGATACCGCTTGAGCAGCCGACCATTGACTGGACCTCCTGGACAATCTTCCCCGTTCATCTCTTTCAAAAGAAAAGAATTCTCACCCCGATATGCAGCAATTTTAAAGGGTCCTTTCCAGAGATTTTCAAACTTACCATGCTTACCCTTTTCCTCATTTCTTGCATCCCATTTCAGCACCACTTCTTCCAATTGAAACTTTTCCGCTTTGGCTTTTCTTTCATATATTTTCTTAATTCTCTCTTGCAGCTTGAATTTTTTTTGAAATTTTTTTTCTCTCATCTGTTACAAATGGATCATTTGATTTATTCTTCTTTGCATATGATCTTCTTCACTGCCAGCTTCTTGTAGAATTTTGACCACTGGAACTGCAAGAGAGGTAGGAAACACCGTGTCAACTCCATATACCAACTCAAAGGGGGAAATACCAATGGATTTCTTCTGACTCACTCTGTCTGCCCAAAGTGCATTGACCAACTTCTTATGCCAACTTTTCTTGTTTATTTCCAGCAACTTTTTAATGATGTTGACCAAAGATTTGTTGAAAGACTCTGCCAATCCATTGCCTTGTGGATGATAAGTGGTTGAGTGTCCCAAAATGATATGATACTTATCACACAAATCAATCATTCTTTTTTATTTGAAAGCTGCTGCGTTATCAGTGATTAACTTATTCGGGCAACCAAAACAAGACAAAATATTATTCTCAAGGAATGAAATTATTACCAAATCTGTAGCTTGCCTGGTGGGAATTTCTTCAATCCATTTCATGAAATAATATGTCGCTGTGAGGATCCACTTATGCTGAGCTGAAGAAGCGGGATGGATCTCGCCAATGAAATCCAAACTCCATTGCTGAAAAGGAGCACTTACCTCAATGGGCTTAAGCGGCAAAGGCTGCAATTTCTGCCTCCCTTCAAAAATCTGACATTCATGACAGCTTTTGACAGTCTTATACACATCAGCAAAAAGTGTCGGCCAATAATATCCCACTCTCAAAATCTTGTTGGCCGTTGTTTTCCAAAAAAGGTGACCCCCACAATCTCCTTTATGAAAATCCTCCATAACCTGCTTTGCTTCTTCTTCAACCAAACAATTCAGCAAAACACCACTGGGATCTTTCCAATAGAGTGAATTATTCAAAATACAAAACTTAGCATCCTTAAATTTCAGAGTTCTACTTTTTTTTCTAGCCATGCCGGGCGGTGGTGACAAATTTTGAAGCACATATACAATATCTCAATACCAAGGAGAAAGCACAAAGATTTCTGATACCTGAACTAATGAATTTTCCTCGTTCTCCTCGGACATAGCAGCAATGAGATTAATGTCCAAGGCATGAAAATTCGACTCAGCAATTAGCTTAGCTAGCCCTTGTCCTTTGATAAGCTTTGTAGGCTTTATCTCCACATCATACTCCAACAAGGCAGCAATCCATTTGCCCCGTCTCCCTTCTGAATCTGTTTGCACTAAAACATCCTTAACAGCAGTGTTAGGAACATAAGCAAGAATATGAGAATGAAAAATATATACCCGAAAATCTTTCAATGCTATCACTAAGGCAAGAGCTTATTTTTCAATGATGTTATACTTCAAGGCTGCATCTCTTATGGTACGGCTGAAAAAATAAATTGTTTTTTCATGCTTATCTCTCTTCTGCATCAATACTGCTGCCATAGTATGCTCCGAAGCAAATGAAAACAAAATAAAATCCTGAGTATAATCCGGGCTGATCAAAACTGGAGCTGAAGAAAGAACCAACTTCACTAAATTGAAAGACTTTACCGCGTCCTTGGTCCACTTCACTACACTATCTTTCTTAAGCATGTTTGTAATCTCCCTTAGATGTTCGGCAATATTAGGCACAAAGCGGAGTAAGAAATTCATCTTACCATTGAAGGATTGGACCTCCTTTTTGTTTCGGGGAAGATCAATTTGCTGAATAGCTTCTACTTGAGCTGGATCAATGCGGATGTCATCCTTTGATATTATGTGACCAAGAAGTTTTCCCTCATCCATGGCAAACAAACTCTTCTTCGGATTAAGTGACACACCATACTTTCTACATCGCTGAAAAACAATTTTCAAATGGTAAAGGTGCTCTTCATCAGAATTAGAAAAGAATTTCAGATCATCAAGATACACAACTAGGAAAACATCCTTCTCATTTGAAAATGCCATATCCATTGCGTGCTGAAATGTTGCACCTGCATTCTTCAAACCGAAAGGCATTTTAGCATAATGGAAAGCTCCCCAAGGAGTGGTGAATGCTTTTTTGTCTCTATCATCCTCATGGACCAGAATTTGGTTATATCCGAAATAACCATCGAGTAGCAACATACGAGATGCTCCAACTACTCGCTGAAGTATGTGATCCATTTTGGGCAATGGATAATTGTCTTTCAAAGAAACCTTGTTCAGATTCCTAAAATAAATGCACAAAAGAATCTCACCTGTCTTCCTGCGTACGGGCACCAAATTGGAAATCCAATCTGAAAATCTTATAGGAACAATGATACCAGCCTTGTACAACCGATTGACTTCCTTCTCGATTGAGGGAAGCAAATTTGGATTTATCCTTCTCAACTTCTTCCTGTAGGGCTTTTGATTTGGCTTAATCAGAATGGTGTGCTGAATTATATTGGTATCATATGTCTTCAAATCTGAATAGTCCCAAGAAAATACATCAGCAAAAGAAGACAATAAGCTAACATATTTTTCTTTTACCTCCGGTGACAACGCTTTGGAAAATTTCACCATCTTTGGACTCTCAGCTGATCCAATGTTCACATCTTTAACTCCCTTTTCGGTTGGCCGCAAGGTTGGTTTTTTAGCTACGTCATCTTGATCAAAGAGCTCCTCTAAAGGTATTAAGCGTTTAGGAATGACATTATCCTTCAGCTGCAATACTTCCATCTGGTTTACTTGCACATCAGCCTCACCATCATCATGCTCCATATCAATTGAAGTGTCTTTGAATTTACCTTTGTTTTGCAGATATTCATCAATATCTTCATCATTTTGGAATACTTACCAATACCTTTGATTGTCCAGGACAGTCGGACGATGCGTCACATTAATTTAAAATTTTTTACTTGAGTTCATTGGAATCTTTAAATTACTTTCCGCCTTTGCAAGCGCATCTGCAATACCGTTCTGAATACGAGGGACATAAGTCAAAGTATAGTCTGAAAAAAATTTCAAGATATCAAGAAAAACATTTCGGTAAGCCCGCATTCGAGGATGCTTAGCTTAGTATTCACCTTTCACTTGCTTAATTACCAAGTCAAAGTCGCCATATACTGCAATCCTCTTAGCATTCAACTTTCTAAGAATTTTTAGACCAACAATCAAAGCTTCGTATTCTTCCTCATTATTCGAACAATCAAAAGCTAATTTATAAGAACAAACCCTTACATTACTTGGTACCTTGTTTGGGGTAGAAAAAGGGCTGCGTACCCAAATGCCAATTCCAACACCATCAATCCCTAATGCACCATCAAAATCCATGGTCCACAAACCATCTTCATCTTCTTCCAAGTGCTGAAATTATGTTTTCTCTGTTATTTCTACTTGTTGTCCATCAACTTTTTGCTGCTGTCAGAAGGCTGATTTCTCAGCAGAACTCTCAAGTTCTTGTCTCTCTTTCTTCAAAACCTCTCTAAAATTCTCGGTGATTTCTGGAATTTCCTCTGCTTCAACTAACTGACTATTTACAGCATTGAAACTATCTGAATACAAAACGAAAGACTCTAAATCTGTATGTACATAATTAACTGGATGACTTACCAGTTTCTCCTTGCTGGTGATCATATAATTCATCTTTTGCTCCCGATATAATCTTCTCATCTGACCAAAAATAGGAATGGTAGCATAGGAGAAATCAAGTTGCAATGTTCCCTTTAATTGCACTCCCCAAGATCTAGAAAGAAGCATGCCAAATCTAGGAGGAATATCCACCACAACCACATCCATCAAAACATTCTTAGTTGGAATCTGATCTAAGCTAACCACCAAATATTTGATGAGCCCAATGCATCCTACTCTACTAGAATCAAAAGAATAAATATCATGATATTTCCTAGTGATGTCCAATCCCAATTTCTCCATGATTTCCCTCGGCATGAGATTATGAGATGCTCCGAAATCAAACATGGCATTATGCAAGACAAAATCATGCAATCTAAGAATGATATAAAAAGGAGGCACATCACTATCTTGAGACTCACCATCCAATGCTGGTCCAAACATCAACTCAGGGTGATCATATTCCACATTCAACATATTAGACATTGGATCAAAATTCAGAATTTTAGACACCTAACCCTTATAACTGCTATTTTTCATCAATTTAGTCAAAGGAAAGGAAAATTTTAACTTAGCAATTTCACTCTCTAAGTTAAAAACTGAAGCTTTTTCTACCTCTTTGACTGGAACATCCTTCTTTTCAGCTTTCTCCCTCGATACGATTGGATGATTAGATCTTTCATTTGCTAATGGGGATTTGCTAGTAGTGGGATCAACTATCTCTTTTCCCTTCTTTTGTGCAACGGGTGAATCATTATTTGGTGCTGAAACTTCCTTTCTCTTTTGGATTGGATTGATAGGCACATCTCTGTTTCTAAGTGAATATTGACACTGATGGGCGGACAAAGCATTCATATAACCTCTCTGATACTCATCTGACTCTTCTTCAAGAGCTGTCTCATTTGCCAAAATAAAATCCTTGTCTTTTTGTTCAGCTAAGTTTTCTGCATACTCATCATCTTCAGTGATAAAAGTTGGCAAATCATCAGGTGTAAATAAGTGATTCTCTTCCCCTATTACATTATCTTCATCATCTGATTCCGGACCAACAAAATTCTGCTGTAGAGGTGTCTTTACCTGCTGTTGTGCTGCTGGTTCTTGTGCTCGCTGCTCTCGTTGTTTGATCCTGAATTGTGGTTGTTGCTGGCCACGGAAGTTAGGATTTCTGATCTGCGGTTCAGGCTTATCAAGTGTCAATATTTCAATCATATTTTCCACCTTGCGAAGTACTTGATCTGAAGTAGAAGCCTCTTCCTTAATTACTACTTTCTTTTCTGCTCTCAATCTAGCTCTCTTGTCATTCAAATTAGCTTCAACACTCACTGCAATTTTCTGCATGTCCTCTAAAGTGGCCGGATCTCTTTCTCTTAATTGATAGGCCATGTCTAGATCAAAACCATCCGGAAAATTAAGCAAATCTGACCTCATAGATGGCCTTAAATCATCACAAATTGCATTGTAAACCGCATTGAATCTAATACAATAATCTTGGACAGACTCGCCAACATTCC
This sequence comes from Pinus albicaulis, assembly GCA_034641835.2. NCBI lineage: Eukaryota > Viridiplantae > Streptophyta > Pinopsida > Pinales > Pinaceae > Pinus > Pinus albicaulis. Next base: position 1,103,201,758 of record CM076580.1, read on the forward strand.
GCTTGATTTTGGTATATTCAGAAGTGATCTGAAGAGGATCTTTCTTTACTTCCCACCAATCCAAAAATTGTCTCTGAAGCTCAGCCAACGTAGCAATACTCCTAGGCTGCAAAGCTCTGAACCATTTTCTCACTTCACCTCCAAAAGTTTGCACAAATAATCTCATGGTCACATTTTCTGCGTCAATTTCATGAATGTCAAAGAAATCTGTCATTTTATCAACATGTTGCTGAGCAGGAACACTTTGAGGATTTCCATCAAACAATGGAATCTTACTTTGATAATCAGCGGGCATATCATCCAAGTTTTGAGGCAACACAAGAGGTGAAAATCGGGTAGCCATTGCTCTTGGTGGATTTACAATTGGATTTGGAAATATATGAGGAGTAGGAGCAGTAGATGTATGAGGTGCGGATGGAGGTGAAACTATTGCAGATTGTTGATCAGAGATAGATGGTTGCACGAGAATGGTAGGAATGAAAGGAGGTTGGGTATGAACTTGTGAATCGGAAGTAACTATTGATGGCCCAAGAGTTTCGGATGCAGAATCTATAAACTCAGGAATATTTGTTACCACAATAGAATTTTGAATATCCAAGATGTAACTGTCAATGGATCTATTAGCTTGTTCAATTTCAAGATACTTGATAAACTCTGGATTTATGACTGTAGAACCAATATCACTTTCAGAATTTGTCTCAAACAACGACAACTCAAATTGTTCGTCAAATTCAAGATCTTCAAGGTATTCAAACACAGCGGGACATGAATGAGATTTGAACAGAGGAATCACAGGACTTTCTTGACAAATAATTCTTGAAATCAGATTAGGATTTTCATACACTGGAGGTGAATCGGGATCCGGATTTTCTCTGGTATGTCTTCTGGAAGCCAGTGTGTTGAAATATTTTCAAAAATCAAAGGGACTAAACCAACTTGTTCAACCTATCAAATTCTAGACTCATCACCCAAAAGTCCAGAACGATATGATGTACTGGGGAAATTTACAAGTCAAGTGTCACGTTTACAAACTATACTGGAGATTGACTGAAGCAGCTTTTATCTACATTCACTAATGCAAAGCAAGAGCATTTCGAAGGCTACCTGGCATAACTTCAAGCTCCGTCTGTAGCTTAATAAAAAAATAACACTAACAACAAAACCATTTCTCCCCAGTATGGTCGCCACTATGTTATTGCCTAAATCTACCTCAGGCTGAAAGAAGGCAGATTTTAGGGTAACATCAAACCACGCTCAGTCTGGTAGCTAGCCCTACCAGATCAGGAGAGGGCTCTCTCCGGGTCAATCTCAGCAAAAATAATCGAAGGGGCTTGACATGAATTGAAACAAAGGCTAATTTTAGGCTAGGTATATAAGTAAAGGAGTTTGATTTTGATTTTGGGGGTTTTGTTGGAAACAAAGGGAAAGGCAGTTTTGGGTTCGGGGATGAGGCCTAGTTTTTGTAGAGTTCTGAATGGGGCAAGGAAGGAAATGGTTTTGATGCTTTGAATTGAATGAATGGATATTTCAGACCGGTGAGGAGCTAAAGAGGGAAAGATGCTTTCAAGAATCCTCTTCAAACAGATGAAAACATGGAAAATTAAACAAAACTGAAGGCAGAGCAAAACAATCTAATGAATTCCACCTTTATAACTCATTTGTTTAATTTAAGAAGAAAGGAGAAGAGAAATGATACACATAAACATAAATGAACTTACAATCACATAGAGAAACACACCATCAAAACACAGAGCCACATGGATCCCAAAGAGTGCTGCAAACCCTGGTCTATTCCTTTGCCAAAATTGCAGAGATGAAATGTACAATGAAGTGCCAAGCAATCCCAAGTGTCCAACCCTGAAAATGACTGAAGAACCACTTGATATAGACAAGCCTAACTCATTCCCATGCCTCTAGGGGTCGATCTCGTCATTATAGGAGTTGTTTCAACCATATCTAAACTAGGAACTGGAAAATAGGCAATGAAACAACTTGCCTCTATATGATAGGAAATTGATTCATTCACTTACATTTCACTTTTTGGTGAATGAATCCACTAGAATGAGTAAAAATGTTCCAAAATTACATCATGGTCATGAAATTACATCAAGTTACATCAAGAGTTAAATGAAAAAGTCGAACTAGCCAAAACTAGGCGAAATTCTGAGCTGCTGAGTGAAAAATAGGCCAAATTTCCCTATGCGCCGCACCTGAAATCTCTATGCATAGCACAAGTTTGAGGCTGATTTTGAGGGCCTTCCTGAAGTCCAAATTGGATGTAGGATAGCTCGTTGGAAAGCCCTACCTGTCTAATTTCCAACCCAAGTGGAATTTCGGAATTTGGTTGCCATTTTCCCCTCCAAAAATCAAATCGCCCAACACTGCGTCCTGTGTGTGCAAAAAGTGGCGGAAAGGTCATTTTTAGGGTGTTTTTGACCCTTTAGGAAACCCAAAACTTGATGAAATCCTTAGGTAATACATAGGCATGCATACATTTTGATGAAAAATCTAGAAATGCAAATTTTTCCTCCAGAAGAGCTGCCAATTATAAGTGCGCGCCAAGTGGTGCTACGCGTCGGGCAGGAAAATCTGTGTTTAGGCCCAAAAATTCAAAATTGACAAAATTTTTCCCAAATTTCTTGAAATTTGGGCTGAATTCCCACCATCAAGCACTATACTAGGGCAAAGAAGCTTCGGCCAAAATTTGGAGTCTATCATGCCTTTTATGGCGCTTTAGTGCCCTCCTTAGCCTTGCCTTCAGGATTTTGATCCTCACTTTGCAAACATGATTTCGTGCCCAATAGTGGTTCTTCATGTGCCTGAGAATGTTCTTTTCCTTGTTCACCTTCTCCAAAATCTTCTCAAGATGTATATTGACCCTCTCAAGCCAAGTCTCTCTATCAGCCTCAATCTCCTGCTCAATGGGTGTCATCTCGGTTTGACTTCTTTGGGCAGCTTGCCGATTTTCACAGATGTTTTGCAACTCCATGATTGTTTGATGATCCTCCAACTATTTGTTCCACTGCTACAGGTATTTTATGATCCATTGAGCTCTTTGCAATTTGACGGTCAATGTGTCGATCTCAACTTTCTACTCCTGAATAGTCTCTCTCAACTTTGAGCTTGGAGAGCTCAAATCCTCATTAATCAATATGAAATCAGTATCCTGGCCTCCTGAAGGGCCCTCATCTTGCATAGGCCTCTTACCTCTGTCTTGTACCTATACCTGTGCTGCTGATGATGGCAACGAGACCCCTTCCACCCCAGGTGGATATAGTACTCGTCGGGCTGCTGCAAATAATAATCTGGTGCCTCTCTGATAAGTAACAAACACTGGCACACTGATAGGCTCTGTCTCGTGACCTTCAGGCTGATGTGAAGGTTCACCTGCATCATGGAAAAACTCTGGAGGAACCTGAGGAACTGTGAAGAAATCACGGGAAATTAAATCCTCCCATGAAATGCCCTGCAATCCAAGCTAATGTACAACCATGATCTTGATGAGTGCATAGTGATAAATACTGTTGTACTGCTGCTCGGGAGTTTTCTTCTGCACAAGCATGGTCATTCTCTCGATATGCCGGCACATTAAATAAGGTATGTTCATCATCCTCACTCTAGTGAAATGCATCAAAAACCTGATGTGGTAGGCATAGAGGCGTGAGAACCGACCCTCACAACTGAAGTATCTGATAATAAGTTTCATCAAAGGCGCATAAGATTCCTTTAGGAACCAGAATGGGAACACCCTACTGAGCTGTCTCACATAGCTAGGCTTGATGTATGGTTCATAATGCACTCTGTCCACCTGTTGTATTTTGTTCCACTGTTCACCCACATTCGGTATCCCGGTTGCTTGAGAGATGGTTTCCGATGTCAAAGTGAAATTTACACCAGCAAGAGTTACCTGCCCATCATGTAAATGCAATACAAACAAACGAGCCAACTCCTGATGATGATGAATCCTAGCAATCATCTCACAATACTGATAGCATGACTGCTCTTGAAAACATGCCATGGCAAGTGGGAAAGTCTGCAATTGATTCAATGAGGTGGGCTCTTCTCTCACATGTTTTCCACCTTTACGAGGCCTTCTCGGTGCATGTAGCTCAGTGGTAGAATCACTATCTCTGTCATATGAGGTATCAGTGTCTGTCTCCATGATGTTTCAAGGTCTATTTTTGGCTTGTATGAGAGGAAAATGAGAATTTGGTGCTTTGTTTTATTTTCCAAATGTGTGTCAAAGGGGAGGGATTGTAGGAGATATAGGGCAGTGGGGACAATGGGGTTTAATCGAATGATAATTTTCCCTTTGAAAATTTGAAAAAATTAGGGACAAGGGAAAGCCACTAAATTTTTGGGATTCTTGGGGTTTGGGAATTTTTATAAGTGAAATAGGAAGGGAAAGTGATAGGAAAGGAAATGATTTAGGGATAGGAAAATGGGAATGAGATGGTATGAGTGGGCTTTAGGGATGTAAGGGGATAGGGAATAGACTGTAATGATAATATCAACAGTGAGAGGGAGGAGTAACCAAGAGGGGAAAGAAGTATTTGGCACCAAAATTACTTTTAAAACACCAATTTTAAAACCCTAAGGGAAAAAATTTTAACAAGGCGATAGGGTTTATGGTTTTGGCATTCAAACTCTCATATTCCCTCTTTCAAACAACACCAAACACTGATTTATGGCAATTGCAAGATGACTTGAACTTACTTGGAGCAGAGGAGACCGTTTCGTTTTGAAATTTGAAAGATATGGCAACAAATTTTGGTTTTCGGGCCAATGCACTGCGTGCACAACCCATTTCTCCGCGCTCTCTGTGTGTGCTGCGACCATTCTAATTTTCACGGTGAAAAACGGTCCTATGCGCCGTGACCATTGTGTGCGCCACGCAGGTTGCCCAGTGCGTCGCGACTGTAAACTTACCAACAGTTCGGCCTTCCAAACACTTGTTTCGCTCTACCACAATTTCTCTTGTCTCTTTGATGACTTTGCTTGCAAATGGATTGTTTGAAACACCAAAAATATATTATATATGCTAGAATTTGATTTTCGATTTGAAAAAACCCACTTTCTAAAGTCTGAATTTTGACACTTTTTGAATAAACTCTGTTTTTGTTTCCTTTGTGATTTTTGGACTGATGATGAATCTCTTGTCTGTTCTTTGTAGGGATAGCTAGCATGGGATCTTGGCAAAGGTGACCCAGGCTGTGCCTGAAGAAATTTACAACTGAAAAAAGTTTGAAAATTACATTGCATTTATTACAAAAGGATAAAATAGACAATTTTTCTTCAAAACAGAGTTTTGAAGAAAAATCATTATCAAGCATTATGACGATGAAATTTTTGCGATGAAAACTTATTTCGAACCTCCCTCATGTGCCTGCTGACATTATTAGACATTATGAAGACTAAATTAACGAAACCCTAGACCTAATGAGACTAAAAATCTTAAAATGACTTTTGCCAACTAGGAGGCCAAACATGACTGTAAATGACTTTGAATGATTTCGATGAACAAACACGGACCAGCAGGTACTTGACATGAGGGATATGAGAGAAAATACCCTTCCGTTAGATGATCCATGCTCCTAATGGAATGCAGACGACTGAACTGAATGAGACACCTAAAATGAAATGAAACAAAAGAGAATTTGATCTCTGACGGAGGGATGAAGATACCGACTCTAACATTAAGAATATTTACTATAGTATGCGCTGCTTCTCCCTGAAAGGTATCAGGAGTTCTAGATTCATCAAGAATAGCACGAGCCATCTACTGAACTATTATATTCATTCTTTCTGCCACGCCATTTTGTTGTGGAGTTCCAGCTACAGAAAATTGTCTTTTTATGCCATATTGTTCACAGAAATTAAAGAATTCATCTTATATGGATTCTCCTCCTCAATCAAATCTAAGACATTTGATTTTTAGATCTAATTCATTTTCAACCAAATATTTTAAGATCTTAAAATTTTCCAGCGCTTCATCTTTATGTTTCAATAAACCGATCCAACAGATTCTATAAAATTCATCAATGAGTAGAATATAGTATTGTTCTCCATGAGGTGAGTTTTTCCTTACGGGACCACATAGATCAGTATGTATAAGTTCGAGAGGCTTACTTGCTGATCCTTCTTTGGCATTGAATTTCACCCTAGTTTTCTTACCAAATTGGCATGATTTGCATATGGTTCTTTCAGGCAGAGTGATGTTGGGTAGATCACAAACAACTTTGAGTCTTCTAGATTTTCTTATTTGAGAGAAGCTCAAATGTCCCAATCTTCTATGCCATAACCAATTTTCTATAGATTTAACTAAATAACATTGCTCTTGGCCACCTTTCAATATATATAGATTGCTTGGTGTTCTAGTTCCTTTTATTACGGTATTTCCCGTGTCAATTTCATGAACTACACATTATTTTGAACTAAAGACAACTTCATTTCCTTGATCACCATGGAAAATTTTCGGGGCTAATATTCACAGGTGGGCTAATTTTCCACGTTTTTTCCAAAAAAAAGATTCGCCAATTTCCATTTTTTATAAAAATGATTCGCCCAAATTTTACAATATAAAATTATTTTTCCTTAAAAGGTGCCAACATTATATAGAGAGTATATATAAAATCATTATAAATATGAATAATTTTACAAATACATCAACAAACATTTTATAGTTTGCATATTAGGGACTAGTGAGATTCGCCAATGATTTTAAACTTTAAGATAATTTTCGATCCTTAAAATTTTCCCTCATCGAAATTATATACAAATTTCAAGTTTGATTGATCAAGTATTATGCAAATTGGTCATTATTCGAAGTAGCTCTATGATTTCCTGTAGACAACCAGTGATTGTTGATTTCCTACAGACACGTTGTGATTTCCTGTGGGTGCAGATTTCTTGTAACTGCCCAAATTTCCTGCCACAGAATCAGTGGTTTAGTATGTTATAGTTAGTTTCAAGAAAAACGGTAACATGGGTTTTATGAGGAAATCCACCTACATGGATGTCATCCTATTGGCTGCCTCGAATTCATGATCAAAACCACCCAGACCTTCAGCCCTCTTCTCGATGGACGTGTTAGGAAAAGCTCCAGAAATGTAACGAAATCAATTTGATCCATGCTTTTAGTCATGGATCAAACTCAATAGTGCTATTTTTGTTATTATGTTCAGTTATTGATAGTAAGTAGTTGCAGCACAATATTTTTCCTAATTCAGGCTAGTATATTCCTCTGAACTTGTATAAATGTTATTATGATCCATTTGCAAAGGGGGTTGGTTGGTGTATTGGATATCAAACTTGTACATCACTGTAATAATTTTCATATTAATACAAAGTTATATGTTCTATATATTTTTCTGAGTAAACCATTTTAACAGTGAAGGGGTTGTGAGTAAGGGAGGGCCCCCTTTGCTCACAACTCCATTAGTTCCAGTTTGTGTTTCTTTGATTATTTTCATGAATTAACAGAATTATCTGCACAACCTATTTGTTTCTCTTTTTTGAATTATAACAACATATGTGTAATGGTTGTTTTCTTAATCCTTTATCTTTTCTCATCAACGTCACCAATATTTAGAGTTGAAGAGGGATGATTAAATCAACTCCATAGCCTTTGTTGCCAAGTGTTGATAGAGAAAATAAATATTAGAGTTGTGTGTGTGTGATTAGTTTAATTAGGAAAGCACTCAAAGTATTAGCATGCATATATCTTATGCAGCATCTCACAAGCTTACCTACCCTTGGTTGATAATTTATGTTTTTTCATATTATAAATTATAATTTTCCTCAAAATTTTGGCGTCGTTGTCAGGGAGGTGCTAAGGGATGATACTGAAAAAAATTTTAGTATGATTTTTGTTGTTTGATATTTTTTAGAACTGTGGGATTCAAAGTGGTAAGGCGTAGGGTAAGGCCTATGCACCTACAGAGATCAGAATTTTCCAGAGCCATGTCCTGATTGTTTGGTAAGTATAAGCTTTTGAATTTTTTTGCATAATATATGAATAGGTTCCAACATTTTCATATTTTTTTGGTGGTGGTGTGAGCACCACTTCATTCACTAATAAAATTTCAAGAACAAGGAAGTCTGCAAGAAATAATGCAGCACTGGAAGAAGAATCTGAACAGGAGGTCTGTAGTCCTAAAAAGAGCTTGGTCATTGATCCTAAGTAGATCAATACTTTTACAGCAGAATATTATGTTGTTTCCCATTTAGAACCTCCTCTTGCAATGAATTCAACTTATTTTCTCAGTGGTCAACCTGAAGAGTAGTTCCTCATCAATCCTATTCAGGAACTAGAGTTCTAGACCATCGAATCTAAAAAATATGTAGTTTACAAGGGTACTACTCTCTCTTGGTCTAATATGGCCAATCTAGAGGGTACTGGTAACACATATGGGGACTATAGTGAGAAGGAAGAGGAACTAGTCACATTTGAATTTTATATCAAGGACACTGGTGGACCTACTCACATGAAAAACATTCCTCCTTCAACCTTGCCTAATTTTCGTGGTGTCTCTAATGAAGATCCCCATGCCTTCTTATTCGAATTCGATGTGTTATGAAAAAGCTATGATTATTCTTCCAATGCTTAGAAGCTTAAATTGTTTCCTGTTACATTAAATGATGGAGATCTTAGGTGGTTTATGGGTTTGGGATCAAACTCCATTTAAACTTGGGATGAAATGAAGAAGGTGTTCCTAAAGAAGTATCAAGATTATTGTAAAACTAGAGACCTCAGAGGAGAAATTTTTGGCATGACTCAGAAGGAAGTGGAGAGTCTTGAGGAATTGGTGGAAATATTTTAGTACAATCTGCAGAGATCCAAGATGAATCAACTGAGCAAAGAGACCAAGAGAACATTTTTTCTCAAGACAATCACACTATAATTTCGGGAGATTTTGAACTTAATGGGAGCAGGTGATATATCAAATTTGAGTTATGATGATGTACTGTGTGAGTTGGATCGAAGATATTCAAGGGGAAATTATAAAGTTGGAGGAGGATCAAGAGACACTTCTTCCAGGCTTGTCAAATCAGTTGCCGGAGCTGGAGTAACGAGAGCTAAAATGGGTAATTTATTTGAAAATTTTAAGACTGATATTCTTAGCACTTTTTCTTGACAATTGGATGTTTTGTAGGCTAAGAAAGAAAAGGAGGAATTGGAGAAATCCATAGCCGTGTTCTGCTCCAAATGCAGGAAGAAACATGCCTTAAGGGAATTTCCTTCAAATAGTATAGAGGTATGTTGAATTTGTGAAGTTAAGCATTCTACTGATCAATGCCCTTCTCTTCCTCAGATTAAAGCAGCATATCTAGCATATCAGGAGCTGCCAATGCACTCTATGCAATGGCACCTCAAAAACCATGGAAACCACGTCCTACAGGTATGTCATAACCACATTTTCAAATTCCTTATACTCAGAATCATATGTGGAATATTCCAATGCCCTAACAGCCCTGGTCTCCACAACAACCTTGGCAGGGAAATTTTTCTTACCCTACTGCACATAATTTTACATCTTAGAATTTTTATTCACCACTACCCATATCGCAACAAATGGTACAACCAAAAAAACAACAAGTTCAGTTTCTTGCCCCACCAAATTAGCCTCGTCCCACACAACTTCCTGCCCATCCAATATCTAACCCCAAAAATAAAACCATCCAATCTGCTCACAATATTGGAGTGGTCACTTATCCCACTTTTCCTACTTATTGTATCACACCACAACTTCTACGTAAACTTTTTGTCCCTTTCCTGCGGGAATTTCATGTGTCACTGCAGGAAATTAAACTCAGATCGAGAGAAGTGGTGACTCAGCCCCGAAAAATTGAAGAGATGATAGAGGAAGAAAATATGGAAAACCTGAAATGGAAAACACACCTGAACCAACAGAACAAACCACTTCAAAGTCACAAGAACCTTTTTCACCCCATAATGTCTAGCCTCGTTTTCCAAAGAGGTTGGAGATGAAAATAAAACAACCCGAGTTCAATCTTTTGTATGAACTAAGAAATGTGTGCATTAAGATCGCGTTACTCCAAGAAATTATGGATATCCCAATATATGCCAAAAAAGTGAGGGAGCTATGTACCAAGAAATCAAGAAGACAAAAGAAAGAACCCTCCACAATTCATGCACAGGGGCTTCACTCAATGAACCTCTAACATAGCATGTGAATTCGTGGCATACTAAACAATACCCTTAATTTGTCTACATATTGGAAAATACCTATAAAAATCATTTTATTTAACCCCCTACCAATACAAACCCATTACACCTTACCAATTTAAAAAACCCCTACTTTCACTATATATTGTAAGTATCCATTTTTTCATTAACATTTTTTATACCCTTTTATATTTATATCTCAAGTATAGTGACATGAACTATGTCTTATGACACCACATGCATTCCACAATTCACCTTTCTTCTTTTGATATACATTGTAGATGCATATTGGTTTTCCCACAATAACTCAATCCACAGTCAAGCACTTGTCACTATTATTTTTGGCATTTAATGTTCTAAGGCACACAAAGATAAACCATGTTTTAGAAAGATTGGGTATGTGCATGTATATAAAATGACATATATATGATGGTGAAAAATAAATTTATGAATATTTATGAATATGTTTGCACCAAATAAGGTGTTCAAGCACATGTCTGTACCCTCTAGATGAAATACCACTACCTACAACCAAGGTTTGGGCCCCAAATCTCAAATCCATATAAATCAATGGGTTTTACCCCCGTCACTTATTTAATTAATCACTCACTAACTCTCAAGCAAGGAAACTTATTACAACCTATTTGGATCTTTGGAGAGGAATAATGAGAGCAAATTTCTTGTGTGTTATTGCAATGCATATCTAAGAATATTGATATACTCATGCATTCATGGTAAATTAAGATGGACATTAACAACCACCATTATTTATAAGTAACAACCTTTCTTTTTATGGTATTTACAAATTACAAGAAATAGACAAAAAAGGCACCCTATAAGTAATAGATAATAGACAACAAGAAATAGTCAAATTAAGGGTATTGTTTAGTATGCCACAAACGCATGTGCTATGTTAGAGGTTCATTGATTGAAGCCCATGTGGTGCACACAAAGGCTCTAAACAGGGAGTTAAATAGGTGGGAAACATTGTTTAATATTTTGAAGGTGTAGCTCAAATCTTGTGAAGGAATAACTCAGGGATACAAGAAGCTCCTCAATAGGCCACTTATATGATTTCCTGTGTATAAGAAAAATAAAATAGGGGAACATGTCAAAAGCTATTGTCATCACACTCAGTGAGAAATTGACTGCCTTGCTCGTTGATTTTTTTTTTAAAAGGAATCTCTAGTTATCAATTTCAGAGAGGATGTAGAGTTTATTTTTGAACAACTTGATTCATTTAAAACTGTGTTAAACAACGTGAGAGATATTTGACAAAATCCAATTCAATGACAAACTAGCTACATAAATTTTAGCATTTTCTCTACTGTGCCATGGATATCTTGAAGGATTGCGAGGCTCGCAATTTTAGAAATTTGTTCTTCTGATATCAGATGGGTTGAAGGATTAAGGCATTAAAGAAGTGTCTCATCCACATATACTCGAGTGCTCCACACCTAAAATATTTGAAGTCTGTGGTTTATGTGAATGCTCATTTTCACACATTAAATGCAGATCTTTAGAGTAAAAAAGTTATTGCTCTACTTACAGATTATACAATTGTGTTGTAAGCATGAAAAAGGACATTTATCTCATCACTTAGTGGATATTTGAAGATGGCCCTAAAGTAATTGCAGTTGTGGGAAATAGAGGGATGGTTAAGACTCTTTTCTTACAAAAAAATTTAAACAACCAAAGAGTCAGACAAAATTTTCAGCATGTGGTTTGGTTAGCAGTGTCAACAATATATTTTCAAAGAGCTTTTGCTCGAAATGGGTAGTCAAATTAAGCTACCAAGTGGAGAGTATTTGTCAAGAATAGGGGTGTAGAGTCTTAGATACATCATTCATAAACATTTAGTAAATAAATTTTAACTCCGAAATAGACCTTGAACATATTCTACATAATTGTATATTCAAGGGTGTGAAAAAGTGTGGAGATTGGTGATTTCTCCGCTCTTCTGCCAATTGTAAAATTTTATAAACTGGTAAAAATGTTAATTAATTAATATTTTTCCAATCCATGCATTTGGAATAATAATCATCATGTAGCAGGATTTTATCCATACCTCTGTCATTCATGCATTGTAGTTGTCTATATTCTATGATGTATTTTTCCATTTTCTTATTTGTTATAGGAAATAGCATATGCAACATTCCTCCAAACAAAAAAATGGGTTTTGGAATTTGATGGGGCTTATATCTTAAGATATAGGTCTGCTTCATTGTCAAACCAATGAAACTTGTCCAACAATTTTGAATTGCATGATTTTGCAATGTTTGTTTCCATTTCATATGAAAGCAGCTCATAGTGAACAAAATGTAGTTGCCTATCAATTTTTAAGCTCACCAGAATGCTTCAAGTTAGTGCACTTGATTTTTAAATGATAAAGTATCTATTTAGAGCATCACAGAATTCCATTTCATGTAACATAGCCTAAAAAATGGTTGTATAATTATGACACTTCCATCCTTGGTTTAAATACATGCATTTCATTCTTGGTTGGCAATGTTGTGAGAGAATAATTTATAGTGATTTCAATGAGTTACACACTCAAGATCTGTCACATAGATTGGCATAGATTTTTGTATCTTCCATTTCTAAATTTAGCTATGTTATAGTTGTTATGGTATGGGGTGAACATTAGGGATAATACATTAATGGAGAAAATAGTCAATACCCTTTCTATAATAAATACCCTGAAGGAAGATGATTGAATCCAAAGGATCTAATAAAACCTAATAGATGTAAGAGTAAATATCAGGAATCAACACAAAAGATAAAAGATGAAATGTAAGATATACAATAACTTCATTGAAACAAATTTCTTACATTTTGTTTGAGAAGTTTGTAATACCAAAAATTTCCAACTATTTCAACTCAATTTAGATAGGCATCCACCAAATAAGGTTCCATCCACTTGGATATACTTATTACTGACACAAAATAAAAAAATAATATCAAAGCCTCCCATTTCCTTACATCTAGTTTGAGTAGTTTATAATAAAAAAACACTACTCAAGCATTGTTCCACATACATCTACAACAACCAACTGTTTCAACTCAATTTAAATAGGCTAATTTATATGTCAGGATAACCACAACATGAAGGTAGCATCCACTTGACTATCCTTTATAGAAAATACAAAAGATAGTCTCAAAGCCTCCAAATTGTTAATCATTCATTCATGAAAACATGATACCTATGCCAACCATATATCATGCCTGCCTACAAGATGCCTTGAACGTTTGAAAATATTTTTTAAAGATATAGAAGATGAAAAATAGGATGGACACAGAGAAATTAGGGAAAAAAACTTATATCATTCTATTATAAAGCTTTAAAAAAAATTGAATAGTAAAATTTCTATCAAAAATGAAGGAAACAACCAATTAAAATGGGAAATGGAGAAATCAACTATATAAATAGGATTTGGAAAAGGAAATCTAACAAGGTGTACAACTCATGAATATACAAGAAAATCAATGTTCGACGGTAGCATAAAATGATACAAAAATGTGAAATAAATGGAAGAATAGCAGTTCATTACATAAATAGTAGAACTGACCTAGGTGAGGCCACCCACAAAAAGGACATTTTTTCTTTGTTGAATTTTGTTCCAGGCCCCTAACGGAATAGAGGCTCTTGGAATCCTACTTTGAGACAACATCAATTTTATAAGCTTTCATAACTTTGATCTCCAATTAAATTTTACCCAATTTCAAAAAGGAAAGGAAATGACTTTGCGGATCAAATGAAGCAACCACCGTTCCTTCTCTTGAATTATTTGAAATGTAAATTAATTCCAAAGCTTAGCAAAGTTTGCTCATATAGAATTCACTAGTTTTAAAAACCTCCCACATCAAGTGACCAAATTCTAGTGTAATTTTTCCCAATTTCAAAAAGGGAAGGAAATGAATTTGCGGATCAAATGAAGAAACCATCATTCCTTCTCTTGAAGTATTTGAAATGTAAATTAATCCCAAAGCTTATAAAATTTGGCTTGTATAGAATTCACTAGTTTTAAAAACCTCCCACATCAAGTGACCAAATTCTAGTGTAATTTAAAAAAGATCTTAATTGGGTATAATGTATTCAAACATAAATGGAATCAAGAATATACAAAAAATAAATTGCAATACTAGCCAACTACTAATTTAGAAAGGAAAATACTCAGTACATAGACTAGAGCCTAAAGCTACACAGTGCAGAGGCAAGAAAAAGCAGATTTGATCCATATTAATGTAAAATATGAATTTTTCCACCAACGCAATCATTATTCACCATTCCAGAATATGCTACTAGGCTAATAAAATATTCAAAAAATCAATACATTTATGTATACATTTGCGAAAATTACGTTTAGGATATGGTTGCTGAAAATTTTTGGTCTTATTTGTTGTGGCAAGACATATCCGCATATATCTTGAGGAAAAAAACACCCCATTCATCTCTATCATAGCCCAAAATTTCTCAATCTCATCCTTAAACTTTACAAACCCATATCCTTTTGAACGACTTGTAACCCTTTCAGTAATAATCTTGGTCCTTTTACAGTTTGGTATCTAGTTCAGAATGTCTCTTGTAACAAATAGTTTGTCACATAATATGCCAAATATCCAACAAATATAAGATAATGAAGTCCAATATCATACCTCTTTTCTCCAATGCCAAAGGTTTCCCATTTTATCCTGTAAATTATTCAGTGTTGGGCATCTATTGTAAGTTTTCAAAGCTCTCTCAGCTCTTGCATGGCTTGTAAACTCCACAAAGCCATAAACCTTTGATTGTCTAGTATGTTTATTGTGAATAATAGAAACAACCTTCCATTGAAAACATGAATATGATCAAAACAAATATGTATCCAAACAAACAATTTTGATAATAAAAATGAAAATAATAGTCAGTAGATTTTAAATTTTCATACAAAGTGCAATGATATAGGAAAGAAGAAGTAAAAAGAATAATTTACAATTAATATACATTGTCTAACAATGTCAACTCAGAATTTAGCAGCCCCAAACACCTCAAACAACTCTACAATGGTAGTGGTAGGGTGTTGCCTCAAAAAAGTGGCAACAACAGTGGAGGTAGTTGTTAAAAATATCAAAGACTTCAATGGAGGTCTCACCACCATCATCGCTTCTCAAGGACAAATTAACAACTGAGACAAAGGACTGTACCCTCAGCAATTGTAATAATAACCAAGGAAAAATATATAGCCCCATTCATATTAACATGGTGCATGACTTCTCAATATTGGATATCACAAGTCAAGAATTTGTTGTAGAGAATAGAATTTCTTGAGAATGAAAACAAACAACTCCATTTAGAGGCAATAGACCTCAAACAACAGGTTTCCGAAATGAAAAAAACATGAAAACATACATTTATGAAAACTAATTGTAGAATCTCCGACACGCCAAACAGAAATCTCAAAATAGAAAAAGATAGTAAGAGATGAGATCACAACAAGCCCTTTTTCAAAAAGGAATATGAGACCAAAATAGCCTCCCCTACTCATTGTGGTGAAAGGGCTGGTAAAAAAAATATTAAACATCTATGAAGCCCTAGAGCTTAATCTTAGAGTACAAGGGCTCCCCTTCCCATGGCCCCATCAAATCCCCTACATCTAGTTCCTAGGGTACAGGAATGTGATGTAAAGGCAGAACCATGTCTAGAAAATAATAGAGAAGTGGGAAAAAGGGAGAAGAGGCCAACACATGCATTACTAGCCAATGAAACATCCCTTAGGGTAAAATGTTGGAAAGAGCACATGACAAGGTCAGTTGAAGAATATTCACTGCACTCTTCAATCCATGGTTACAAATATTTTCATTGTATGGATCCAGTTATTATTGACACTGCATATTAGTCCCATCAACAAAGGGAGAGACAAACAGTAGTTCTATCCAGTCATAGAATAACAGTTTGTCATGTTCTAGTTGCCTTGGAAAGGCTTTAGGATCATCTTGCAGAGATGATTATAAGAGTTCTGTACCAGTTTCATTGAGTACTAAACCATTTATTTTCTTATTTTACCATAACACATCAAGAAATCGTATCATAGGATCTGTTATGCCAATAAAGAAAAATGAGTCTATGGGAGAGGAATCTCTTGGATCTGGTAGACACAAAATGTGAGGCAGTATTACTATAGAATAACATATGACAAGGTTATTTTATTTTTCACCTAGAGTTAATATAGTCGGTAACCAAGTGGAAATTAGATTTCCAAACATGGGGGGTACCTTTTTTTGTGACATGACTGGAAAACATAGTGGATTTCTATTCTAACTAGTATTAGATACACAAAAATTGCTAAATTATCAGCAAACCCTATTATTCCAATATTGTTAGTTTGACCTTGCAACCAACCTTAGTAATTGTTGCATATATGTTGCCTCTGTCCAACTAGCCAGACTATGTTTTCCACAATTCATACCACATAGGTGTTTTGATGCTACATACACAGCTCAGAATTGTTCCACTACCACAAAGGCTACAAAGGTGATCTGTTGCCCAGATCATGCCCCAGTCTCAATATCCTTCCATATAAATCCTAGGAGAATGTTTCATAGGTGATTGCATTTCTCTTAAATCACCCCACATTTCCCCAAACAAACCCTTTCTACCTAGACCAGACCTCAGGAGGGTTTAGAAGCTTGCTGCTCTCAACAAAACGTCGATTTGACCCAAATAAAAAAATATATATTCATCTTGGCCTAATAATTCTAAAACAAACTTGGCCCCCAAGTCTCAAATACATATACAGTAGCCAGCTATTTCCACTCAATTTAAATAGGCTAAGTTATATGACAGGACAACCACAACATGAAGGTGGCATTCACTTGACTATCCTTTATAGAAAATCCAAAAGATAGTCTCAAATCCTCTAAACTGTTAATCATTCATTCATGAAACCATGATACCTATGCCAACTATATACCATGCTTGCCTACAAGATGCCTTGAATGTTTGAAAATATTTTTTAAAGATATAGAAGATGAAAAATAATATCGACAATGAGAAATTGGGGAAAAAAATATCATATCATTCTATTCTAAAACTTGAAAAAAAAAGAATTGAACACTAAAATTTCTATAAAAAATCAAGGAAACAACCATATTAAAGTAGGAAATGGATAAATTGACTATATAAATAGGATTTTGGAAAAGGAAAGCTAACAAGGTGGACAACTCATGAATATACAAGAAAAAAAGTGTTCGATGGTAGCATATAATGTTACAAAAATGTCAAATGAATGATAGAATGGCAGTTCATTACATAAACAGTAAAACTGACCTAGGTGAGGCTACCCACTAAAAGGATGCTTTTTCTATGGTAAATTTTGTTCCAAGCCCCCAATGGAACAGAGCATCCTGGCATCATGTTTTGAGACAACATTAGTTTTATAAGCTTTCATAGCTTTGATCTCCAATTAATTTTTTCCCAATTTTAAAAAGGAAAGGACAAAAATTGGAAGGAAATGACTTTGCAGATCAACAGAAGCAACCACCGTGGCTTCTCTTGAAGTACTTGAAATGTAAACTAATTCCAAATCTTAGCAAAGTTGGCTTGTATAGAAATCACTAGTTTTAAAAACCTCCCACATCACCTAACCAAATTCTAGTGTAATTTTAAAAAGCTCTTAATTGGGTATAATGGATTCAAACATAATTGGAATCATGAATATAAAAAAAAGCAACTGCAATACCAGCCAACTGCTAATTTTGAAAGTAAGGTACTCAGTACATAGAATAGAGCCTAAAGCTACACAGCGCAGAGGCAAGAAAAAGTAGATCTGATCCATATGAATGGAAAATATGAATGTTTCCAACCAACACAACCATTATTCACTATTCTAGCATCTTCTACCAAACTAATAAAATATTAAAAAAATCAATACATTTATGTATACATTTGCACAACTTACGTTTAGGATACGATTGTTGAAAAACTGTTGTCTTCTTTGTCTTGGAAAGACTTATTCACATATATCTTGAGGAACAAAACACCCCATTCATCTCTGTTAGAGTTCGAACATGCTCAACCTCATCCCCAAACCTTTCAAACCCACATCATTTTGAATGACCTATTATCAGTAACAACATTGGCACCTTTTATAATTTGGTATCTAGTTCAGAATCTCTCTTGAAAAAAATATTTTGTCACATCATATGCCAAATGCCCAACAAATATATGATAATCAAATCTAATCTTAGGCCGCTTTTCTCCAATTCCAAAGGTTGCCCAATTTATGCTGTAAAATTGTTCAGTGCTGGGAATATGTGCACCATTGTAAGTTTTCAAAGCACTCTCAGCTCTTGCGTGACTTGCAAACTCCAAAAATCCATAACCCTCTTATTTTCTAGTATGTTTATTGCTAATAATTTTAACATAATCAACCTTCCATTGACAACATGAATATGATCAAAACAACTATGTATCCAAAAAACATTTCTAGTAATAAAATGCAAATAATAGACAATAGATTTTAAATTTCCATAAAAAATACAATGAGATAGGAAAAAATAAGTAAAAAGAATAAATTACAATTAATATACATAGCCTAACAATTTCAACTTAGAATTTATCAGCCCCAATCACCTCAAACAACTCTATAATGGCAGTGGTAGGGTGTTGCCTCAAAATAGTGGCAACAACAATGGAGGTAGTATTTAAAAGTATCAAACACTTCAATGGAGGTCTCACCACTGTCATCACTGCTCAAGGACAAATTAACAACTAAGACACAGGATTGGACCCTCAACAATTATAACAACAACCAAAAAAAATATATAGCCCCATTCATATTAACATGGTGAACGAATTCTCAATATTGGATATCACAAGTTAAGAATTTTCTGCAGAGAATAGAATATCTTGAGAATGAAAACAAGAAAATCCATTCAGAGGTAGTAGACCTCAAACAATAGGTTTCTGAAATTAAAAAACATGAAATCATACAATTATGAAAACCAATTGTAGAATCTCCGACATGCCAAATAGAAATCTCAAAACATAAAAATATAGTAAGAGATGAGATCACAACAAGCCCTTTTTAAAAAATGAAGATGAGATCATAATAGCCTCCCCCACTCATTGTGGTGAAAGGGTTGGTAAAAATAATATTGAAAATCTACGAAGCCCTGGAGCTTAATCTTAGAGTTCAAGGGCTCCCCTTCCCATGGCCCCATCAAATCCCGTACAGCTAGTTCCTGGGGTAGAGGAATGTGATGTAAAGACAGAACCATGTCTAGAAAATAATAGAGAAGTGGGAAAAAGGGAGAAGAGTCCAACACACACATTTAGCCAATGAAACATCCCTTAGGATAAAATGTTGGAAAGAGCACATGACAAGGTCAGTTGAAGAATATTCATTGCACTCTTCAATCCATGGTTACAAATATTTTCATTGTATGGAGGCAACTGTTATTAACACTACATATTAGTCCCATCAACAAAGGGAGAGACAAGCAATAGTTCTAGCTAGTCATAGAAAAACAATTTGTCATGTTCTAGTTTCCTTGGAAAGTCTTTAGGGTCATCTTGCATAGATGATTGTAAGAGTTCTGTAGCAATTTCGTTGAGTACTAAAGCATTTTGTTTCTTATTTTACCATAACACATCAATAAATCCTATCATAGAGTGCAAGGGCTCCCCTTCCCATGGCGCCATCAAATCCACTACAGACAGTTCCTGGGGTAGAGGAATGTGGTGTAGAGGCAGAACCATGTCTAGAAAAGAATTGAGAAGTGGGAAAAAGGGAGAAGAAGTCAACGCAAGAATTACTAGCCAATGAAACATTCCTTAGGGTAAAATGTTTGAAAGAGCACATGACAAGGTCAGTTGAAGAAAATTCATTTCACTCTTCAATCCATGGTTACAAATATTTTCATTGTATGGAGCCAATTATTAGTAGCACTACATAGTAGTCCCATCAACAAAGGGAGAGACAAACAACAATTATATCCAGTCATATAATAACAGTTCGTCATGTTCTAGTTGCCTTGGAAAGACTTCAAGATCATCTTGCAGAGATGACTCTAACTAGTATTAGATACACAAAAATTTCTAAATTATCAAGAAGCCCTATTATCCTAATATTGTTAGTTGACCTATCAATTTTAAACCTAAAAATTTTCGGAGAGTGAGAGAACATGTTTACAGTTAAAAGCCATCCAATCTTACTAATTTTTACCTCTTTGTTGCCTCTGTCCAACCAACCATACTTTGTTTTCCACAATTCATACCACATAGGTGTTTTGATGCTACATACACACCTAAAAATTGTTCTTGAATCACCCCACATTTCCCGAAACAAACCCTCGCTACCTAGACCAGACCCTAGGAGGGTTTAGCGGATCACTTCTCTCAACATAACTTCAATTTGACCCTAAGTGTGAGATACTGCAATCAAGGATCATTCTGAGGTAGTTGATTCCAGCCTTTCATTTTCACAAAGGGATGAATGAACCTCATACCGAACTTTAGGAAAGTACATTTCCAAGGATTTAACCCTATAGCAACTGCACTGCCACAAGAATATGCTCAAGATAGGTCACTACATCAAATATGAACATAGAAACCTTTGTTTCCTCCAGCTAAACCTTTGTCCAATCTCTCTGCCTCAGAAGACATTTGGATGATTATTCACTGCCAAAAAATATGCAAAATACCCTTGCTGCCATGCCAAAAATTGATGAATGTTGCCTCACTAATTATCTGAGCAAGTAACCTAAAGTTTGGTGTACTCTCGATACTCTTGAGGATAGATGAAAAATACCATTACTGCCACACCACAAATATATGAATGATTCTCATTGATTGAGATACTCTAGAGGAAAATTTCACCATGACCATCTAAGATAAATGAGTTATCCCAATATTCATTGGGCTTCACCACTTCTGCTGTAGGGGGATAACCTTGACCAAATAGAACAAAATCTCTTCATCTTGGCCCAATCATTCTGAAACAAACTTGGCCACCAAATCTCAAAGACATAAAAAAAAAAATTTATTGATAGGAACCACTATGATGTGAACGCGATAGGAACAATCCAGAGACGGGGGATTTTATAAAACACCCTATCTGGAGATAGGAACGGGACTCAGCAGATGTGGCTTCAGATTTTCACCATGTTCACTATGCTCAGGAATGGAACTCAACAATGTGGCTCTCAAGTTTGGCCAAGTTTTTTGCGCTCTCTATTCCCACGATATGCCCAACTGTGTTTGGCCTTTATTTGGACCATATATGCAATAAAAAATACCTTATAATATATATATTATAATATAAAATATAAAACCACTTTTACCCCTCGTTATATATCCATTATATTGTTTTATGTTTTTTTCATTTTTTATATCCCAATATGAACGCACGTGATATAGTATTGCCTTGTTAGTGATGTCGCTGTGAATTGATGTAGGTGCGAAACTTTCAAGCCTTATGTCCACCAGATTTGTTATTGAGAAATAAGCAGACCCTGGAATCCCTATGGTTACCACCTTTATCAATGGGTATCCAATAAAGAGCACTCTAATTTATTTAGGTGCATCCATCAATGTGATGACAATGGAGACTTTATCTCACATAGGATTCTTTGACTTACTTCCTACTCCTACCATGTTAGAATTAGCAGATAGGTCTAAGGTAAAGCCATAGAGTGTATTGGATGAAATTTTCATTTCATTGGATCCCTGGGAGTGCCCTGCAGAATTTTATGTTCTTCAACCTAAAATGAACCTAGGAGGGCATCCTTTGATCTTGGGGAGGCCTTGGTTATCCACGAAAAATGCCTACGTAGGGTGTAGGTCTGGAAACATTACCATCACTCATGGTGCAAAAACTAAGCATATCAATTTGTATCCCCTTGCCAAACCCCTCTTAAGATCAGAAAATACTCATTGGGTTGAAGAAGATCAGGAACATAACTCAAAATGTACCCAACCAGTTTTGACAATAGCCCAAGCCATGAGCCTTAAGGAAAACTCAGAGGAAAATATGATAAATTGTTGTATCTATAACCCTGATTTTTCATAGCATTTGGAAGGGAAGTCTAGTCATAATATAGATATCATTATTGGCCTGCAAAATTTTTATGAACATAGTATAGCAGCTAAATTACATTCAACCCTCTTTTCTGCATTCACCACATTTTAATGACTGAATGTGGAGGTAAGGTAACTGAAATTTTTCCAGGAAAAACTTTAAACATCAATTCTGCCTTAACTCCTGAACAAGAAAAAACTTAATTCAGGCACTGAAAAAATTTTCAGATACATTTTCTTGGGAATATATAGACATGAGGGGTATTCACTCAGATACATGAATTCATCATATCTATATAGAAGGAAATGTTAGGCCTATGAGAAAACCACAAAGGAGGATGAACTCTTCTTTAAGAGAAATTGTGAAAAATGAACTGCATAAATTGTTAAATGTAGGGTTCATCTATCCTATCTTAGATATCTAGTGGGTATCTCCACTGGTTATTTTCCCTAAAAGGAATGTTAAATGGCGAGTGTGTGTAAATTACATGGAACTAAAAAAAACTACATTAAAATATCATTTTCCCTTTCCTTTTATAAACTAAGTGTTGGACACTTTAGCAGGGAAGAAGTATTTTTCCTTCCTAGATGAGTTCAGTGGGTACAATCAAACTAGGATAGCTCTAGAGGACCAGGAGAAGAAGACATTCACATGTCCCTGGGGTACCTATGCATATAAGGTACTACCATTTGGTTTATGAAACAAACCAACCACATTCAACAGGTGGTCCTTGGTATTTTCTCTGACCCTTTGCATGATTGCGTAGAGGTCTATATGGATGAATTTACAGTAATGGGTGATACTTTTGAAGAAGCTTTACATAATCTTAAGAAATTTTTGCAAATATGTAGAGGAACTAATATTTCATTGAGTAATGAAAAATGTTTTATGATTATGACTCAGGGTATTGTTTTTGGTCATCATGTTTCTACTGCAGGAATTAAAGTTGATCCGGCTAAGATTGAAGTTATTTTAAAGTTGCCCCTACCAAAATGTCAAGAGGGATTTAAAATTTTCCTTGGACATGCATGCTACTACATAAGGTTTGTTGAGAATTTTACAAAGGTAGCCTCTCCATTTTTTCAATTATTGACAAAAGAATGTGAAGTTCATTGGAATGATGAGTGTCAAGCTTCATTTGATACACTCAAGGAAAAGCTTTCTTCAACACCTGTCTTGAGAGGTCTAGATTGGAAATTTCCTTTTCACATTTCCACTGATGCCTCTGATTCATCAATATGAGCACTATTGGTTCAAAATGAAAATCTTGTAACCCATGTTATTTATTTTGTTAGTAAAAATTTAACTCCTACAGAACTAAATTACACAGTAACTGAGAAAGAATTCCTTTTTGTAATTTATGCTATTAACAAGTTTATACATTACATCACTCATTACGAAGGTTTTGTACACATTGATCATTCTTCCATATGATATCTCATGAAAAAACAAGTCACTAAAGGCATGATCAGAAGGTGGATTTTTCTGCTACAGGAATTTTACATCACAGTATTGGATAGGCCGGGAAAAGAAAATCAGTTAGTTGATTTCCTATCTAGGCTCAACCATGCAGGTGAATATGTTCCCGTTAATGATAGCTTTCTTGATGAGAATTTTTTTGCTATTTCTGTCAAAAAAACTTGGTTTTTAGACATGGCCAATTACCTTGCTACATGAAAGTTGACACCCTACTTTTCATCTAATCATAAAAAGAGAATTATTAGGAAAAGTGTTGATTACTCTTGGATTAAGGGAGACCTCTATTTCACTGGACCTGATTTTATTATTCGTAGGTGTGTCAGAGAGGATGAGATATATGATATATTGAGAGCTTTTCATGATGAAACCTGTGGCGAACACTTTGCAGATAAGAAAACAGCCTACAAGATCCTCCGCTTAGGTTACTATTGGCCAAGTCTTTTCAAATATTCAAAGGAGTATGTCCGAAATAGTTTCCAAAGAATAAGGTGCCCTATTCAATTACATGAAATTCCTTTGCAGCCACAGGTTCTCATAGAACCAATCGAGAGGTGGGCTCTTTTTTTTTTAGGTCCCATCAATCCTATTTCCAAAGGTAGTAAGTATATTTTGGTTTGAACTGATTATGTTATGAAGTGGGTAGAAGAAAAAGAACTACCAAGAGAAATGGAGAAAGCAGTGGTAGAATTTATTTTTTCTAATTGTAAGATTTGGGGTACCAAGGGAAATATTTACTGATCAAGGTACCCATTTTGTGTCAAATATTGTGTAGGGAATTGTACAAAAATATCAGATTACTCATCAGAAGTCCACCTCTTTTTTTGTTCTGAGCCAGGAGGGCTTGAATCAATATTTCTTGTCAATTAGAAATTTTAAATATCTTTAGAGAATTAGTTAATATTCAATTATTCTTGATGTTTATCCAGTAACAACAGTAAACAATAGAACACAATATGCACATAAATGTTAGTTGGAAAACCTCCTCTGGGTCAAAAACCACTGAATGATTTTCTAATAAATTATTTAATCTTCACCACCAACTAAAATGAAAGATAAAACATCCTAGAATTATAGAAAAAAATTATTCTCCATCTCCCACTGGAAGGACACCCCAATGCCCTGGTTTCTTCAGTAGTCAACTAAATGGATGCCCCGACATCCTAGACCGACCTACCACTCTGAAGTGTTCACAGGCTCCAACCTGTAGGTGACTTCATGCACCAAACTAGCACCTCCCTACCACACTATAATGATAAAAAATAATACAAGAGTGTGGAATCTCATATCAGGGGCAATGATCCATGATACAATATGATTCATAATGATTTTCTTGAACTAGACCAATCAGCCAATCACACTATGACCTGCAACCCAACCATATCATTATTTAACAATGAAACTTATACCTCCCAACAATGCCTCTCCAACTCTAGTATGTGTTTGAGTTGTCCTATTTTTTCCTCCTTCTTGTACATGCATTAATTAACAATACCTAAAGCAATATACACAAAAAATACTTACACTATCCTACAAACCATATGTTAGAGAAATATTCAAAATTCAAATGTAAATACATTCAAAATTTATGAACAAAACCCAATCAAACATACATACAAAATACTTACATTGTCCTGCAAAAACACATGTCATATATGATATTCAAATTAAAATTCAAACATTAATCATACATACCTTGTTGTAGCAGACTTACCCTTGACTGTTGATGTGTTTTCCTTATTGCAGTGATCCTTGAATGCATATTTTTTCTTGCCTTCTAGAATCTCGATATTGAATATGTTGTATCTATGTAATTTCAAATCTTCAAGGTCTAAAATTTCGTCTTGTGGTAGCCCTTTGAGTCCTCTTTCAACCCCATAGGTCTGATCAATTTTGGATTCTTCAAGAAATAATTATGTCCAATCTCCTATGATGACCTGATTATAGACTGGTTTAGTACATCGAAATTGTATGAAGTGCCACGTGTCACTGTTTCAACCTTTGGTCCTAAAAATGATATTCAACAAACTACAAGCTGTCCTCTTTCTATCAATTTTTACAAAATTCGAATCCAATACTCTGAGAGAAATTTATGATGATGTTCCCAAGGTCACTTGTTTGACATGAAATTCGGGAGCCTTCAAAAGCCATAACTTCCTTAGATCATATCTCTGAAAATATAGCGAACAAAAATATGAAATTCGGTCACGAGCTTCATCAATATTTTGGCTCAAATGTGTTTTTTTCTGGCACCTGAAGCTTCACATAAAAAAAATTTATAGCGATAATTCCACGATGGAATTTTTTTCAATAGAGAATTCCTTGCATCAGGAGGATATGAGGGTCAAAATTTATATAAATGCTTAGGATGAGAGGGTCTTCAACAAGTGAGCATTAGAGGTATTTTAGGAGTTTAAAAAATTATTAATTATTTAATATTTAATGACCACAACCATTGATTAGTGTCATGCTACAACCCCCTGGGGTTTTAGCCCACTAACTGAGGTTACTAACTTCAAACATGAATATCTCTCAAACCGTGAAGAATTACGTGGCATGCCATATATCAAAGGAAACATTTCAACAATTAGAAACCATCCAAAATTTCCTTGACTCACAATATATTAAGTTTTCAAGTCAAAATTCCAATGCAAGATCATGGTAGCCCCTAGTGTTTCTTGGGTTGACATCAATGAAAACCACTGATCAACAGCCTCCCCCTTTGGCATTAATGGAAACACAAGTACTCCCCTTGTGATCATGACACCTCTTCCTACAACATTCTCTCCCCGTTTTTCATCAATGGCAAAGGGTAACTCACCTTGAAAAAATTCATCATGCAGACTTGTATAAACCTCAACCCCCCCTTTTTTTTACTTAATTAGATAAGAGAAATATCCTAATGATAACTTGGGACAATCCCGAGATTTAGGTGAAGATACTCAAATTCTTCACAAGGTAATGGGTTGGTAAAGATGTCGGAATTTTTTTCATTTGTGACAACATATTCAAGCTTGATATTATTTTTGGTGACCCGCTCTCTAATGAAATTATATTTGATCGAAATGTGCTTTGTTTTGGAATGCATCATAGGATTATTGGAGATACTGATGGCACTGGAGTTATCGCAAAATATGGGAATAGGCTCATCAAACTTGACTTGAAGATATTGCAAAGTTTGCTTCATCTAGATAACTTGAGTACAATAAGCGGATGTCGCAATATATTCTGATTCTATTGTGGATAACGAGATTTAAGACTGCTCTTTACTTAACTATGAAACAAGGAATCCACCTATATAGAATTTTTCTCCAATGGTACTCTTTCGATCATCAACACTTCCTACCTAATCTGCATCTGTATAAGCTTGGATAACTTGATTATTTCCTTTGGGATACCATAAACCATATTTTGTTGTGCCCTTAAGATATCAGAGAATTATTTTTATGGGAATAATATGATATTCTTTTGGTGTTTCTTGGAATCTTGCTACTTGTCCAACTTATTGCATTATGTTTGGCCAAGAAGCTGTCACATATAGAAGAATGCTAATCATAGATCTATATAATATCTCATCCACATCCTTTGACGAATCATCTAAACATAACTTCCAACCTGTTACCATTGGGGTAAGGACATGCTTGTAATCTTTCATCTTGAATTTCTTGTGCGTTTACTTGATGTACTTGGTTTGATATATAAATATTTCTTTATCCTACTGAGATATTTGAAGACCTAAAAATTATGTCAACTTTCCAAGTAGAGACATTTCAAACTCACTTTGAATCTTTGTGGAATTTTTTTACTTAATCTGTCATCATTGCTTCCAAAAATTATTTCGTCTAAATATACCTCAATAATTGTTAGGTTATCTTGATCCACTTTCACATAGAGATTATTGTCTACGCTTCCTTTCTTGAATACTTTTTGATGTATATATCCATCAAGACGAGCATACCAAGCTCTGGGAGCTTTCTTGAGACCATATAGCACCTTCATTAATATGTAGACATAGTCTTCCTTTTCAGAGTGTAGAAAACCTTCAGGTCATTTAATGTAAACTTCTTCTTCCAATTCACTGTTTAGAAAGGCTAACTTAACATCCATTTGGTAGAACTTTATTTTTCTCGAGCATGCATAAGAGAGAAATGTTCTGATAGCTTCCATGATTGCAACGGGAACAAATTTTTCTTCAAAATAAATCCTTCAACTTGTGCATATCCTTTGCAGACTAATCTTGCCTTATTCCTGGTACCCTGTCCATCCTCATTCAATTTTTTTCTGAAGACCCATTTAGTTCCAATAAATTTTTTTCCTTTGCTCGTGGAACAAATTCCCGAGTATCATTCTTCTCAATTTGATCCAATTCTTCATTCATAGCTGCTACCCAGTGTTCATCTTGACTAGCTTCCTCAAAATTTCTAGGCTCAAAATTCGCTAAAAAAGCAAGGCGGGCTTGCTTTGATGAACAAAGTTGTCGACTTCTTCTAGTTCCAATTCCTTAATTTATGTTGTTGATGATTTTATTTGACAGATGATTCTTTTGAAACCATTCTTTTAAAGATTTTGGAGAATTTTCTTGTACATCTTGATGATCATTTCTTATTTCATCGTGGTTGAATGTTGTTTCCTTATTTATTGGTCTTATTGTGGATATTATTCTTCATCCTTCACAAATTATCCCTTAGATCCCTCATATTTGCTTGAATCTGGGACAATCTCATCGTCATCCTTTATAACACAATCTTCATCAAAAGTAACATTTATGCTTTCCACTATTTGTTTTCACCTCATATTGGAGCATATACAAGCCTTCTTTTTGCGTGAATAACCAACGAAAATACCTTCATTGACACAGGAATTGAACTTGCCCAAATTTTTATTTTCTCTTTTGAGGTAGCATTTTCTTCCAAATATTTTGATGTATTTGACATTATCTAGTCTTCCTTTCCATAATTCGTATGGAATCACGTTACAATTGTTCCTTAGCAAACCTCTGTTTATAATGAATACAACTGTAGCGATTGCTTGAACCCAAAATTTATCATCTAATTTTGAGTCGTTTAACATTGAGTTGTTTAACAATAAACTGGAAATTTCTTGTACAGTTCTGTTTTTTCTTTCAACAACTCCATTTTTATATGGTGTACTAGCTGTTGAGAATTGCATTTTTATTCCATTTTCATCATAATACTACTGAAATACCTTGGAAGTGAATTCCCTTCCATTATATGATCTCAGACATTTGATCTTCAAATCAGTTTCATTTTCAACCAATTCCTTGTATATTCTAAAACACTCGAATGTCTCAGTTTTTTTCTTTAAAAATATGATGTTTTTCATTCTGGTGTAATCATCAATCATTGGAATAAAATATGATTTTCCATCTAAACCTTTTGTTACCATAGGACCACATAGATTAGTATGCACTAATTTCAATGGACATGATGCAAAGTGTTCGTTTTTCTTGAACTCAACTATTGTCTTCTTGTCGTGCTGACAAGATTCACATATCGTATTGGTAGGTTTTGAAATTTTAAGAATTTCTCTTACTGCTTCCTTCTTGTTGATCCTGACCAAGTTGTCTAAATTTATATGTCCCATTCATTTGTGCCATAACCAAATTTCATCTTCTTTCGCCAAAGCGCACCTTTTAGGTGTGTCATCCAAAATATATATGTCATTTGGAGCTCTTCTTGATGTAGCCACAATTTTACCGAGCTTGGCCTTCTTGATTTCACATTTCTTAGAGTTTAATAGCATCGCGTGTCCTTGATTGCACATTTGTCCAACACTGAGAAAATTTTGATTCATATTTTCAACCAACAACACATATTTCGCTAATTCGTTCTTGCTTCCAAGTGTGACTGTACCTACTCGTATGACGTTTGAAGACCCATCATTTCCAAAATACATTGTTCCATCCTTCTTTTCCTTCAAGGATATGAAATTATTCCTATCTCCAGTTATATGAGTTGAGCAACCACTATCAACATACCAAACGTTTCTGTTGCTTTGAGCCTTGAGAGAGATAACACATTTTTCAGTCTTATTTTTCCATATTTTTTCATTATAATTTTTGGAGAATTCCTTTGAAGAACTTCCAAGTCTGCAATCTTTAGCGAGGTGTCAAAAATTGCTATATTTGTAACATTCGACATCATCTCTCAAATGATCAAATCTATTAATATTCTTCTTAGTTATAGAATAACCCTTTCTGAAATATCTCCCAAAACTGTATTTATTACAAAAATACGTGCAACATTCTATAGCTCTATGTCCAAACCTTCCACATGAATAACGATGACCATAGAAGATAGGTTGATACCTGGGAGGAAATCTTCTTCGAGGAATTTCCTTCCACAGTTCTTCCTACGAGTCCTGATCTCTTGAGTTGGCTGGGAGGTCTACCTACTTGTTATATTTTTCATATCCCTCTTATTTTGTTTTCATAGAAGCACTTGGTTACTTTTTCAATTTTTTCTTTATAATCAAGACCAGTCTTGTCACTGTTTGATCATTGATTGTTGATGATTTCTTCCAATTCCTTGTAGTTGTTGGTGTAGTTTTGAATATTTTTTCCATTTTTTACTTTCTTTCATAGAGAAACTATTTTAGCTTCCAATGCTTCTCTTTCCTTGTTGCTTTCCTTTAATTCTTCCCTGAGTGATTCTTCAACTCATGTTGTAAATACTGAGAGGGGGGTGAATCAGTATTTCTTTAAATTAGAGCATTAGTTAATCTTCAATTATTATCAATATTTGTACAATGATAGCAGCAAACAAGAGGAACACAAATGCACACAATTTTTAAGGTGGAAACCCACTCTGGGACAAAAACCACCTAATGCTTTTCTAATAATTCTTTAATATTCAACTCCAATTGAAAATAAATCTCCAACCTCCTAGAATCTAGAAAAGAATTCTACTCCAGCTCCCACTTGATGGACGCTCCAACGCCTAAGATTCTTCAGTAGTAAACTGAACTGATGCCCCAACACCCAATGAGCTACAACTCACCCTAGCACCACCCTACCACCCAGTAGAAGAATAAAATAAGAATGGACTCTCATACCAGGGAAAATGGTCCACTTTACAATGATATAGAATGATGTAGAAGAAGAAGATACACTAGACCATAACCCCAACTATGACACAAACACCTAATGATGATCCTAGACCACCCGAATCTACCTCTTCAACTCTTGGCAGATAGACACTAGTACAATTTATACAATAATGTATTTACAATGACTTAGTACAATGATACCTTTACAATGATTGTATGCAGTGCTGCCCACTTGAAGAATTCATGTGATGAACTTCTTGCTGTTGTTATGTACCTTGGTTGCTGCTCTTGTCATGCTATCCTCTGTTGCACCTTTCTTTGCTTTACTTCCCTAGAAATTCTGGTCCTTTGCAGCCATTGACAACACATGATCTAGCTTTTTCTTTTCCTTCTAAGAGATCGATATTGAATATGGTGTATCTCTGTTATTTCAGATCCCCAATATCAGATTTTCGGTACTTTAGTATTCCTCTGATTCTTATTTCCAATGCCATAGGTCTGACCCAATTTGGATTCTTCAAGGGAGAGTTATACCCAATATCTCACAATGCCCTAATTGTGGACTGTTTCAGTAGAGCGAAATTGTACGGCGTGCCACATGTCACTTTTTATTTATTTGGCTTGGAAATTGATAGCGTGAAAACCACAGACTATGCACTATCTACCACATTTTACGTAATTCCAATCCGATACTAAGAGAGAGAGTTATGATGATTTTCCCAAGGTCACTTCTTTGAGATGAATTTTAGGAGCCTGCAAAAACACTGACTTCCACAGATCATATCTCCGAAAATATTGTGCACCTTGCTCTAAAATTGTCACAAAAAATTCCTTAAGATTTCTGCTTCACCTCATAAAAATTTCAGCTTCTTAACCTTTGTAGAAAAAAATCTAGAGCGAAAATTCCACGATGACTTGTTTCAGATGGCAAAATCCCTTGCATGAGGAGGATATGAGGATCACAATTTATATAAATGCTTAGGTTGAGAGGGGCTTCAACAAGTGAACGTGGGAGGGATTTTAGGAGCTTAAAAAATATTAATTATGACTTTTCAATGACCCATGCCACAATCCCATGGGGTTTTAGCCCACTAACTGGGGGTACAAACTTCAAACATGAATATCTCTCAAACCGTGAAGAATTACATGGCGTGCCATATATCAATGGAAACATCTTGACAAGTATAAACCATAAAAATTATTATTGACCCAGAACATATTAATTTTGTAGGTCAAAATTCCCATTAAATATTGGGTTAGCCCCTGGTGCTGCTTGGGTTGGCATCAATGACAACCGCTGATCAACAATCTCCCCCTTTGGCATTGATGGCAACACAAGTACTCCCCCTACGATCATGACACCTCTTCCTACAACATTATTGTTGGTCACTTTAATTGTTTTCACAATTCAAGCTCCACATAAATTGTCAACCCGAGGAAGTCTTTTTATTCCAAAGACAATCACGCACTGGATATGCTCAATTTCAAAAGCAGAAACAATGTTGTAGTAAAAAGCCACACAATTATCAATCACGCAATCTAATTATTCACACTCTGTTTAATCAAAGCTGAAGTCAATTATGTTATAGCAGAAGTAATTCCTAAGTTGCAGTTTAGAATCCAAATAAAGGGAAATCAATCTGCAGGAAAGGAAACCAATCAACTATAGCAGGAACAGGACCCTATTCCTTTAAATAGGAACTTCAGCACCTGCTGCCTGACACTAATCACTCTGTAGAAAAGATAACTCAAGAGACCAAGACCCTATTCCCATGAACAGGAACCTTCAGCACTTGTCTCCTGTTTCTAATCACACTGCAGGAAAAGAAAGGCAATTAGTGGGAGCAGGACCCTATTCCGCTGTACAGGAACCTTCAGCACCTGCTTCCCAACATCATACATTCAAACATATAACAGAAATAGATTTCTCAACTCCTTAAGAATGAATGTACTGAACACTTGCAGCGTTAAGGAAACAGAATATTCAATAAACTACAGAACTGTGTAACTGGTGTCTCAACAACAGAATTAAAGTAAAGTGCAAACAACATAAAGAAATTAAACAAACTACAGGGACAGAAGGGTGAATCTTGTGAGGAAGGCGGGCCCTTTCCCTCTCACAAGATTCCCCAGGGAAAGAATTAAATTGGAGCGCTCAAAAGGAAATTTTATTCATCTGTCAAAAGAAATGATACATTATAAAAGGAGCCTAGCTCCAATCTTTCAAACACAATGTTCTCCTGTAGCTTTCAAACTCCAACTCCCCTCTAATGATGATGTCTCCTCTTTTTAAAGAGGAGACATCTCTTACAATTACATGAGAGCGAATCTGTGTTTATCCCAATTCTGTTCTTCTTTCTTAAAACAAGACTATTCTGTTCTTCCATAAAAAGATATTGTTACAACAGATACAACAAGAATGCTATCTTCAGAATAATCCGTGTAACCACGTCTTCATGCTGTTGCCATTGTTCCACAAAATACTCTTCCAGAATCGCAAATTACGAGTGACGGAATTTGTGTGCTTGCTGGCTGTTTCAGCAACGAAGTCAACTGTTTCAGCAACGGAGTCGGCTGTTTCAGCAACGAAGTTTGACTGTTTCAGCAACGGCCGATTGCTCCAGCAAAGCACATAGATTATCTGCGATCTTTTAGACTTATGTTAGCAACAATGCACTTCGATTAATGATAAAATATAAGAGTATTATGGAATTATATGTAAACAGATTAAACATATAATAAAGAAGAGGATTTTATATACCTTGGGATAAAGTAAATGAAAGTGATAATGGAATCCTTTTTAAACATGGTTATAAAGGTAAGATGGTGTCAAAGTATATAGTAAAAATGCTACATAGTGGAGTCCTAACATCCCCCCCAGCTGAAAATGTTGCATGTCCTCAGGCAACCCCTAGTCTGAGTCAGAGTCTGAGTACTAATTCTGTGCATGCAAATTGCTCAAGCAGTAGCTGGAGAAGGTGGCATCTGTAGGAGCTCGGAATCCTCTATGGTTCTGCAAGTGCTGCCATGCTAAAGCTTCATCTCTGCCAGCCAATTGGTAGTGACACTGATATTTCTCTGAAGGCAGCCATAAAATTGGAAAATGAAAATGGTAACCAATCCAGTTTTCTCCACAATGTCGAATGCATCTGATATAATTAGGTACCCTGGAAAGTGCAGCTTGAAGATTGTCAGGGTTAAAAGGGTGATAATCTTGTCTTTCTTTACATGCCTGCTGCCAAAACATAGTATTGGCCTTCAATGCAGCAGTCCCCTTTACTCTGATTTGCTGTTGACACTTAAAAAGTGTTGAAGCCTGTAGTTGTTGCATGTACCTATGCATTCCTGGTTTCTGTAAGAATTGGTGATATTGTGCTATAAACATGGCTGGACTTAAAGGTTCCGGTCTAATCCAAAGGAGCCTATTCTCCTCATTATGACTACTTGCAATAAACGCAGTTTTCCAGGTGAGCTGATTGGCCAAAAATGAAACAAATGCCCTTATTTGTATATCACCTGTAATTGGAATGAGATTGACTCTTCTATTCTTGGGAATGACCTCATTATGGAGGTAAAGTTCGCACAGCAAATGCTGGTCACTTTCAGGGGCCTCAGCAAAAGTCTCAACAAATTGTTTTGAAGTAAGCAACTCATGAGGTCTGCCATCCTTTATTGCCTTCAATTGAAAATAAATTAAACGTTCAGAAAGGAAGAGAGAGTAATTTACAGAGGGTTTGTGGGTAGCCATCAACTTCTGTACTAATGAAAACATCAAAGACATCTTTTCCTTTGATGCCTTGACTTCCTTCTTGGAATCCCTGAGCTGTTGCAACTTCTGTTCCCAACTATCCCAGTTGGCATACATGTGATTCTTCCATGCTAACTTGTGTTGCTGTAATATTGTATCTTGTTCTTCAGCATATTGTTTCTTCCATTTGTTCATCAGTTCTAATTGATTCCATGGCAGGGTCTGTGTCCTGGCATTAGAAGTGCTGGGTTGGGACATTGTTTGAGTGGCTGCATTAACTGACTCAGGGAAAGATACCTGTGGTTGTGGTACTGTCTGAGTGGCTGAGCTGACTAGCTCAGGACAAGATATCTGTGGTTGTGTTTCTGTCTGAGTGGCTGCACTAACTAGCACAGGGCGAGATATCTGAGGTTTGGTTTCTTTTTCTACACTTTTTGAGAGCCCTACTGGTTCTTGTGGAGCAGTAGGGCATCCCTCTTTTATTGCAGCTGATGTAGATACCTCAGATACTTGAATTTTGACTAATTTGTAGCCTGCCTGCTCGTAAATATTACCACACTCATGGCACATGTATTCCTTGCATGGCTCCCTATTCTGTGATGATGCTGTGTGTGCTAGCATATAGAGATTTAATTCTCTATCAAAGGCTTCTCGTGCCACGATTAATTCATTCTTATAGGCTTCTAGCTCAGACTTCAAAAACTGATTTTCTTCCAATAAAGATGCCATAGTATATGAACCCTGTGTGCTGGTTGATTCTACTGGAGTTGTCTGCTGATCCCCAGCTGTAGCTGGTTCTTGTGGAGCAGCTACAGCTGGTTTCCCTGTATCATCGTGCTTGGTGTATGATTTTGGTACCACAGTGGCTGGTTCTTGTGTTTCAGCCTCTGGGTAAGTGACTGGTTCTTGTGTGGCAGTCACTGTTTGAGCCATAAACAATGTCGTATTATCCCGGGGCACTGGTTCTTGTGTGGCAGTGCCACCGGACGAGACGGGTTGGGAAATTTGAAATGGGGGTGAAGATTGGAGTTTTAACAGAATAGTGGCGGGGTCAGGGGAAATGGGAGTAACTCCTGTTTCAACAGTCATCTTCATTTTCCTTTTTGGTAGGAAAGCAGAGAAGTCACTGTCTTTCCTTTTCTCTGTAGGGGAAGGTTCTTTTCTGGGGGAGGGGCTCTCGGAAGAAGTGTAAATTTGGAATTTGGCCCTTGTTCGTCGTTTTGAGACAGAGACTGTTGGGGTTCTTTTCTTCCTTTTATGAGTAGGTGGGGATGGGGGTGTTGGAGAGTCATCGCTAGGGATAGAAATAGTGGGAATGGTTGACTCTACTAAGTGGGACGAACTTGGGGTTGGGTCAACTGGCTCTGAGGATGGAATTACTGGGGAGTCTGGGATATCGTCCAGTTGCCCTTCATAAGGAATCTCAGGAGTTTCTTGGGAACTTTCGGCTTGTTGGGGGATTTGGGCCTACTGAGGAATTTCAGCTTGTTGGGGAATAAGGAGTGGAATATTCAGAGGGGGGTTTTGCTGAGCAAAACCCCTCTGAATTAACAATTGGCATAAATGATGATGGGTGAGGGATAACAATGGGAATTTAGCCCGTCTGCAATAATAGGACATGTTTTTGATACAACCAAGCAGATAATAGGGAATATTAACTACTTGACCATTCCTTAAATGATTCATCAAAACGAAGTCGTGTTGGTAGACTACCTGGTAACGCCCTTCGCATGTCAAGTAATGTTTGATGAATTCTGCTACTGTTGGCCATGGTCGAGGAAGTGAATGCAGACTTACACCGTGGCCTTTAAGTTCAACTGGTTCATTTGGTCGAAGAAAATCTTGCTGTGCATTTAAAATCACTTGCTTCCTACTGAACCAGCGAGTCCCAATAGCCGGCAAACTTGAAACTTGAACTATGTCCTCCTCTGTAACTGAAATGCGGACGCCTTGAACCACTGAGAAATTCCCCTGAAGATTTTGTGCAAACTCTAAAACCTGCTCCTGATCGAATTCTCCTAACCGTTCAAAGTATGCTGTCCATCCTGCTTGTTGGAAAATTTGATAGGCTTCTGGGAACATTTGAAGAAGATTTATCGAACCAGGCTCGTGTCTAATAGCCGACCCTCCCATGGCTGCTAGCTTGAGTTATATGCAGAGGCACAGAAGACAGAAACACAGGCCTTGGTCAGGCTAATTGTTGCAACAGAGGATGCAGAGTCTCAATAATGGCGGAAGTGGATATGAAGAATGACGGAGGATTGGTTAATGTGAAATGATTATTTAGTTTTCGAAATTCCCCCCCCTACGTATGGTGCAATGATGATTGGGCGTGTGGAGATTGCAACCATTATGAGCGAGATCCTCTCTTTAATATATAATTTAACTGCATTACATTAAAACCACATACCTTACATTTTTACCTTTGGTTTAATAATTCGAAGTGTAGAGTGCTTCAGAATGACTTAATATACATGGAAGAATCTGTAGATTTCTCTGAAATTTAGAACAGGAGTGTAACAGGATCTGCTCAGTACTGAATAATTTTCACCCAAAGGATCTTAAGCGTAAAAGTGGAGAACTAAAAAGCTTGTGTAGCAGGAAAGAAATGATGTTTTAATGATGAAAAGATGAATGACAGGTTGCTGAAACTGGTGTTTCAGCAATGGAAAAATGAATGACGCGTTGCTGAAACTGGTGTTTCAGCAACGGGAAAAATCAGGAAAATGGGATAAATGACTTGGGTTTGAAACAAGTGGGGGAAGTGTTTGATAAGGGATAATTCCAGCAGTAAGGGATAGGAAATACTAGCTGAAGGATGATATTTTAGGAATGGTAGAAGTGGGAAAAATGGAAAAAGGGCAATAATGTAGAAATGGGGTGAAGGGATATTGCTAGGAAATGGGATGAAATGAAGGGAACAAACTTCTGTGATTGAAGCTTCAGATCTTCTTATGATGGATCTGTCCTCCTTGATGAGCTTTTCCAGAATCTGCAAAATTCAATTGTAATATGCCAACCCTTGACAGGGATTATTAGTCTTAAATCTAATCTAATCTAATACTAAAAAAAACAGTGCAGAAAATTAAATGCTGTGAGGAGCAGAAGACTCCCCTAGAAAAAGATAATGAATATCAGTCATGCAAGCAGTCTTGAAATCCTCTTTAGAAACAGGGCGCTGATATAAACGAAGCCTATGACCATTGACTAGTAAAGGTGTTTTAGAATCATCAATTGTTAAAAGTCTTACCGTTCCATTAGAAAAAACAACATCTACCTCATATGGTCCAAGCCAACGTGTACGTAGCTTACCCTGAAAATTTTCAAACCGAGAGTCATACAACAAGGCCCAATTACCTTTTTGGAACTGCTTGTGTTTGATAATTTTGTCATGCCACTTCATTCTCTGTTTTTGAATCATGGTTTTTTGTTGAATGGCATCTAATATCTTTTCATCCAACTCAAGAAGCTGCTGCAACCTAGCTGTCTGCACATCAGTCAAATCAAGATTAACAGCTAAAACAGTTCTTAGAGTTTTGATTTCAAATTCCACAGGAAAAACATAATTTTTACCATAGACCAATTCATAGGGAGAGAAACCTGTAGTGTTTCTCCAAGTAGTTCTGTAAGCCCATAATGCTTCAGGCAGCCTTTGAGACCAATCCTTCCGGTTGTCCTTCACTGTTTTAGTTAGAATGGCTTCTAATACTTTGTTTGTACTTTCCACCTACCCATTGGCCTGGGGGTGGTATGGTGTAGTCATTCTATGTTGAATATGATATTTCTGAAGGGTAGACTTAAAACCATGAGAATTGAATGGAGGTCCTCCATCTGTAACTAGCTCTCTAGGAATTCCAAATCTAGTGAAGATTTCTTCAAATAAGAAAGCTAGGATAGCTTCTTCATTGGCTCTAATAAGTGCTTTGGCCTCCA
Organism: Pinus albicaulis; assembly: GCA_034641835.2. Taxonomy (NCBI): domain Eukaryota; kingdom Viridiplantae; phylum Streptophyta; class Pinopsida; order Pinales; family Pinaceae; genus Pinus; species Pinus albicaulis. The sequence goes on from CM076580.1 coordinate 1,103,240,231, forward strand.
CCCATTTAGTCATATAGTCTGTAGAGACTAATATATAAGTTCTTTGATTGGATGGAGGATTAATGGGTCCTATGAAATCCAAGGCCCATCTTTCAAATGGTTCAGAAACTACCTGGGGTTTTAATGGCATTTGGTCTCTATGATTGGGTTGACCCATTCTCTGGCAGCTGTCACAAGCCCTTACATATTTCTTTGCATCCTTGAATAATGAGGGCCAATAGTAACCCATCCTCATAATTTTGTGTGCTGTTCTCTTATCAGCAAAATGCCCTCCACAAGGGCCATCATGACAAGCTTTCAATATGTCATACACTTCATCTTCTCTAATGCATCTTCGGATTTCCTGATCAAGCCCAGTGTAGAAAAGACACCCACTTATCCAGCTATACCTGGCACTTTGTTGAACAATTTTTCTCTTTTCTCTGTATGACAGGTGTGATGGTAATTTTCCTGCAACCAAATAATTAGCAATATCTGCATACCATGGAGAGTGAGCAGAAACTGCAAACAAATATTCATCAGGAAAAGAATCATCTACTGGAATATCATTGTCAGTTTTTAACCGTGAAAGGAAATCAGCCACCACATTTTCTTTACCAAGCCGATCTACAATTGTGATATCAAATTCCTGCAGTAATAATAGCCATCTGGTAACTCTAGCATTTGTAACAGATTTTTTCATTAAATACTTGATAGCTGAGTGGTCAGTGTGCACAAAAGTAGAGTAACCAGTGATATAATGTCGAAATTTATTAATGGCATAAATTACTGCAAGAAATTCCTTTTCGGTAACTGTGTAATTAAGCTCAGCAGGGGTCATATTCTTACTAATGAATTAGATAGCATAAGGAAGATGATTCACCTCTTGTCCCAAGACAGCTCCAATTGCAGTGTCTGAAGCATCAGAAGATATATGAAAAGGGAGGGCCCAATCAGCCCCCCTCAAAATAGGAGCAGTAGACAACTGATGCTTGAGTTCTTCAAAAGCTTTCTGACAAGAATTAGTCCACTTAAATTCAGAATTTTTCATAAGCAACAAAAATAATGGAGAAGATATCTTAGAAAAATCTTTAATAAATCTTCTGTAGTATCCAGCATGTCCTAAAAAACTTCTCACATCAGTTTGTGTTTTAGGAATAGAAAGATTCTGAATGACCAATATTTTAGATGGATCTACCTGAATACCTTGAGATGAAATAAAATGTCCAAGCACCACTCCTTCACTCATCATCATATGGCATTTTTCAGTACTTAGGGAGAGGTGAGCTTGTATACATCGTTTAAGTACCTTCTCAAGATTTTGCAATGCATCTTCAAAAGACACACCATAAGGAGTAAAATCATCCATAAATATTTCCATAGAATCATTCAGCATATCAGAAAAGATTCCTATAACAGCCCTCTGAAAAGTTGTTGGTGCATTACATAGCCCAAATGGAAGAACTCTATAAGCAAAAGTTCCCCAAGGGCTAGTGAAAGTGGTCTTGTCTTGGTCTTGGGGTGCAATTCTAATATGATTATACCCACTGAATCCATCTAGAAAAGAAAAGAATTTCTTCCCTGCCAGACTATCCAACACCTGATCAATGAAGGGTAAAGGAAAGTGATCCTTTTGAGTAGCTTTATTCAAGGCTCTGTAGTCAACACATACTCTCCATTTCCCGTTTTTCTTAGGGACAATTACCAATGGGGAAACCCATTCACTGTCAGATATAGGGTATATAAATCCCGCATTAAGCAATTTCTGAAGTTCTTCTTTAACAATTTCTCGTAAATTAGGGTTCATTCGTCTTTGGGGTTGACAAACAGGCCGGCATCCCTCTTTAATGTAAATTCGATGAGTACATAATTCAGAAGAAATACCTTTCATATCCGTGTAATCCCATGCAAATGCTTCCTTATATTCATGTAATAACTTCATTAATTGTTGTGTTTCATCATCTGTTAGATCAGGATTTATATTTAATGTCTTGCCAGGTTCAATTTCAACTGTTATGCTTTTAGATGAGATGGTGGTTAATGTCTGAGATGAGTCTTCAGATTCAATCTTTTATTGGGTATCAGTTTCAAAATTTTCAGTTAAATGATTGTGTGTTTCAGCAATTATAGAAGAAGGTTCACAAATAAAATTATTAATTATCTCATCCTCTGTATTGTCTTTAAGAGTTAAAGCTTGTCCAATAGTTAGAATAGGCTGAACATCATTATCATCATAATCCATCCACATAGGATCTTCATTATTAATTATTGGTGTAGCATGAGGATAAAGAGTAAGCTGTTTTGTTTCATAACCATTAGAGATTGTCATTGAACCAGATCTGCAACTGATAAAAGCATCAGTTGTGGCCAGCCATGGCCTTCCTAGAATTAAGGGATGTCCCCCCAGCTTTGTTTTAGTCTGCAATACAACAAAATCAGCTGGGTATTTCCAGGATTCAACTGAAATAAGTAGATCCTCAACAACTCCTTCATGTTTAATTGTAGAACGATCAGCCAACTCTAGAATGGTGGGTGCATCTCTGATTGTGTTATTCAGCTGTAACAATTGTGAAGTTTCAAGAGTCATTATGTTAATTGCAGCACCTAAATCTACCAGAACTTGGGGAATCATTGTTTTACCAATCTGAACTGTCACAGTAGGATGGCCGGGATCACCATATTTCACAGGAGGGGCTTTTCCGGACATTAATGCAGACAAGTCACCCATCACATGTACTGTAAGGGGGTCTTTAGTTTTCCTACCAGGTTTCTTAACAAAAATATCCCTTATTGTTCTGGCATAAATTGGTACATCTCTTAATGCTTGTAAAAGTGGAATTTTAACATACAAATTTTGCAATTCCCCTAAAAGATTAAAAGCAGGTGTTTCAGGTGTTCTAGTTAAAACCAAACTGTGGTTAGCATCTGTTATTTTGTTAATTGTTGAATGTATTGAAGTCACAGGTTTCTGGCCATCTTTAATGGAATCAAGAAAGTTATATTGTTGACATTCTACTATTTTCCCAGATCTTAGATGAATATCATTACATTGCATAGTAGAAAATATAGATTGATTCTGAATATCAATGACTTGCACAACTTTATTATTGGGGTTAGGATTTGGTTGCACAGGTAGCTGGGGTCTCATTTGGTTATTTGGCGGAGCATTTGATGGCATAGGAAGTGGTTGTTGGAATTGAGGCAATTGATTTGGATACGGGAGTTGTTGGCTTCTCCAATTTGAATTCCAAGGGTTAAAAGAAGATGGCTGCTGTGGAGGCCAAGGAGTCCACATAGAAGGATCAACAAAGGGAGGGTTTGATTGCTGCATGGGTGGGAAATTCATTTGATTGAAGGGTGGGTATTGCATTTGATTAAAGGGAGGGTAATTTGTTTGACCGAAAGCAGAATAATTGTTCCAATGATTAAATGGCATACTAGAGTTCATACCTTATCCTTTTGGTTTCCATTGTCTTCTTTGAGTTAGCAGGTAAACTGCTTCAGCTTCTTCTTCCGTTTGCTGCAATGCTACCTTTATTCCTGGTAGAGATGGACATTGTTTTGTTTCATGATCTTTCTCACAAACGGTGCAAATTGGTATTTTGTCCATTGGGCATTCCCTTAGTGGATGTTTGTCTCTGCACTTCGAGCAAAAGACAGCCAGAGTTGCTTCTGCTTCAGCCTGCTTCTTCTTAACCAGCAAAGTGTCAATTTGTGAAGCAAAAGAACTTAACATCTCAGTTTTAAATTCTTCAAGTAAATTACCTATTTCAGCTCTTGTTGCTCCTCCACTGGCTGATTTCTGCACTCTTGAATAGGTGGAATCTCTATTACTTACTCTGTTCCTTACAGCTCCCCTTGAACACCTCTTAGAAAGTTCAACAATCTCATCATATGATTCCTTAGATATATCTCCCTTGCCAAGCATGTTTAACATATCTAAACAATCATCCCTTAAACCTCTAAGTAATATTGTTTTGCGAATTTCCTTACTTATATTTGGATGATCAGATCTCTGTATATTGTACTGCAGCCTTTCTACATAGTCCTCCAGATTCTCGTCTGGCTTTTGTGCCATATTGAATAGTTCATCCTTCTTTTCTCTCGTCCAGCAGTAGTCTTGATATTTAAGCAGAAATTTCTGTTTCATCTGCTCCCATGTTGTAATTACCTGACTTCCAAGGCTCATGAACCATCTTAAAGCATTTCCTTTTAAGGTGGCTGGAAACAGTTTCAACTTCTGAGCATTAGTAACATAATCATAACTTCTGCATAATATATCAAATTCAAAAATAAATTCATCCGGATCTTCACAGGATAAACCATGGAAATTAGGTAAAGCAGACAATGGAATGTTTTTCATAGGAGTTGTTCCTGCAGGGAGATCACTGATAGGAAATCCCAAGGTAGAGAGGGAATTTTCATCCCTTCCTTCTCCTTCAGGCTCTACACGTCCTCCACCAAAGAAATCATCATTGTTTCCTTCCATTGTCGGTTCTCCTACTACGCTTGCTCGATCGTCAAGATCTTCTACTGGCTCTTCAATGTTTTCCACTGGTCGTCCAACACTCTCTATTATTTCCTCAATGTGCTCTGCTGATTTACTAACACTTTCTTCTGACTCTCCAGCATTGACTGCTGGTTCTTCAATCACTGGCTCTTCTATATTTTCAGGACCCACAACTTCCTCTGTTTTGTAATCTGATTGAGGGGAGTGCTGAAGTTTTGGTCTTCGAGAACTTAATCTCTGTGATGATTCAACCTTTGATACAATCTCGTCAATAAAAGTCTTTCTTCCTCCCCTTCCTTTGCCTTTGCCACCTATGGGGTTATTTTTCTTCTGGTTTCCGTGTCCTCTCATACAATATGCACATTTAAAAATAAAAGATTAATGCTTTTGAAATCTATAATTGCCTTCCCCGGCAACGACGCCAAAATGTTGGTCGCTTTAATTGTTTTCACAATTCAAGCTCCACATAAATTGTCAACCCGAGGAAGTCTTTTTATTCCAAAGACAATCACGCACTGGATATGCTCAATTTCAAAAGCAGAAACAATGTTGTAGTAAAAAGCCACACAATTATCAATCACGTAATCTAATTATTCACACTCTGTTTAATCAAAGCTGAAGTCAATTATGTTATAGCAGAAGTAATTCTTAGGTTGCAGTTTAGAATCCGAATAAAGGGAAATCAATCTGCAGGAAAGGAAACCAATCACTATAACAGGAACAGGACCCTATTCCTTTAAATAGGAACTTCAGCACCTGCTGCCTAACACTAATCACTCTGTAGAAAAGATAACTAGAGACCAAGACCCTATTCCTATGAACAGGAACCTTCAGCACTTGTCTCCTGTTTCTAATCACACTGCAGAAAAGAAAGGCAATTAGTGGGAGCAGGACCCTATTCCTTTGTACAGGAACCTTCAGCACCTGCTTCCCAACATCATACATTCAAACATGTAACAGAAATATATTTCTCAACTCCTTAAGAATGAATGTACTGAACACATGCAGCGTTAAGGAAACAAAATATTCAATAAACTACAGAACTGTGTAACTGGTGTCTCAACAGCAGAATTAAAGTAAAGTGAAAACAGTATAAAGAAATTAAACAAACTACAGGGACAGAAGGGTGAATCTTGTGAGGAAGGCGGGCCCTTTCCCTCTCACAAGATTCCCCAGGGAAAGAATTAAATTGGAGCACTCAAAAGAAGATTTTATTCATCTGTCAAAAGAAATGATACATTACAGATGGAGTCTAGCTCCAGTCTCTTAATTACAATGTTCTCCTGTAGCTTTCAAACTCGAACTCCCCTCTAATGATGATGTCTCCTCTTTTTAAAGAGGAGACATCTCTTACAATTACATGAGAGCGAATCTGTGTTTATCCCAATTCTGTTCTTCTTTCTTAAAACAGGACTATTTTGTTCTTCCATAAAAAGATATTGTTACAACAGATACAACAAGAATGCTATCTTCAGAATAATCCATGTAACCACGTCTTCATGCTGTTGCCATTGTTCCACAAAATACTCTTCCAGAATCGCAAATTACAAGTGACGGAATTTGCGTGCTTGCTGGCTGTTTCAGCAACGAAGTCAACTATTTCAGCAACGGAGTCGGTTGTTTCAGTAACGAAGTTTGACTGTTTCAGCAACGGTCGATTGTTCCAGCACAGCATATAACTTATCTGCGATCTTTTAGACTTATGTTAGCAACAATCCACTTCGATTAATGATAAAATATAAGAGTATTATGGAATTATATGTAAACAAATTAAACATATAATAAAGAAGAGGATTTTATATACCTTGGGATAAAGTAAATGAAAATGATAATGGAATCCTTTTTAAACATGGTTATAAAGGTAAGATGGTGTCAAAGTATATAGTAAAAATGCTACATAGTGGAGTCCTAACAATTATCTCCCCCTTTGACATCAGTGGCAAAGGGTAACTCCCCCTGACACACAACCATCCTGTGGACCTGTACACACTTCCACTCCCCCTTTATATTTTGAATAATCTAATGAGAACTTGGGAGAATCCCAAGCTTCTGGTGAAGATATTCCAATGATTCATGAGTACTCTCATAATAATCAACACTTCCTGCCCAATATGCATCTATAAAGGAATGAATAATGAGATTGTTACCCTCAGGATACCACAAGCCATATTCTGTTGTTCCCTTTAGATATCGAAGAATTATTTTGATGGTAATAATATGTGATTCTTTTGGTGCTGCTTGGAATCTTGCTACTTGTCCAACTGCTTGCATAACATCTGTCCGAGAGGGTGTTACATATAGAAGACTACCAATCATAGATATGTACACCTCTAATCCACGTCCTTAGATGAGTCGTCTATTCTCAATTTGCAGCCTGTTACCATTGGAGTAAGGATGTGTTTGCAATCTTCAATTTTAAATTTCTTGAGATTTCCTTGATGTACATGGCTTGACATATAAATATTCATTTCTCTTGCTGAGATATTTGAAGCCCTAAGAAGTATGTCAGCTCACCGAGTAAAGACATCTCGAAATCACTTTGCACCTTTGTAGAAAACTTCTTACTTAGTTGATCATTATTTCAACTAATTATTATATCATCCTCTTTAGCTATTAGACATGCTTTAGTTGCTTCATCCAAAACATATATGTCGTTTGGAGCTCGACTTGCTGTAGCCACAATTTCACCATACACGCCTTTCCTGATTTCACATTTTGTGGATTTGAATAGTATTGTGTGTCCTTGATCACACATTTGTCCAACACTGAGCAGATTGTGATTCATGTTTTCAACAAATAGAACATTCTTGACTAGAGAATATTTTCTTCCGAGAGTGATAGTACCTGATCCTATAACATTTGAAGATCGATCATTTCCAAAGGACACAGTTCCACCCTTCTTCTCTTTCAGAGATACAAATTTATTTCTATCTCCATTAATATGCGTTGAGCAACCGCTATCAACATACCACACATCTTTGCTGTTTTGGGCCTAGAGAGTGAGAGCACAATTATCAGTCTTCTTCTTCTTCCATGTTCGTTCATTCTGTGGCTTCGAAGATTCTTCTAGAGGATTTTCAAGTATGCAATCTTTGGCTCTGTGTCCAAAGTTTCGACATTTGTAACATTCAATATTATTTCTTAAATGTTCAAATATATTGATGTTTCACTAAGCCCTGGGAGGTTCATATTTGATAGATCTCCTAGAATTGTATTTGTTTCTAGGGCACGTGCGACATTCTACAACTTTATGACCAAATTTTCCACATGAATAACAGTAGCCATAAAAAATATGTTGGTACCTGCATGGAAATTATCGTCGAGGAATTGTCTTTCAAGGCTGTTCTTGCGAATATTTTCCAATGAAGTCTACATGCATGTCAGATCTCATAAATTCATTGTATTTTGTTGTAGAAGGTCCTGCTTCTTCTTCTTTGTAATCGATGCCAGTTTTTTCATTGTAAGATCGTTGATTGTTGATGAATACTTCCAATGCCCTTCAGTTGTTGGCATAATTTTGGATAGTTTTTCCTTTCTTCACTTCGTCATGCAATGAGACTACTTCGGCTTCTAATTATTCCCTTTATTGGTTGCTTTCTTCCAACTTCTTTTGAAGTGAATCTTCAATGCATTTGTGTTCTTCAACTTCAATTTTGAGACCTTGAACTTGTTCTTCAAGAGTATTGGAATGGACCTTCTTTGCCTTGAGATCTTTTATAAGCTTGATTGCTTCCTCATAAAATTCTTCTATGGTCAATCCTTCATCTTCATTTTTTGATACCTCTTGTTTATTGTGCTTAAGTTTATTATTCTTGGGCATAAACTATACTCTCTCATTGGCTTCTTCTTTGTTGTCACTTTCTTCATCAGATGATGAGATATCTTCTTTAGAGAGAAAGTTCCTTTTGGATCCTTTCTTTTTGCCTTGCTTGTTGAATTTCTTAAATCCTTTCTTTCCTTTTGAGTTTCCATCACTTTTTTTCGGACATTTTGTTGTGAAATTCCCAACCTCACCACAATTGAAACATATCAATGGAAGTTTACCTTTGAATTTTCCCTTACCAGTTTTTAGTTTTCTCATAAAGAAAGCACATTCTTCATCTGAAAGACCTTCTCCATCATCTCCCTTTTCTTCACACTTGCAGGTGCATGTCATTTCAATTGAAGGTTGTTTGTCTTTATTGGTTTTCTTAGATGCAACGAAAGCAGTTTCTAGATTTTAAGTACCCTCTTCTTCATCAAGTCTCATTTCATATGCTATGAGAACTCCATGTAATTCCTCTTTGCTGAGTTTGTCCAGATTTGCACTGTATTCTAAGACCGATACCTTTGGGTTGAATCTCCTTGGTAACGTTCTAAGAATCTTCCGTATAATAGTCTTCTCGTCAACTGGCTCTCCCAATCCTTCCAGAGTATTGGTTATTTCATCAACGTATTGGAAGTATGCAGCAATGTTGCAATCTTCTTTCATTCCGAGTTGCTCAAATTTTGCTCTATAGATTTGAAGCTTTGCTTATTTGACATTTGAGTCACCTGCATATATATTCTCAAGCTTGTCCCATACATTTTTGGCAGTTTTACAACCCAACACCTTATGATAAGCAGATTCAATAAGTCCACTGATAATAATATTCTTTTCTTTTGCATCATTTACCAAATTCTTCTTACCTTGTTCATTTGTGGTTGATGTAAATCCATTTTGAACAGTGTCCCATACTTCGTAACCTTGCGCCAAGATATAGACCTCCATTCTTCCTTTCCAGAGTGCATAATTATTTTCATTGAACAGAGGTACACCATTCTTGGTATGCTCCATGACCTCCTTCCAGCTATTAAACTACTATTGAAGGAACCAAGCCCTGATACCAATTGTTGGAAATACTGAGAGGGGGGGTGAATCAGTATTTCTTTCAATTAGAGCATTAGTTAATCTTCAATTATTATCAGTTTTTTTACAATGATAGCTGCAAACAAGAGGAACAAAAATGCACACAATTTTTAAGGTGGAAACCCACTCTGGGACAAAAACCACCTAATGCTTTTCTAATAATTATTTAATATTCAACTCCAATTGAAAATAAAGCTCCAACTTCCTAGAATCTAGAAAAGAATTCTTCTCCAGATCCCACTGGATGGACACTCCAACGCCTGAGATTCTTTAGTAGTCAACTAAATGGATGCCCCAACACCCAATGAGCTACAACTCACCCTAGCACCACTGTACCACCTTGTAGAATAATAAAAGAAGAATGGACTCCTGTACCAGGGAAAATGGTCCACTATACAATGATATAGAATGATGTAGAAGAAGAAGATACACTAGACCTTAACCCCAACTATGACACAACCACCTAATGATGATCCTAGACCACCCGACACTGCCTCTTCAATTCTTGGCAAATAGACACTAGTACAATTTGTACAATAATGTATTTACAATGACTTAGTACAATGATACTTTTACAGTGATTGTATGCAGTGCTACCCACTTGAAGACTTCATGTGATGAACTTCATGTTGTTATTATGTACCTTAGTTGCTTCTCTTGTCATGCTTCCCTCTACTGCACCTTGCTTTGCTTTGCTTCCCTAGAAAGTCTAGTCCTTTGCAGCCCTTGACAACACATGATCTAGCTTTTTCTTTGCCTTCTAGGAGCTCAATATTGAATCTGATGTATCTCTGTTATTTCAGATCCCAAATATCAGATTTTAGGTACTATAGTATTCTTCTGAGTCTTCTTTCCAATTCCACAGGTCTAACCCAATTTGGATTCTTCAAGAGAGAGTTATACCCAATCTCAGACAATGTCCTAATTATAGATTGTTTCAGCAAAGCGAACTTGTACGGTGTGCCGCGTGTCACCTTTTATTTATTTGGCTCTGAAATTGATAGCGCAAAACCTACAGAATGTTCACTATCTACCACTTTTTACATAATCCAATCCGATACTTAGAGAGAGAGTTATGATGATTTTCCCAAGGTCACTTCTTTGAGATGAATTTCAGGAGCCTGCAAAACCACTGACTTCCACATATCATATCTCTGAAAATATTGTGCACCTTGATCTGAAATTTTCATAGAAGATTCCTCAAGATTTCTTCTTCGCCTCATAAACATTTCAGCTTCTGAACCTTCATATAAAAATAGTTAGAGCGAAAATTCCACGATGACCTGTTTTAGATGGCGAAATCCCTTGCATGAGGAGGATATGAGGATCAAAATTTATATAAATGCTTAGGTTGAGAGGGCCTTCAACAAGTGAACGTGGGAGGGATTTTAGGAGCTTAAAAATATTAATTATGACTTTTCAATGACCCATGCCACAACCCCATGGGGTTTTAGCCCACTAACTGGGGGTACAAAATTCAAACATGAATCTCTCTCAAACCGTGAAGAATTACATGGTGTGCCATATATCAATGGAAACATCTTGACAAGTGGAAACAATAAAAATCATTATTGACCCATAATATATTAATTTGGTAGGTCAAAATTCCCATGCAATATTGGGTTAGCCCCTGGTGCTTCTTGGGTTAACATCAATGACAACCGCTGATCAACAACTCATTCGTATTATTCAACCTTGATTTTAATATTTAGGACTTGTTCCCTTTCTATATTTAATTCGTCTTCAAGAGTGTTGACATGCTTCTTCTCGACCTTGAGCTCTTTGATAACCCTTATCACTTCGTTTTCAAATTCAACCTCAGTCATCTCTTCTTCTTCCTCAGATTCTTCTTGCATATTATGCTTGGCCATAAAAAATACTCTTCTGTTGATTTCTTCTTCATTATCACTGTCTTCATGAGATGAGGAGCTATCTTCTTTGGAGAAAAAACTCTTCTTTAGCCATTTCTTCTTGCCTTACTTGTTGAACTTCCTCAGACCTTTCTTTCCTTCCGTAAACACTGTTACCGATGAAATAGGTAACCGCACTGTTACCTACTTTTTTTTGGTAGCATAAAAAGCACCCGATTTTGAAAAGTGGTGATGCAGAATCACCCTTTTTTTTCGTGCACATTTTTGACACTCTAATATTTTTATTTTTGAAGTATGAATTTTTTTTTTTAAATGTTAGTGATTTTCATGCTAATTTTGAAACGTATTGATGCAGCATCAACCTTTTTTTTTTAGAGGTGATTTTCATGTTGGTAATAAAACACAAAACTTAGATAATATATATATATATATATATATATATATATATATATATATATATATATATATATATATAAACAATAAAAAAAAACCAATAAAAATGTAAAATAAAACAAAATTAACTCGTAAAAAAAATTAACCAAAAAAAAAATTAAAAAAAAAACATCAAAAACATTTTTTTCTAAGTTATTAAAAAAACCATATAATTAAAAAAAAATTAAATAGAAAATTTAAAAATAATTTAAATTACAAATTAAAATTTAGATAAAAAAATAAAATACAAAAAAGAAAAAATTAAATTTAAAAATTTAAATTAAAAAATAATAATAATAATAAGAAAAAAATACAAATTTTAAAATTAACAAAAAATAGAAGTTAAAAAAAAAAACAAAATTTAAAATTTAAAAAGAAAATTGAAATAAAAGAATTAAAATAAAAAAAACTATCATTAAAAAACAAAAAAAAATGAAAAAAACATGTGCAAATAATTAAAAAACAAATATCCATAAATTTACTGTTTTTTTTTTAATGAAACAATTTATAAATTTTGAAAATGAAAAACTAAATAAACTAAAAGATTAAAAAAAAAAATTTAATTAAATTAAAATTTAATAAATTTAATAAATAAATTTTAAATTTTAAAAAATAATTAATCTAAAAAAAAAAATTAAAACAAATTAAATTTAAAATAAAAAATTTGAATTAAAAAAATAATAATTTTAAATGTTTTCAATTTAAAAAAAATAAAAAAAAAAATTAAAAATTAAAAAAAAAAAAAAAAAATTTGATCGTGGTGGCTCCGCCAATCGGCCTCCCATCCAGCTGGTGGTGGAGGTCGGCTGCTTGGTGGGCGGGGAGGTTGCATGCAGCCCCTCGCCCGCCCAGCGGCCAGCCTCCGTCGCCACCTGGGCGGGAGGCCGATTCTGGGAATCGCCCTCCCGCGGCAGGACGCCGATTCCGGGAATCGCCCTCCCGCGGCGGGGACGCTGATTCTGAGAATCAGCCTCCCGCTGAGGGAAGCCGATTCCGGGAATTGCCCTCCTGCGGCAGGAGGCCAATTTCGAGAATCGACCTCCCGCGGCTGGAGGGCAATTCCTAGAATCGGCCTCCTGCCGCGGGAGGGCGATTCTCGGAATCGACCTCCCGCCCAGGTGGCGGCAGAGGGCAGTCGCTGGGCATGGGGGGCTGCATGCAGCCTCCCCGCCTGCCCAGGGCCGGCCTCCAATGCCACCTGGGCGGGAGGCCGATTGGCAGTGCCACCACGATCAAAAAATTCTTCTTTTTTTTTAAATTTTTAATTTCTTTTTAAATTCAAAATTTTTTTTTTTTTTTTTTTTTTTTTAAATTTAATTTTATATTTCAAATTTGATTTGTTTTAATTTTTATTTATTTATTTTTTAATTTATTGTTTCTAAATTTTGTTAATAATTTTTATTAAATTTTGTATTTTTTTTTATTTAATTGATTTTTTTTTTTAAATTTTTTCATATATATATATTTTTTTTATTATTAAATTTTATGTTTAGTTTTTTCATTTAATTTTTTAAAATTTAATAAATTTTGTGTTCTTTTTCTTTTAATTTATTTTACTTTATTTTTATTTATTTTTAATTTTTTTATTATTATTTTTTTAATTACATAAAATTTTTATATATTTTTTTTATTTCAATTAAAATTGTGTATTTAAAATTAGATTTTTTCTTCTTTAATTAAACTTAATCTTTTCAAATTAATTTGTTTTTATTTTATTTTTTTATTTAATTTATTTGTTTTAATTTATTTTTTTCAATTTTTCATTTTTAATTGATTTTTTCAAATTTTTAACTTTTTATTTTAATAATGTTTTTTTTTTCTTTATATTTAAAATTTATTTTTTATTTCAAAATTTATTTGTTTATTCATTTATTTATTAAAATTTAATATTTTTCTTTTTTAAATTTAATTTGTTATTTTAATATATATATATATATATATATATATATATATATATATATATATATATATATATATATATATATATATATATATATATATATATATATATTATAATTTAAATTTAATTTATTTTTAAAATTTATTTGTTTTTTTAATATATATTTTTTTAAATTTAATATTTTTATTGTATTTTATTTTTCATTTTTTATTTTTAATTAATTTTTTATTTATTTACTTTTAATTTAAACAATGTATTTTTTTTTTTATTTTAAAGTTTTAAATTTATTAAAATTTAATATATTTCTTTAATTTTTTTATTTTTTTTTTTAACATTTTCTTTTTCTTTTTTAAATTTAATTTCTATATTTTATTTTTTATAATTTCTTTTTTTTTTTAATCTGTTTTTTTTTAAATTTAATATTTTTATTTTGTTTTTATTTTTATTTTTTTATTTCTGTATATTTTGAAATTTTAATCTTAAATTTTTATTTTATTTTATTTTTTTCTTAAATTTTAGTTTGTTTTAATGTTTGAATTAAAATTTTTATTTTGTTTTATTTTTATTTTTTTATTCCTATATATTTTTAAATTTTAAGCTTTAAAATGTTTTTATTTTTAAAATTTATTTTTTTCTTAAATTTCAGGTTTTTTTAATGTTTGAATTTTAAAAATAAAAAAATGTTATTTCTATTTTTAAAAATGTCAAAAATATGACAATTGTTTTTTTGTTATTCCAGCATCAACTGGTTTTGTTTTGAGGGTGTTTTTTCAATCCTTTTTTCAAGAAACAATTTTGTTTTTAGTATAATTTTATAAAATGTTGAAATTTGACCTTAAAAAAAAACCAAGTGCGTTCTGGAATACACTTTTTTTCTTTTTGGGGCGTTTTTTCATGTTTTTTGAGTCTTTTTGGGCTAGATTTCCCGTTTTGAGGTCAGGTTACCTATTTCATCAGTAACAGTGTTCGTAACAACCTCATTTTTGTGAGGACACTTGGCTACAAAATTCCAAACCTCACCACAATCGAAAGATATCAATGGAAGTTTACCTTTGAATTTACCTGTGCCTGTTGTCATTTTTCACGTGAAGTAGGAAAATTATTTATCTGAAAATTATTCTTCATCTTCTTCCTTACAACTACAAGTTTCACTTTCATAGTATGCTTGTCCTTACTAGTTTTATTGGATGTGGTGAATGTTGTTTCTAAGTGAGATGTGTCGTCCTTTTCTTCAATCCTTGTTTCATATGCCTTAAATGCTCCATTCAATTCATCTTTGCTGAGATTGGCTAGATTCGAACTATATTCCAAGACAGATATCTTTGGTTTGAATCTTGCCAACAAGGTTCTAAGGATCTTTCAGACAACAATTTTCGTGTCGATAGGTTCTCCTAAATCTTCCAATGAATTTGCTATTTCATCAACATGTTGTAAGTATGCATTAATATTTTCATCTTCCTTCATTTTGAGTTGCTCAAATTTTCCTTGTAAATTTGAAGCTTTGCTTCTTTCATGTTTGTGTCACCTGCATATATATTCTCAAGCTTGCCCCATACTTCTTTAGCAGTTTTACAA
Organism: Pinus albicaulis; assembly: GCA_034641835.2. NCBI lineage: Eukaryota > Viridiplantae > Streptophyta > Pinopsida > Pinales > Pinaceae > Pinus > Pinus albicaulis. The sequence goes on from CM076580.1 coordinate 1,103,255,386, forward strand.
CTTAGTAAGTTAAGATAGACAGATTTGATAATCCCACTGATAATGAGATCTTTAGCTTTTGCAACATATACCATATTTTTCTTACCTTGTTCATCCTGGGTCGCTGAAAAGCCTTTTACAACGATTTCCCATACTTCGTATCCTTTCTCCAGCAAATGAACCTGCATTCTTCCACTCTAAAGTGTGTAGTTATTTCCATTGAACAAGGGAACTCTATTCTTAGTATACTCCATCATATCCTTCTAGTTGTTATACTACTATTGAAGGAACCAAGCTCTGATACCAATCACTGGAGATTCTGAGAGGGGGGGGTGGGCGAATCAATATTTCTTATCAATATTTTGGAGCATTTTTTAATCTTAAATTATTCTTGATGTTTATCCAGTAACAACAGTAAATAATAGAAAACATTAGGCACATGAATTTTAGGTGGAAAACCCCCTCTGGGTGAAAAACCACCGAACGTTTTTCTAATAAATTCTTTAATCTTCAACCCCAACTAAAATGAAATATGAAAATTCCTAGAATTCTAGAAAATAATTCTTCTCTAGCTCCCACTAGAAGGATGCCACAATGCCCTGGTTTCTTCAGTAGTCAACTAAATGGATGCCTCGACATCCTAGACTGACCTACCACTATGAAGTGTTCATAGGCTCCAACCTGTAGGTGACTTCATGCACCAAACTAGCACCTCTTTGCCACCCTATAATGATCAGAAATATGACAAGACTGTGGAATCCCATACCAAGGACAATCATACATGATACAATATGATTCACAATTATTTTCTCGAACTACACCAATCACCTAATCACACTATAATGTGAAACCCAACCATAACATTATCCAACAATGACACTTGTAACTCCCAACAATGCCTCTCCAACTCTAGGCATATTGAATCTTTTACAATAATGACTCTTTTACAATTTTACAATGATGAGTTTTACAATACTTACTTTTGACATGACTTGATAATTGACTTGACACTACTTCTTTGAACACTAGCAGTTGTTGAGGTATTGTTGTGCTTTCTTCATGTAATCGCACTTTGGAGTTGCATTGTCCTTCTAGTATGTGTCTGAGTTGTCCTATTGTGTCCTCCTTGCACATGTATTAATTAACAAGACCCCAACCAATATACAAACAAAATACTTACACTGTCCTACAAACCATATGTTAGATAAATATTCAAAATTGAAATGTAAATATGTTCAACATTTATGAACAAAACCCAATCAAACATACATACAAAATACTTACATTGTCCTGCAAAAACACATGTTAGAGATTATATTCAAATTAAAATTAAAACACTAATCATACATACCTTGTTATAATATTATTACCCTTGACTATTGATGTGTTGTCCTTAGTGCAGTGATCCTTGAATGCATATTTTTTCTTTCCTTCTAGAAGCTCGATATTGAATCTGCTTTATCTATGTAATTTTAGATCTCCAAGGTCTGAAATTTCATCCCGTGGTAGCCCTATGATTCCTCTTTCCAACCCCATAGTTATGGTCAATATTGGATTCTTCAAGAAATAGTTATGCCCAATCTCCTACGATGACCTCATTATAGAATAGTTCAGTAGAGAAAAATTGTATGAAGTGCCATGTGTCACTGTTTCAACCTTTGCTCCTAAAAGCAATATATAATAAACTACAGTCCGTCTTATTTCCGTCAATTTTTACAAAATTTGAATCCAATGCTCAGAGAGAAATTTATGACAATTTTCCCAAGGTCACTTGTTTGACATGAAATTCGTGAGCCTGCAAAAACCCTAACTTCCTCAGATCATATGTAAGAAAATATAGCGAAACAATATCTGAAATTTGGTTATGGGCTTCATCAATATTTTGGCTCAAATGGGGTTTTTTTTCGGCATCTGAAGATTCACAGAAAAAAATTATAGCGATAATGCCACGATGACCTGTTTTTCAATCATGAAATCTTTTCATCAGGTGGATATGAGGGTCACAATTTATATAGATTCTTAGGTTGAGAGGGCATTCAACAAGTGAAATTTGGAGGGATTTTAGGAGTTTAATAAATTATTAATCATTGAATACTCAATGAACAGAACCAATGATTTGTTTCATGCTACAACCCCATGGGGTTTTAGCCCACTAACTAGGGTTACTAACTTCAAATACGAATATCTCTCAAACCGTGAAGAATTACATGGCATGCCATATATCAAAGGAAACATATCGACAAGTAGAAACCATCCAAAATATCCTTTACTTGGAATAGAGTATTTTTTCAAGTCAAAATTCCCATGCAAGATCAGGTTATCCCCTGGTGTTGCTTGGGTTGACATCAATGAAAACCATTTATCAACACCCTTACCATCCATAGGCCAATGGGCAAGTGGAATCAACAAATAAGGTGTTGGAAACAATCCTAAAAAAGACAATGAAATTACATAAGAAGGATTAGTCTGATTCACTTCCTTAGGCATTATGGGCCTACATGATCACATGGAGGAACACCGCTGGCTTATCCCCATATGAATTGGTGTATGGAAAACAAGTTATACTGGCCATTGAATTTCAGATCAGAACTTTCAAGATGGCTACAGATTTGGGTATAGACCTTAATGAGGCACAAAAAAAAATAATATTGTAGCTTAATGAGTTGGATGAGATTAGGCACGATGTTTTTCAGCACAATGATCTGATCCAACAACAACAACCTAAATGGAATGACAGATACATTAAGAAAAAGAAGTTCAAATAGGAAGACTAGGCATTGTTGTTTGATTCAAAATTTAAGAATTTTAAAGGAAATTTTAACACACATTGGCTAGGTCCCTATGAAGTCGAAATAGTTTTTGATAATGGATATGTTCAGGTTAAAACAATTGATGATGGGAATTTTACCTTCTTGGTGAATGGGCATAGACTCAAGCTATATCATAAACCCTAATCTAAGGAGGAATTTGTGGAAGAAATTAAGAAGCAGAAGGAGTTGGAAATAGTGGGAGAGGGAGTCATTCCTTTTGCTACCTCTTCTTGATTTTCTGGTGATACATTGAGCTCACTTTGTTCCTACTTGTGCTCAGTAAACCATGAGAGGAATGTCTATTGGGTATAGGCTTATTCCTTTTTCTCGGCCCAAAGGACTAGCTACAGAAAAGGAGCCCCCTTAGAGTCTTCTTTTTAAGTATTTCAGACTCTCTAAAATTGAAATATGGAGAGCATGGACTGCCCTCGGATCATTAAAATCATAGGTTAGTAGATCCTTCGGGATCCTCTCAATAAATTATATTTTTCAGTTAATTGTTGGATTGCTCATGTTGGACTGATGTGGTATTTTGTAAGGCCCTCCTTCCAATTAACTTGGCCCATCGACATCAGCAAATTATCTGGGTCCAATATCAGAGCCTTATGATGCCTTAAAGCTTGTATGCCTTAATGAAATGCTATATAGCAAGTAAAAATGGGGATTCATGTAATATCCTAAATGGGGAAATTTCTGCAATGCTGGGAATATCTTGAGATATTCCTATTTTCCACCTCTGGGAGTATTAACAATCAAAACTAAACTATTTCAGATATTTACTGTTAGGGGCATTTACTGGATGTGTCACCTTCACAAGGAAGGATGAGATCCAGAGGCTACTTGGCCCACTATCAGACTCTGCCAATAGAACTTGTCAAGAGCTAATATTTGCCTTCAAGGAATTTTTGCAACAGCTGCCCATGAGGACACTGTATAAGGAAGCCCATGTGAAAATAAGGCAATTAGGTTCTGGAATGCCTTAGAATATATCTGATACCAACTCCATGCAGAATACAAGCTCAAAGAAATAACCCTAAGGGGGTTATTCAGATCTCCCACCAACAAGTATACCGAAATAATGCTCATTGAGAGAATCTTCAGTAGTATTAAAACGTCAATATGTAATAGTAGTGAAATAATGACTCATGAAAAGTAAGAAGAGTACAAATCTGATCCATAATTTGTAGCAGCAAATATTATACAGAATCCTTGAGGAAAATACCTCTCAAGGTGAGTGCAAATCAACCTCAAAGGACAATGTACAAGCAATGAAGGAAATACACTGCTACATGACCCAACTACTCTATAACTACGCAGTATATAGGAGAAAATGACTGAAAACTGATATACATATGGTGATATAGAAATAAGAGCTCAAATAAAGATGGGGGAAAAATATCTCAACCCCAGAAAACATTATTACATCAATCCTCCAATGGATTGGCTAAAATACATAAAACTGGAAAATGTCGGAGTTGCAGTGTAGCTGCTGCAACTCAAATATAATACAAAAATGGAGAAGGAAGTAGATGTTGTGATAAAAAATTATACCTCCTCCAATTATCTCCAAAGTGAAGGGGCTGATCCCCTCATAGAATATTGCACTCTCCAGTGCACAAAAAGAAATCCTCTTGCAAACCCTCTCAGAAGATAACTTTGTAGGAGAAAGGGACTGCGCTGGGCATGAGAAGAAACAATGGTCCAATTCCAAGATCTAAAAATAAAGCTCCTATATCTCCTTTGTTGATCTCCTAGAGAAAGAGATGGCTCATCCTCTACAAAACAAGCTCTGGAATGAGATGATGAAGGTTCCTCACTGCAACACCAGCAACTCCAGCGTTCTCTTGCTACAAGAATAACACAATAGCTGCAAATGACTACTTTGGCCTCAAGCCATGATGTGAGGAAGACGAAGAAAAATCTCTTCATAACCTCCCATGAAAGAGAAGGGCATTCCTAAGCAGGAATCGATCTTGTGCTATGTAGCACAAGCTTCCTCAGTTGAAGGCAGCTTCAACTTCGAATTCTATCTCTCCAAAGATGAAACCCCAACAATGGCTCTCCTTCATATTTTATACATGGCATGCTTCCTTGCCATGGACCCCACTCACATTAGGGTTTCTTCCATTTCGAATTTCCCTCCATACAACTACACAATCTTCTTGTGCAAACTTCCCCTCTTAGGGTACGTTGTTGACTTGGGTCAACCATGGACTAGCTCACTTGCTTTTGGCCCTTTTCACACTTAGGGCTGCTAACTTAAGCCACTTAAGTGACTTTTTTCACCTTAGGAGTGTTTATTATGTTGCTACATGGGCTCCCTAACCCATTTTATTCACTTTATTAAAAATAAAGCAAATCTAATGTTCCAATTATCTTGTTACAAAATTTGGAACATTACAGTCCTCCCTTCCCAAAACTTGCTTATCCTCAAGAAAGAGCAAGGATGAACTGAAAAGGTTTTCCACTCAAGGCATGGAATCTGAAATAGCCTCATGTAAATCCTCCATCCCTCAAGCAATCAACCAAGCAAAATGAGTCACCCTCCAACTAGGCAACTCCTGAAAGTACTCCTCCACCTTGTGCCCATGAGAAATAGGTGGGCTGAATTCCTAAACTTGGTAAGTTTCATAGCCTACCCCATGCTATCCTCTTCTCCACCTATGATGAATGTGGAGTGAAAGCTAAACTTGGGCTGCAATAGTGTTGCCTTCAAGAGGCAATATGAAGTCTATATCCCCAAGGATCTCTCTTCCAATGCTGCAAAACAAGCTGGCCCAAATCATCTCATATGTGATGAGTTGGAATTCATCATCATATGGCATCCAACAATCATATGGTCCACCTCATGGAAAAATACATGGCTGAACATGGTGACCATATCATCTCTCATACTCCTCTTGGAGCATGTGCTGCAAAAGAAATGGAGGTCTTCTCTCCCAAAGGGCACATCCACCCAATGAGTCTCTCCCTCCTCATGATACATATGGGGCTGCTTCTGATATATGGCTGAAATGAAATGGTCTTCAAAAGAGACCCAAGCCACCCCATCAAACATTAAAACCATGAATTTCCTCCTCCAAAATTTTGGACTCTCCAAATAACTCCTCCCACATGAAGGAAAGAGATGAAGCTTGGCAATCATGGGCTGCCCATTGCTTCTCTTGAAACATACAACATGAAAAGTAGGGAGAATCATACTCCCAATGGGAATCTTCAATTTATTTCCCTCCTCCAAAACAGTGCTTCCTCTGAACAACGTTCCACCAACAACATGTGGAAGCATAAACTTATGAGAGAAAGGAGGTGAAATATAGTTCCATGAATGGAACCAGCGTAGGGCATCATTGGCTTGACTCAAAATATAAAATAACAAGTGTCTTTTCAGCCACTTGTTTACTGCCACATTCATCCTGCAAGAGGTGATCATGGAAACAAAATTTGGTGCCAAAGGTGCACACCAAAACTATGTGGCTTTCCCCCACAAACCACCCATAATATGGCCATCATTCTTGCTGCAATAGACCATAAGGATAGCCAGACATAATGTGCAAGAAGCAAGGATCCTCCTTGATATAACATGTTTATCATAAAAACAAGAGAGTGCCAAAAATAAATCAAATGATTACCTCACTTATCATGTACTTTGGCCTTTGAGCTGAAATGGCTCAAGTGAAGTGTCCACCTCACTGCAACATTGTAGGGGAGTGGTTGTGCCAACCATATCATCATCCTTGGGCTATGCATCTAGCCATATGCTGATATGAATCCATTAGAAATCCATCCCAAGTGAACTCCTCCATCAATGAAGAATATGCATGAAAACGCATGAGAGAAGAACCCATAAACATTGCATGTAGATCCCTCTCCTTGCGCTTGTGAAACCAGGCCAAGAAATTCAAAATGTAGTGAGGAGTGCTCTCCTCCATTACTCCTTCATGCTCATCATCTACATGCCTCCAAAGTATATCACTTGTGAAGTGGCTTTGAGAACACTCCAACAAGTAATCCAATCTCTCAAGTGACAACGTTGCTGGCCTTTGGAGTAGGGCCACTGTCAACTCAAAGCTCCCCTCTTTGACATGGATCCTTGCTAAAGACTCCTCTCATCATGTTTCTACAAATGTAGAGCTCTTCCCGTGAAGAAAGTGCTTCTTGGGCATCCAAGATCAAAGAGAAATCCTCTTGCACTATGCTAGTGCCTCCTCTTGCTCCCGCAACATCCAAATAAAATCTGAGCAACAAGAATGTTTTTTGCTCCCCTATACTTCCACCATACCCAATATAAAATGGGAACATAATGAGTGGAAATAGAAATGCCACCCCATCATGATGCACCCATACTGTCCCCTTTGTCCATCAAGTGCAATAAGTGTGAAATGATCCTGGGACCTATGGGTTATGGATCCTCCACATTTCCACTAGGCACACCTCATCCATAAGGCTCTGCGCCTTGGTGTAAGTATCCTGCCACTTGGTACCTCTTCACAATAGCCACCATTGTCCCAAAACAGATTTCTCCCTTTGCATTTCATGGGACATTGAAATGAAATCTCCTTTATGACAAAATTTCAAAACCCCACCCTCACATGTGATGCTTAGCTCATCAATAGTGCATGAGGATGATGAGGGTTTCTTTCCTCAAAATGGCACAGCACAGTGAAATTTCCCTCCTTAAGACAATCAACATGCAATAATTTACAATCCTCCATGATAGATGCAACTCATGCATACCTTGGAGAGATTTTGGAAGAATCTTGTGTTGTTGCAAGAGTCTCTTCCTCAAGTGTGTTGGCTGCATCAATAGCTGGAGGTGGAGGTTGCTCCTCCATGAATGTGTCAGTGCTAGCATGTGCCTTTGGTGGTGAGGACTCCTCCCTCCTTTGGCCAAATCTTCTGATCAAGATCTAAGAAAAAGCAGCAAGAGTAGAAACCCTTGCATGCCTACCATGGCTGAACCACCAAGTTCTTTCCTCTTCCTGCTGAACAAGTGTGAAGAAGATAGAGTCTCTTGGAGGACTCTAGGGTTTGCTCCATATTCAGCAATATACTCACTTATAATTTCGAATTCCAATTGTTCTCCATGCTTCTGCTCTACTCCTCTGTGAGAATAGAAAGTGCATGGTCCTTCCTCTTCTCCTTTTCTATCTCCTCAACCTCCTTGGAGAGGTTGCTGCTCGATTTCAAAATTGATGAGATCAATCTCATCCTCTGCATCATTCTGGCCTCTTCTTCTCCAAAATTCAAAATTCACAGGCTGAGGAAAGTTCGAAGCTCGGATACCACTGTAATATCCCAAATGAGGTAATTTCTACAATGTCAGGAATATCTTGAGATATTCCTATTTTCCACCTCCCGGAGTATTAAAAATAAACACTGAACTATTTTAGAGATTGACTGTTAGGGGAATTTACTGGATCTGTCACCTTCATAAGGAAGGATGAGATCTAGAGGCTACCTGGCCCACTATCAGACTCTGCCAATAGAACTTGTCAAGAGCTAATATTTCCCTTCAATGAATTTCTGCAACAGCTGCCCATGAGGACGTTGTATAAGGAAGCCCATGTGAAAATAAGGAAATCAAGTGTTGGGATGCCTTAGAATATATCTAATACCAACTCCCTGCAGAATATAAGCTCAAATAAATAAAACTAAGGGGGTTATTCAGATCTCCCACCAACAAGTATACCGGAATAATGCTCATTGAGAGAATCTTCAGCAGTATTAAAACTTCAATATGTAACGGAAGTGAAATAATGACTCATGCAATGTAAGAAGAGTAAAAATCTGATCCATAATGTGTAGCAGAAAATATTATACAGAATCCTTGAGGAAAATACCTCTCAAGGTGAGTGCAAATCAGCCTCAAAGGACAATGTACAAGCAATGACGGAAATACACTGCTACATGACCCGTCTACTCTATAACTACGCAGTCTATAGGAGAAAATGACTGCAAAATTATGTACATATGATGATATAGAAATAAGAGCTAAAATAAAGACGGGGGAGAAAGATCTCAACCCCAGAAAACATTATTACATCAATCCTCCAAGGGATTGGCTAAAATACATAAAACTGGAAAATGCCAGAGTTGCAGTGTAGCTGCTGCAACTCAAATATAATACAAAAATGGAGAATGAATTAGATGCTGAAATAAACAATGATACCTCCTCCAATTATCTCCAAGGTGAAGGGGTTGATCCCCTCACAGAAGATTGCACTCTCTAGTGCACAAAATGAAATCCTCTTGCAAACCCTCTCAGAAAATAACACTGTAGGAGAAAGGGACTGCGCTGGGCATGAGAAGAAACAATGGCCCAATTCCAAGATCTGAAAATAAAGCTCCAGGATCTCCTTTTCTGATATCCTAGAGAAAGAGATGGCTCCTCCTCTACAAAACAAGCTCCGGAATGAGATGATGAAGGTTCCTCACTGCAACACCAGTAACTCTAGCGTTCTCTTGTTGCAAGAATAACGTAGTACCTGCAAATGACTGCTTTGGCCTCAAGCCATGATGTGAGGAATATGAAGAAAAATATCTCCATGGCTTCCCATGGAAGAGAAGGGCATTCCTAAGCAGAAATCCCTCTTGTGCTATGCAGCACAAGCTCCCTCAGTTAAAGGCAGCTTCAACTTCGAATTCTATCTCCCCCAAGATGAAACCCCAACAATGGCTTTCCTTCATATTTTATGCATGGCATGCTTCCTTACCATGGAACCCACTCACATTAGGGTTTCTCCCATTTCGAATTTCCCTCCATCCAACTACGCAATCTTCTTGTGCAAGCTTCCCCTCTTAGGGTACTTTGTTGACTTGGGTCAACCATGGACTAGCTCACTTGCTTTTGGCCCTTTCCACACTTAGGGCTGCTAACTTAAGCCACTTAAGTGACCTTTTGCACCTTCGGAGTGTTTATTATGTTGCTACATGGGCTCCCTCACCCATTTTATTCACTTTATTAAAAATAAAGCAAATCTAATGTTCCAATTATCTTGTTGCAAAATTTGGAACATTACAGTCCTCCCTTCCAAAAACTTGCTTGTCCTCAAGCAAGACCAAGGACGAATTGAAATATTCTTCCACTCAAGGCATGTAATTTGAAATAGCCTCATGTAAATCCTCCATCCCTCAAGCAATCAACCAAGAAAAATGAGTCACCCTCCAACTAGGAAACTCCCGAAAGTACTCCTCCACCTTGTGCTCATGAGAAATAGGTGGGCTGAATTCCTGAACTTGGTAAGCTTCATAGCCTACCCCACGCTGTCCTCTTCTCCACCTATGATGAATGTGGAGTGAAAGTTGAACTTGGGCTGCAATAGTGTTGCCTTCAAGGGGAAATATGAAGTCTAGATCCCCAAGGATCTCTCCTCCAACACTGAAAAACAAGCTGGCCCAAATCATCTCATATGTGATGAGTTGGAATTCATCATCATATGGCATCCAACAATCATATGTTCCACCTCATGGAAAAATACATGGCTGAACATGGTGACCATATCATCTCTCATAATCCTCTTGGAGCATGTGCTGCAAAAGAAATGGAGGTCTTCTCTCCCAAAGGGCACATCCACTCAATGAGTCTATCCCTCCTCATGATACATATGGGGTTTCTGCTAATATATGGCTGAAATGAAATGGTATTCAAAAGATACCCAAGCCACCCCATCAAACATAAAAACCATGAAGTGCCTCCAAAATTTTGGACTCTCCAAATAAATCCTCCCACATGAAGGAAAGAGATGAAGCTTGGCAATCATGGGCTACCCATTGCTTCTCCTGAAACACACAACATGCAAATTAGGGAGAATCATACTCCCAATGGGCATCTTCAATTTATTTCCCTCCTCCAAAACAGTGCTTCCTCTTAACAGTGTTCCACCAACAACACATGGAAGCATAAAATTATGAGAGAAAGGAGGTGAAATATAGTTCCATGCATGGAACTAGCATAGGGCATCATTGGCCTGCCTCAAAATAGAAAATAACAAGTGTCTTTTCAGCCACTTGTTTGCTACCACATTCATCCTGCAAGAGGTGATCATGGAAACAAAATTTGGTGCCAAAGGTGCACACCAAAACTATGTGGCTTTCCCCCACAAACCACCCATAAGATGGCCATAATTCTTGCTGAAATAGACCATAAGGATAGCTAGACATAATGTGAAAGAAGGAAGAATCCTCCTTGATATAACATGCTGATCATAAAAAAAATAGAGTGCCAAACATAAAGCAAATGGTTACCTCCCTTATCATGAACTTTGGCCTTTGAGCTGAAATGGCTCAAGTGAAGTGTCCACCTTACTGCAACATTGTACGGGAGTGATTGTGCCAACCATCTCATCATCCTGTGGCTATGAATCTAACCATATGCTGATATGAATCCATTAGAAAGCCCTCCCAAGTGAACTCCTCCATCAATGAAGAATATTCATGAAAATGCATGAGAGAAGAACCCATAAATATTGCATGTAGATCCATCTCCTTGCGCTTGCGCAACCAGGCCAAGAAATTCAAAATGTAGTGAGAAGTGCTCTTCTCCATTACTCATTTATGCTCATCATCTACATGCCTCCAAAGTATATCACTTGTGAAGTGGCTTTGAGAACACTCCAACAAGTAATCCAAGCTCTCAAGTGATAGCGTTGTTGGCCTTTGGAGTAGGGCCGCTGTCAACTCAAAGCTTCCCTCTTTGACATGGATCCTTGCCAAAGACTCCTCTCATCATGTTGCTGCAAATGTAGAGGTCTTCCCACGAAGAAAGTGCTACTTTGGCATCCAAGATCAAAGAGCAATCCTCTTGCACTATGCTAGTGCCTCCTCTTGCTCCTGCAACATCCAAAAAAAATCTGAGCAATAAGAATGTTTGCTGCTCCCCTATACTTCCACCATACCCAATCTGAAATGGAAACATAATGAGTGGAAAGAGAAATGCCACCCCATCATGATGCACCCATACTCTCCCCTTTGTCCATCAAGTGCAATAAGTGTGAAATGATCCTGGGACCTATGGGCTATGGATCCTCCACATTTCTGCTGGGCACACCTCATCCATAAGGCTTTTCTCCTTGGTATAAGTATCCTGCCACTTGGTAACTCCTCACAATAACCACCATTTTCCCAAAACATATTTATCCCTTTACATTTCATGGGACATTGAAATTCAATCTCCTTTATGACAAAATTTCAAAACCCCACCCTCACATGTGATGCTTGGATCATCAATAGTGCATAAGGATGATAGGGGTTTCTTTCCTCAAAAAGGCATAGCATAGTAAAATTTCCCTCCTTAAGACAATCAACATGAAATAATGTACAATCCTCCATGATAGATGTAACTCATGCATACCTTTGAGAGATTTTGGAAGAATCTTGTGTTGCTGCAACAGTCTCTTCCTCAAGTGTGCTGGTTGCCTCAATAGATGAAGGTGGAGGCTGATCCTCCATGAACATGTCAGCGTTTGCATGTGCCTCTGGTGGTGAGGGCTCCTCCCTCCTTTGGAAAAATCTTCTGATCAAGATCTAATAAAAATTAGCAAGAGTAGAAACCCTTGCATGCCTCCCATGGATGAACCACCAAGTTCTTTCCTCTTCCTGCTGAACAAGTGTGAAGAAGATAGAGTCTCTTGGAGGACTCTAGGGTTTTATCCATATTCAGCAAGATACTCACTTAGAATTTCGAATTCCAAGTGTTCTCCATGCTTCTTCTATGCTCCTCTGTGAGAATAGAAAGTGCATGGTCCTTCCTCTTCTCCTTTTCTGTCTCCTCAACCTCCTTGGAGAGGTTGCTGCTGGATCTGAAAATTGATGAGATCAATCTCATCCTCTGCATCATTCTGGCCTCTTCTTCTCTAAAATTCAAAATTCATAGGCTGAGCCAAGTTCGAAGCTCTGATACAACTGTAATATCCCAAATGGGGAAATTTCTACAATGCCGGGAATATCTTGAGATATTCCTATTTTCCACCTCCGGGAGTATTAAAAATCAACACTGAACTATTTCATATATTGACTGTTAGGAGAATTTATTAGATATGTCACCTTCACAAGGAAGGATGAGATTCAGAGGCTACCTGGACCACTATCAGACTCTGCCAATAGAACTTGTCAAGAGCTAATATTTCCCTTCAATGAATTTCTGCAACAGCTGCCCATGAGGACGTTGTATAAGGAAGCCCATGTGAAAATAAGGAAATCTAGTGCTGAGATGCCTTAGAATATATCTGATACCAACTCCATGCAGAATATAAGCTCAAATAAATAACCCTAATGGGGTTATTTAGATCTCCCACCAACAAGTATACCGAAATAATGCTCATTGAGACAATCTTCAACAGTATTAAAACTTCAATATGTAACAGTAGTGAAATAATGACTCATGCAATGTAAGAAGAGTAAAAATATGATCCATAATGTGTAGCAGAAAATATTATACAGAATCCTTGAGGAAAATACCTCTCAAGGTGAGTGCAAATCAACCTCAAAGGACAATGTACAAGCAATGATGGAAATACACTGCTACATGACCCAGCTACTCTATAACTACGCAGTCTATAGGAGAAAATGACTGAAAACTTATATACATATGATGATATAGCAATAAGAGCTAAAATAAATATGGGGGAGAAAGATCTCAACCCTAGAAAACATTATTACATCAATCCTCCAAGGGATTGGCTAAAATACATAAAACTGGAAAATTCCAGAGTTGCAGTGTAGTTGCTGCAACTCAAATATAATACAAAAATGGAGAAGAAAGTAGATGCTGCAATAAAAAATGATACCTCCTCCAATGATCTCCAAAGTGAAGGGGTTGATCCCCTCACAGAAGATTTCACTCTCTACTGCACAAAATGAAATCCTCTTGCAAACCCTCTCAGAAAATAACGTTGTAGGAGAAAGGGACAGTGCTAGGCATGAGAAGAAACAATGGCCCAATGCAAAGATCTGCAAATAAAGCTCCAGGATCTCCTTTGCTGATCTCCTAGAGAAAGATATGGCTCCTCCTCTATAAAACAAGCTCTAGAATGAGATGATGAAGGTTCCTCACTGCAACACCAGCAACTCTAACGTTCTCTTGTTGCAAGAATAATGCAGTAGCTGCAAATGACTGCTCTAGCCTCAAGCCATGATGTGAGGAATATGAATAAAAATCTTTCCATGGCCTCCCATGGAAGAGAAGGGCATTCCTATGCAGGAATCCCTCTTGTGCTATGCAGCACAAGCTCCCTCAGTTGAAGGCAGCTTCAACTTCGAATTCTATCTCCCCAAAGATAAAACACCAACAATGGCTCTCCTTCATCTTTTATGCATGGCAGGCTTCCTTGCCATGGACCCCACTCAGATTAAGGTTTCTCCCATTTAGAATTTCCCTCCATCCAACTACGCAATTTTCTTGTGCAAGCTTCCCCTCTTAGGGTACATTGTTGACTTGGGTCAACCATGGACTAGCTCATTTGCTTTTGGCCCTTTTCACACTTAGGGCTGCAAACTTAAGCCACTTAAGTGACTTTTTGCACCTTAGGAGTGTTTATTATGTTGCTACGTGGGCTCCCTCACCCATTTTATTCACTTTATTTAAAACAAAGCAAATCTAATGTTCCAATTACCTTGTTGCAAAATTTGGAACATTACAATTCAACATGGCTCCTTGACTACTAGATCCTACAGGGGATTCAACAACAGCTCATATATTCACACCTGGTGGGATGCATCATATGTAATTTGGTCCTCACTCTCATTAATGGTGATGAGCCTTGCATTGGTTAACAAATGACCTTAATGGTTGGTAATATGATGATGTCAATTCACATTCAACATCAACACCTACATTCATGTGCAGTGGACTGAACACAAAAAGGGAGGAGATGGTTTATAACAGAGAGATTTCCCGAAAAAAATTTCAGTGGTTGCATTTCCTATAGCAACACCACTCATTTCCTGAAGACAAAGTTTTATACAAAACATTATCCTAGAAAAATTTGATAAAGTATTGATCATTTTCCTTATTAATTGAGACCATGAACTACACAATTGTGCATATGATGAGGTTTCAAGGTGGGTTATTATCTCAAGATAAATCCAATCTTCATCCAAGTACTTGACCATTTTAAGGTAATATCGAGAAGGTACAGTTGGTGTAAGAAAACTTAAGGTAAAAAGGTAATGGTATGCAAATTTTTAAATTTGCATGAATGTGAGTCATGGTCACCCTAGCGGAAGAAAGCAGCTATGATTCACTATGTCATAATTTGAGTTCCATTTCTGATTATCATTACTCTAAGACATCCTTGGTTATCTTTCCAACAATTATTCCATAGGACGGATCATGATGGCAATCATGATCACGTTTTTTGTTTGTAGAAATTTGTCGCCTTAACCCCGAATATTTCCAAATTTAAAAACTATCATTGTCAATTTTTTATGTATAAGTATTAGAAGAATTTTGTGAACTGAATCATCTCTGCTCTCTTCCACTCCTAGCTATGTCGAGAATGTGATTTTATGTCATATTTGAACCGCAGGGTCCTGCACTACTAGACACTGACCCTCGAAGCAAAGCAAGGTTGGAGAAGGCAGGATGATTGCCTTTGTTCCTGAAATTTAGTGGGCATAATTCATAGGTAACAAAGTCTTTCACCCTCAATCTGAATGGTGACAGAGCGCAGGTCAGGAATGTTCAATATACTGATGGAGGATTTAGTAGCTCGATCTTGTGGCATCCCATAGGAAGGGGAGTGTTGGTTCACGAACCAATGATTTAACAAAGATATCTGTGCACCCTTCCTCCGAAAATAATATGTAAATCCTAACTGGAGTAAAGGAATCCCACATGATTACCTTCCAAGTAAGTAATGGAATCTTTTGTTTTTCCTATAGAAATACATAACCTGTGAAGGTCATTTTTGGCTATCATTTTTTTTTCATATTCGTCTTCTTGACCACTTCCGAGACATACCCTTTAATTTTCCCTATTATCTGAGAATGTCCCTATTAAAAATTTCCACTTCTACCAAGGAAAGGGCATCACACATAGAGGAGAACATCTATCAGCATGGGCTGATAAAAATTATCATGACAGAGGTTCTACACAAGCAAAAGAAAACATGTTAAGAATTCTTGTGAGAGAATTACTTTGTGGAGGATGAGAAGGGCCCTGGTTCTTCAGAAGATGAGGAAGTGGTGGTGACTGGAGAAATTGTAGAGGAAAATTCCAAGTATAAGGGTACTTATACCCCTACAAAACGCTTTAAAATAAGGCAGGATGCA
This sequence comes from Pinus albicaulis, assembly GCA_034641835.2. NCBI lineage: Eukaryota > Viridiplantae > Streptophyta > Pinopsida > Pinales > Pinaceae > Pinus > Pinus albicaulis. The sequence goes on from CM076580.1 coordinate 1,103,271,444, forward strand.
AAGCTAGAAATGGAAGAAAATGCAGATGAAGGGATATCACCAATTCAAACTGATAAAAAGAGAAAGAAGCCCCGAGACCTGTCAGAATGGAAAGGGAAGGTCGAGGTAGCTGAGTTTATTAACAAAGGAGAATGGGAGGCCATGTCCTTCAAAGATCCACTGCTTCATAAAAGTGGGAATAAGACAGTTGAATAATTCCAAGGGTACGAGGAACCTAGTTTGCCCCAGTCCTCCAAGGACAACATGAGGGGGAGGGAACTCCCTAGAAAAATCGGTCTCAGAAGGAAATGGAAGAAATCATCATTGAGCTTACCGTGTCTAATCGGGTTCTTCTAAAGGAAAATGAGACCCTAAAGTAAAATATCCTATGCATGCGGAAGGAGTTTGATGAGTGGCATAAGAATGCATGCAAGATCATGAAGAAGAAATAGACCCAAATTGACCACCTCCATAAAAATAATAAAGCATATCAGAGTTAGGTTCAGGAAGAATATAGTAGGGCCCAATTATATCACTTGGATGTATTAGCTACAACACAGGGCAAGGATTGAATTTCTCTTTCTAAAGTTGCACATTTTTTCTTGCATAAGGGACATGCAAGAAGCTAGGTGTGCGGGTGTTACACAACAATTTGTCACCGTCCCTGCCATTCCCCATCCCGCACATTGGAGGGCTCATTCTGTGACCTATGAGTAGAGAA